>JAWWLV010000045.1:32989958-33034778 GCA_035041135.1 Platyrinchus mystaceus
AAGTCCATCCAGTCTTAATCACATGTTACACCCTTGAACATTTACACCGAACCAGTAGAAACTTCAGAGAGGGCACCTGTGATAAAATAGAGACACGTTTCTTTTTTATTTTTGGGGGGGACGAAGGATGAAAAAATGCATCAGGTTTTTTGTATGTAAGTTCCTTTCTTCAAGCCTTTTATTTAAGCACTAAAAACCCCTTCATTAACCTAGTTCTGGTCTAAACTTAGAGTTTTACTGGTTTAACTGAAAAGTGTTATTCAAAATCTAATTAGTGAAAATAAATTGGTACATGTATATTCACAATGGTTGGTTTAGCCTGTATACTGTTTTTAGAACTCATATTGAAGAAATGTCCTTATTGGGGGAGAGGGAAAAAATCCCAATCGATCCCAGACCCAGCTATCATTGGGAATGTTCATATTATTCACTGTAAGAACAGTCAGATGTACCCTGGCTTTCACTATCCACAGAATTTCCAATCACAAACTGCACCATGCTACAAACTATCAGCTGTAGAACTTGTGCCCACCCAACATTCTCCTGTCTCCAAGAAGTCTCCTCTTGTCTCACTTCAGCCCCACCATAAGATGCATAAAACTAATGTTCTGACACACATCAGTTGTACACCCTATATTGCTTTTCCTACCCAAAGGATATCATGATAGCAGGTTTGTGGGGTGGGTTGGTTGGGTTTGGGGTTTTTAGAAATAATATTGTACAGAATAAGAATTTTTCCATTTAAGTTAAGCATATTTTGATATCTTACAAATATTTATGTTGAGGCCTTAAAAGACTATTTTGTATGGCAAGAAACTAGAACTTCTGGGTACTTTTTCTTGCAGTATTGCTAATTTTTAGTATATCTGCCTTTACAAGCTGCCCAGTTAGGTACATGAAAGATTGTCCCATAAGTATGTTACCAGACTACAATAAGTACCATTTTTAGACAGCAACTTCTGCTTAAAAGTTTTTGTTTCCTGAAATCAGTCTGATCTGAGGAACCAAACAGATGCCCCTTGTCTTCAAAGTCATTACTATTTTTCTACTCCAGTTTACCAAGTTGTCTGATATGTAGTCACAGGTCATTGCAATAATAGCCTTATTTAAAGGCAGATACTAAATAATACAAAGGGGGACAAGGGAATCCTCCTTGAAGATTACAAAAATTTATTCTGTGTCAGCTCTGAAGTCCAGCTACACAGTCATGAACCGAAGATGATGTACTGCCATTTCAGTGAAATAGTCTGAGGAAACACAAAGCAAAGCAAGCTTAACTTAATGGAAAAAGCAGCAGGAAATGTTAACATATAGTTGAGATAAAACCCAGGACTTTCATTTCTCTGTGATGATACTCACCAGTAAATCAACTAAAGTATTTTAAGTGCCTTCTCAGAGGATTCCAAATTAAAAAAATAGTGCAGCACTTTTCCTTCTCAGATTCCTATTAAGCAAAATTTCTACAGAATATATAGCAAGCCTAAAATCTGGCTAGAAAACATGTGTGATGAACAAAGTCAGACTTTATCCTCAGACCTTGCCATAAACATGTCGGACAAATTCCAGAAAGCATTTTTACAATTTTGGTTTTTTTAGCAGGAAAAATAAATGGGCCTTGCTACAGACATGTCAAAACCAATTTTGATGAAAACCTAATTCTACCAGAAAGTAAAACAACCCAGATAATTAAAAACCATATCTTGTCACACAAAGATTGTAATGACTTCTAGTGAGTAAAGAGACTGTTGAGCACAGTACTGCAGCAGGCTGCCCAGGAAAGAGATGGAGTCACCATTCTGAAAATGTTCAAAAAACAAGTAGATGTGGCACTTAACAATATAGTTTAGTGGGCGTGGTGGTATATTTGATCAAAGGTTGGACTTGATGATCTTGGAGGTCTTTTCCAACCTTAAAGAGTCTAGGATTCTAAAAGTTCTGAGAGCCCTTGCTGAGCTTTTTGTGTGTCCTCCAGGTCATCACTGAATTTTCTCTGCCAGTGCAACATTTTATCTTGTTGGAGAGATGCTGTGACTGAGGGCAGAGTGTCTCTTGTGAGCTCCTCATGACTTGCTGTTGGGAAGAGTGAAGAGTGAAGGGGAATAACTCAGATGCTGAAAGCAAGAGTAGCAGGGATGGGGACGAGGGAGGACATGGCAACGTAGGTTTTGAAAGTGTGGGTGACTGTCAGCAAGACAATACCACAGGAGCAGAGAGAGAAGGGCATTAAAACTCATTTTTACTCAAAAAGACATGTACAGCTTGGCTGTGAGAGATCTAAGAAAGAGCTAGTGCTGTCTTGGGTATGAATACTGAGCAAGGAAACTGTTTCTTGCTCTTTGAACCTCACAGTACTTACGGAAGCCAAATTTCATGTGCATTTGTTTGTGTGCAACAAGATCGCATCAAAGAAGTACTGTTTTTTTCCTACTGATTTCCTTCCTCTTGGAAGAAGTCACACTTTGGCTGCTTGCAGTGGATGACAGTTGCTGCAAATCTCCTCTTTCCTCACTAGCTGTTTGGGTCAGTGCATGTCTGACAACTGATACACATAAGATGAGGATTCAAGTGCTATTTTCAGCATCTGTCATCCGTTGGTTTTGAAGCAGCAATCATTTACATGCAGAAAAACCTGGAATGTTTCCTATTGGGTCATTTTCTTTGCACACAGCTGTCCCTGATGCACAGCGCAGAGCTATCCCTGGAATCTGCAAGGTTTGAATTCACTCCTTCCTCTGCTACTGACCTGCTCGTACCTCTTTGTCTTTCTAGAACTTGCCAACTTTTCTTGTAGGTAAAAAAGGAATTAGAATTTTTTAGGAGAATTTTAAGATCTCTAAATGGGAACACTGTTGCAAAAGCCGGCATTTACAGGTTATTATTTAATTAGACACTCCCAGCTCAGATGCCTTCTGAAAATCACTATTTCCTTCCATGCTAAAATTTTCTGGACTTACCAACTTGAAGGTGATTTTTTCCTCTCTGTTTAAAGTTTGAACCTACATCTCATATATAAAACTGAACAGGTGTTTTGTATAAGATTGTGAAGGGGTCAGAGGATGGGAAAAAGACTGAATCTATTTTCTTTAGAAAATTATTCTTGCATTCTTATTCTCTGGATGGTGTCTAGTCTTCAGAGCTTTAGTTAAATGGAGGAGCATGCTTTTGAAACAAATCATCCGATTGTCTTCACTTCCCTTGTTTTGGTTGATATCAGGGAGCAGTGTTAGGGCACATAAAATTAACTCCACTTCAGATGAAAATTAAGCTGTTTCCTGAAACCTCTGAGAAGAAGCACTCCATGAGCCTACCTAACACTCACAGTCTGCAGGATCAAAGCAGAGGTTTTCTTAAGTAAGTGACTGAAGTGTTTATAATTAGGACTTTGGATTCTCAGCACCACTCACTTTCCTTTACAGAGCTGCTTGTGTTGCACTACTGTATTTGCTAACGTAGGTGTTGGATTCTTGGCACAGAACAGTCCCCAGCAAGAAGCAAACTGATAAGTGTTCCAGCAATGCCTGCTTTTGTGTTATCTACATTGTGGCTTTTAAAATCACATGGCATGCAAAACCAGCTAATTTTGCATGAGCTATGCTAGTCAAATGCATAGCTTCAGAGATCACACATGTATTTGGGAATGTCTCACCCATACAGTGAGCATCAATTTAAAATGTGAAGGGATTTTGCAGAACTGCTCGAACTTCATAGTATTAATGGAGAGGGATTACTTGCTAACAAACCTTAGTCCTGAGCTTTGTGCCTTTTCGTCCAGCTGAGATAACCATTTCGTTTTGAAGTGCAATTTTTTTATGTGGGCAAAGCACTAGTTTGAAGTCATTATATTGGCATTCTTGTGCTGGTGCAATTTAGATCTCATCTTATAAAAGGACATGGCACCTCTTCATTTGCATAAATTTCTCTACATGGGTAGATTATTACTTTGAGTATGATGGTAGACAGTGCTTTGAGCCCTAACTCTATATGGCCTAAGACCACTTTAGCCTGGTTCAGGCAATGTGAATATATATCCTGCTTTATCCGAGCGATAAGAACTGCACTTCATGACCTGGCGGTGCCCTGAGTGCAGCAGAGCTTGCAGCTCAGTTGTAGTTCCTGCTCCTGAATGCTCGTTTGTGTCCATATACTTTTGCATGTTCCCCGTGCCCTTTCACTCCCAGTGGCATCTGCACTGCTGCTTTTGGACAATGATGTTTTAAAACAGGTCAGGAAAATGTTGTAGCTTCTAATGTTTGCTTTTACAAAGCCTGATCAGCTCTTCAGTTCACAACACAGCTTGTGAACAGTGCTGTCAGCACAACAGGGACTGGGTATTGTGATGTGACTGGAACACCTTAAACTCCAAATAACCCTGAAGAAGTATCTTGTTGAGCCAGAGTTTGAGAATCTGGGCTTAGGATTTTCCTTGTGGGGAAGAGGAATTTCTTACAGGCTCTTAACTGATTTTGCAAAGGGAGTCAACAGATTTCCAAGGAATTTTCGTCCTGTGCAATTCTGCCAGCAACTAGAGCACTTTGGTGCACAAAAGTCTTCAGATAGTCTCAGAATCTGGAATATGGTCACGCTACTTGACTTTGTTAACAAGTAATTGAAGCAAAAAGACATGAACTTTGAGCTCCTTTCTCTGTGTGTGGAGATATATATATACACACACATATATATTTAATTACAAAAAGATCTAGGAAATTCCATGATGTAGCTACTCTTAGAGATCTTTAAAGCTGTGAGGTTAAATACTTGAAAATGAAACTCACAATGTCAAACATACTGCAAGTATCCAATGGCAGAAATATTTGGCTCAGGTGAAAAAGGGGTAGTGTTTTGCTAATTGTGTGGCCTTAAATATTTCCCTTCTGAACAGACTTCCTATAGAGAGTAAAGAGGAAGTGATGGATATAGGTTCTCTGTGATCTTATAACAGAGCTCAGAAAGAGCTGGGGAAAGAGTTGCCATTTTGTGCCAGGAACAAGCAGAATGGGATGAATAAAGGTCCCTTCCAGCAACCCTCTCCTGTGCTACCACATTGCCCATTACAGGCACACCTCCTCTGACTGACAGTGCCAAGGCCTTCTCAAAGTCTAAGAAGTACTGAAGCCATTATGTGGACTTTAATTTTTTCCTGTTTTTCTATCACCCCGGATGGATCAAAATGTTGCAAATTTTTATGTATGAGCCACAGATAGAATTTCTTTTCTCCCTCAAGATGACAAGCCTTCCGAAAGAGGTCTTACTGCATTCAAATTTTCCCCAAGGCAGAGAGTGGTCAGAGATGAAGTTTGCACAAGACCCGAGGCACTTGGTAAAGTATAGGAAGGGATATAGGCTGTCCCAAATGATTTGGACAACAACACCCCCCAGATTGCTTTAAATTGCCTGAATGCCATGGAGAAGATTGAGAGGAACTCACAGTGTCAGTATAGAAACTTCTGGATCTGGGAGGGCACTGAGGTTGTCACCTAAATGTAACTGGAAATGAAAGTGGTTTCAGTTCTGACCCTTCAGAGATGCGGTAGCTGAACATCTCTTTTCAAAAAGAGGACACTGAGAAAAAATTGACAACACAGAGCAGAATATCATGATTTAGATGTGTACAGCTCTAGATGAATAATGAAAGCCACCATTGAGCTATTGATTGCTCTTGTCTACTAACTCTTGGTAGTGGCGTGTTCTCTGTCCAATGTACATGGGTTTTATGGCTTGCATGTTTCAAATCTCTCTTAAGCTTGGTCATGCTTGGTAGTAGTTGAAAGGAAAAGAAGAAAAGTGAATTATGTTGTTTTGGCAGGCAAAGCATGATTTCATTTTTGCCAGTGACTGAAAACTTTCAAACCAAACCTGAAGCTCATTTCAGTTCTAATTGTGTATATTGCTCAGGTTACTATTAAATGAGGAGGGCTTTTTAGAACTAAGAATAGATCTCAATGTCCAGTAAGTAAAGACTGGATGGGGCATGTGGTGAGGGGACTTGTATCATCATATCACCAAATAGTGTTAATATTAAAATTAATATTTTTTTAACATAAGGAACTTCAGTTTGTTGGCACCTGTAGAAATTTTCAGCCCATAGAAACAATGTGAACTATGATCTTACACCACTGTTTTTTAAACGTTTTTTAAGAAACACAGATTTTGATCAGTAAATCTGTCTTTAAACTTTTTTTCTTGAGTTGTGGTTGTTAAGGTTTTTTTCCATTTTAAGTACTTGGTTAATATTCAGACCTGACCTTTCAAACAGAAAGGTAGCAAGCTCATTGCTTAAAGCACACATTGCTGAAACCCAGAAATCAATTATCAGTTGTTTAGCAACCAGATCAACTCTAGTCAAACAGCTCTGATTTTCTAGTCCTGTAGAAGTCAAATTCAGGAAATTTGTTTCAGGAAATCAAATTACAGGATGAGGGAACATTTACAATGAGATTTTGATTTTTGTACAGTTGCGTGTTTTCATATTCAAGAGGTTTGTATCATCTTCCTAGAAAATGATATGTGTTTCTCTAATAATGTAGCCAACCTCAACCTGCTGTTTTGTCAGCTTTCATTTTAAGATCAATGTTCTTCTTCCACTATTTATTTCTAATACAGGCTATTCTTACCACACACATTTTTCCACCACCCTTTCCAGATCCTGCTGTCAGTGTTGTTGGCTGTAGGATGTAAAATACCAACTGTATTTTTTATTGTGTCCGTTTTCTTCCTAATTCAAAGTTTTTAATATCTTCTCAGTATCTCAGCAGGCTCAGCAGAGCACAGATGATTACATTACAAATTTAATACAAGTAATACAGGTTTGCATGTCCTGTACGTTCCAGGGTGTTCTCCGATATTCAAATAGCATTGCCTAATCATGCTGAGAAAAGGTTCAAAGAGAACTGATCCTCTAAAATGTTAAGTTCTCTGTGTTGTATGGGTTATAAAGTGTGATAAGTTGCACACTGATGTGAGGGGTGCTAGGCTCTGCTGGAGCAAGCAGAGGGGGAGGCTGGCAACATGCCAGGATCCTGAGGGTTGGGCTTGTGATAGTTTGCAGCAAAGGGCTCAGAGAACAGTTCTGTTTTACCTTAAGGGTAGATTTTCAACATGCAGATCAGGACAGCAATCACTAGGACAGTTGGCTTTGATGTGGTGTGTATAGGCAAATGGATGTTGCATCAAAACTTGGCGTGCTTGAAGATGGGTATTTTGCTGTTATATATTGTAGATTATGTTTGTACATGGAAGTTGCCCACTTGCTAGCTGATAAATCACTGACTATGATAGCATCTTGAGTGCCTTACTCAGCCCTCAAAATATGCAAAGAAAATGAGCACTGTCTGGGAAATTGTTGAGCAAGGGGTAAATGCTGGCCCTTGCAAGTCTCTATCCCAGTGCAGTCCTAAGACTGACTTTTTTCAAAAGTCCATGGGCTGTAGATGACAGATGACTGCACTTCACCTTTCAGTTAGAGACAGGTTGGTAAACAGAGTGACAGTGGCTTTTATTCCACCCTTCATGGTCTGATTATTTATTTTATATCCATTAAACACCCCAATCTAAATGGAATTACCAGCAGCCATGTCAGGTCTGTCCTAATTTATGTATCCACAGGGGTGACTGGTTTCCAAACAGAACAAAGGTCTGAAGAGATATTTAATATCAGACACTTTCTAGTGCATTTATTCAAGAGGCTTATTTTATTTTGCATTTGAATGTTTAGGAAAGTAGCTGGGCTAGTGATGTGACTGCAGACTACTTACTTAATTCATCCCATGTAGACCTGCCCTGAGCAAATAACGAGATGGCAGTGAGAATCGATTAGAAGAGAAAGTCAGGACTGTTGTGAAACCCACATCCCATTTTCTCAGATATTCCTGGAACTTCGCTTTTTTTTTTTTTTTTTTTTTTTTTTTTTTTTCTTTCTTTTTTTTTTTTTACAGTTTCAGCCTTTTTTGTTTGACTTATGGCATTAGCAGCTGTTGGAAATATACACAGAAGAGATTGCTGCTGCCTTTTGATTCAGTGCAGGAAGGGCATGATGCAAAACCTTCCCTGGTGGGGAAGGAAGGTGGGGAGTGGTTTTGATTATTTTTAATGATAACATTGCTGGGTGAAGATATGAAAATATTTGTTCCCAGTCTTTGATCCAAGTAGCTTGCCAACCAGCCACCCCACAGACAGCTGTTAGGAAAACAGGTAGACAACAGAGCCCTGTTTGTTCTGTTTGTTTATCTTATGGGAATGTAAAGCCTTGTTTTCCAGAGAGCAGGAATCAAACGACAGCAAGTATCATTTTTTCTTACTGATTCATGGCTTCCTCTAACTGTTGACACTGCCTAAAAGCTGCTCTCCAGACTCTTCCTCAGTGCAGAGGAGCCCACCTGTTTGCATAAGCTCAGTTTCTCCCCAGTTATGTGTGTGTGCTGCGTGGTGGTTCCCCTTCTCTCAGGGGTCTCATTCTACCTTGAAGCTCCATTCTTGTACTTGTTGTCTCGTATCAGTCTCCTCCACAGGAATTGTGGATAAGAACTTAAATGTTCCTCATTTACTTCGCAAATAGTGTGTATAAGTGTGTAAAGATTCAGTGATGTAGTGTTAATGCTTCAATATCCTTACTGGGAAGGAGGAAACTGTCACCAGTTACATGCAATTTGAAAAAAATGAAAATGATATCATACTAGTTAAACATCTGGGGAGTAGCCTTCTTGTTCCTACCCAAAACATAAATAAGTTGCTGGCTTTCCCGGGATCAAAACATACTGGGTTGTCTAAGCACTTGTGGAAGATCTCAAGTAATAGCCACTTTGTTGTGTTTCCTTCTCCCTTTTTATTTAAGCTATTATAAACCTCAATTCCTCAATTTCTGCATAGGTCTCAGTGGGAATCCAGCACCTCTGGTTCCTGAGATGTCATGATCCTTTACTGCCAAGTGAAAGAAGCTGCCCAGATTCAAAAGGCCATTGTATTGTTTCTTCTGAACACAGAGACAGTGCTACAATATGTAGACTCCTAGAAGATCTGGTTTGTTCTACAAATAAGATGCTGATCATCAGCTGTCATTGCTTTTTTGTTGGGTGGGGGTTTGGTTGGTTGGTTGGTTGGTTTGGTTTTTTGGTGGCTGTTTATTCCACAAGTTATGTAACAACCCTTTCAAAAATTATGTAAAATCCTTTCATTGCTTCTTTCAAGATATACACCTTCCATTATGGTTGTGACATTTCATATGAGATTTTTGATCCAACAGTAGTTTTGCATCTTGATCACCTTTCACCTGTGATCTTTAGATTTCTTGTGACTTGTGACCTGGTTCCTAATCAAGAAGCCCCTCCAATGGATGAGTTTTGGATCAGCTCCTGGCCCAGATGTTCTGGAGCCATGCTGCATGGAAGCTGGACAGTGCCCCAAGAAGATAAACTCAGCTGGTCTCTGCATGCCTGCCCCATGTGGATAACCCCTAGAGAAAAATGGAAAAAATCACTTCCCCTTTACATTTGAAAAGAAAACTTTCGTCATGGAATCCCAAGAGATCTTCAGACACATATATTACAACTGGTCTTGTGAACCAGTGGAGAGCTGAAGATGCCCATTTCAGGTATTTTGCCTTCTGATGTGCTGCAGTCAGATGGATAACTGGATACAATTACTTGCTTTGCCTAAATCATATCTTATGCTTCTCCATCTCTTTCTCTGCTGATGCTTGCAAGTGTGTATGTAACCATGGTAAATCTTTTAAGGCTTTGTCTTCTCTGACAGAGTGTTTGTTTTCAGCAAGATAAATACTATTATTGATTATTTTGCTTTACATTCCTAAGTGAGAACAAAGCAGTGATGATAGTTACCATGGCGCATCGGGATGAGATCAGCACTGTGCATCCTGACTGGGGCTGACCTCACCTAGCTGGCTTCAGGATAAAATTATGTTGTCTTAATTTCACTAGGCATTTCTATCACAATTTCTTATCAGATAATTCTACAACATTTCTGTCTAGGGAAGGAAGACCAGTGTATCACAAGCCTGAACACTGTTTTACATTTCCCAATACTCCTACATTTGTGTTTAAAGGAACATTGCTCAGTCTACACTCCACTCTGAGTTTTCCATTTGCACTGTTCTCTTCCCTCGACCTTCCTTTTGCCATCCTGAGTAATATTTTCCTTTACAGTAACCTTGAAGAGAGATTTCCTTATCTGCATATATGACTAATCAGTGAGGTCTTATGATTATTATAAAGCAATTTGTTGGAGGTGGGAATTAGAGCATGAAACTGGAATCAAGGAAGCCAGATTTGCAGTCCTTGCTCTACTAATGACTGATTAGATATGGCCTTCAGCAAGTAAATTTGGCCTTGGTTTTCAGATGTGCTGATTTATTTTTTAGTCTTTTGCCTCCAGCTTTCTTTTTTTCCTTCTTTTAGGGGGAGGGAAGTGCCTGCAGTATGCAAACCTGCTATTTCATTTTGCATAAAAATATGTCTCAGTTTGGGGAGTCGGAAGTAGAAGTTGTTTTTGGAAATGGGGACATTGTAAATACTGTTCCTTTCCTATCATCACACTAAGGATGAGCTCTTTCTTACAAGGTATTATTGGTGAATGAATGCACTATGTGGCACTGAGTTATGTTCTGAGAACTTGATTGTTATGAATATTCCTGAATTTGTTAAAGAATCCATCATCTGGGAAATAAAAGCAAGTTTGCATTCATAAAATTGAGGATTATAGATAAGGTAAATTCAGAGGTAACTCAGTATGAGAGAGTGGAAGGAGTAAAATCCCCAGCTTCATTTGTGAACTATGATTTTACTGAGTTCTTTATATTATTTTCCCCACAGTTAGCAGATATAGCTGGAGACAGGAACAATTTATTGGAGTGAGTGAATACAGGAAATGTTTTGGAAATACGTAGGACCTGTATTTCCAGTTGTCATTAGGCAGCTGCTAATGAGAACTGTCAGAACTATTCCTAATGCTACTCTTCAGGGGTAGGTCAGGAGTCCTCTCCTTTGGGTGAACCGCCTTTCTGAGATCCCGTGTTCCATCTCCCAGCAGGAACCTCCCAAGCTGTGCCAGGCTGCACAGCTCCCACAACTTCCCCCCCATAAACCTGCACCCCAGGCTGCTGGGCTTCACCCCTTTGCTGCCAGATCCTTCTGCCCCATGCAGGAGTACCCCATCACATGTGTACATCCCCCATGGTGGAGCCGGAGAGAGGAGAGACCTTGACTGGGTCTCTAGGGAAAGAGGAAGAAACAGAAAAAGGACAAGAGGGTCTGACATGAGCCATCTGGATTTTTTATTCTTGATTCCCTCTGTGTCCCATCAAGCTGTCTGGACCTCCCAGAGCAGCCCCACTCTTGGGAATTCTTGAGAATCACGGCATTAGGTTAGACAGTGAAAAAGGAGATGTAGGGTCCAGCAGAGTCAGCGAGAGCAGTTTTGCCCCAACAGATCCAGTTTCACTAACAGTTTGCAAACTTCTAATAACCATTTCCTTTTTTTTCTTTAAAATATCCTCAACTTGCAGTTTTGAGCCTTCTTTGGACTGAGATTACCTCATGGGGAGTCAGCTCAACATGTTCCCAGAGCTGGGGCAGGAACTGCCCAGCATGCTGAGCCATGGGGCCTCTGATGTGAGGAAAGTACATGTGCCTCCATCCCACCCACTCTCAGACTATTTGAATTTTAAGATGAGTTGGCCATGGTCCAGTGGTTGGCAGCATTTCATAGACAAGTCCTCTAGACTGTGCTAAAGTACTGTGCATAAGAGCAGTCTTATTTTACACTCTTCTCCACACTTTCATTTCTTATAAGTCACCTGTGGCTTTTGGCTGCTACTAAGAAGGAAAAAAACCTGGCAGTTCTGCTGTAGTCAGATTTGGCAGTTTCACTGGTTACTTCCAGTAATTATCTCCATGTCACAGATACGCTCTTGGTGCCAGTGTTAGGAAAACCTTCCACCTTTCTGATGTCTGGGTGAGGAAATGGATTCTTTGGGAAATTGCTTTTGTCCGAAAACAGACCCTTCTTTACAAATGCTCTCACTGTGATCTTTCACAAAAGGCTGCATTCAAAATTTGAAATATGCTGATGTGCAAATCATTTCAATAGCTGACCTGCAGGATCTGTTGGCCGGGCTGCTACAGGCAGTTTGCTCTGCTTCCAGCCGCCTGCTTCATTTTGGCAGCTGCACAGTTTGTGGCCCAGCCTTTTGTCCAAGTTAGGAGCTAGACAAACTTTACACACTGTCCTGTAAGTGCACCTCAGCTTATCATCTACACGAAGAATTAGACTTAAAGCTTGGGCTGCCTTTTGCCTGCAAAAGTTATTTTAAATGCACGCGGTAAAGCTGGATTACTGATGTACAGTGGTGGATGTGCCTGCCGGAGCCCCACCGAGGAGGGGGGCGAATCATTGCGTTGCCTTGTAAGGATATGTGCCTGAGCACAGAGCGCTGCTGAATGCTGCCAGCCGTCCTGAGCAATCGCGGGAGGCCTTTGAAAGCAGCCCAGCACAAAGGGGCAGGTCCTCCCGAACGAGCAGATGCCAAAGCAGATGTCAAAGCCACATCGAGGACTGCTCGGTGCAGTGTGGTGCGGTTGTGGCAGGGCATTGTTTCCAGGATATGGAGGTGAAGTTCTTAGGTACAACTTGCAGTATTGGTGTGCCCCTCTGTTTCAAATCCTTGCAGCCCTGCCACAAAATTATTTTTAAAAGTTTTGCAGAGTTTTCCTAATTTAAAAGCAGATCTTTCTAAAAGGACTTCCAGACCCAAACAAAATGAAGGTAGATGCCCTAATGCATACAGTGAAGAGCATGAGATTTCTAGCACTATTCTGCTGCTATCATAAGTAACTTTTCTGACATATTTTGAGGTCTGCAAATAGACTGCAAGTTCACTGACCATATTCTGACCTTGAGGTCCAACCCATCTTTCAATTATCCTGTGATTCTGGTAATTTGGTCACATATAAGGGGAGGGGAGGAGCACCCACAGTGTTAAATTACCTGCACATATGGACATACATCTGTGTATTTGTTGAGTCACGCGAATATAACCTCTCTTTGACAACGCCTTGCTCTCCAGGTCTGGCACTGCAGACACCAAGTGCAGGCATGAAGACACAGTGCTGCCCCATGATTAAGTGAGGATCTGGTACTGCCACTGTGGAACAAGAGGTGGAGAAAAAATGATAAAGACGGTGTATGGCTGATGGGAATAAGCACTAATCCGCAGAACTCAAAGGCAAGGTGTGAGGAATAAAGACCATCCCTTTAGAAACAAAAGTCATGCACTGTTTGTGCTGGACGCAGGTTTTTAACAGTCGGCATTGGTTTTGGGATTGCCTTTCTAATGGCAGCTACCTCAACAGATTTGAGATCTAGTTAGTAAATGGCATAAAAGAAAGTGCTTGTGGCTCATACAGTCTGACACTTTGTGCCCCAGAGTACTTCGTGTTCTTCTCCTTTGTGGAGCTTTCCAAACTCTGACCAGTGACATCTTACCTTGGTATTGCTACAGTAGTCATCCCCTGCCCTGGTGCCGAGCCTGTTTTCCTCTTAGGGAGCTCCATTTCTCCTGAAGGGATGGCTCAGTTGACAAGCTGCTGTACTGTGGCAGATTTCAGGCTGGTACTATTAAGCAAAAAATTAAAAAAATTAAAATTGGTTCCAGTTTATCCTAACCATCTAAGCCCTAAATTGAGACAGTTCAGCAGCTGCCTCATGAACAGCTGAGCTGCCTGTGCAGAAGGACTGGGAACTTACTGGAGAGGAACTGCTCAGACTGATAGTTAAGGGCAGGAGTACCTGTGTCATACCTTAGTCTCTGGGTGCAGAGCTTGCATGGCACATTCAACATAGTAAAGGAAATTGGAGTTGCGGGACATGTCTTTGTGAGTCTGTAACAGAGCATTTCTATGTCAGTGACACAAAAGAGAACATGTTGAAACGAAGTGTTCAAATGTTGTAGGAAAACAGCTATATTTAGCTGCTCTAAGAATTGCTCAGCATCAGTCATGAAGGAAATGGCTGTGGCAACCTACGCTCTTCCAGTTTCACCTGTTGCAGTGTTTCTTAAGCCTAGAAATATCTATAAAATAAGTAATATAGCAGTTAAAACTTTCCCAGAAGAGGCGTAAACAAACTACATTCACTTGCTGAAACAGCTATTGCTGAACTATGAATTGACCTTGAGCTGTGTCGATTTGCTGTAATGCAAACCATCTGCACTCTGAAACAATTAAAGCCTTCACATCTCCTAGGAGTTTCCTTCCTCCAATTATAACTTGCGTGCTTTGGTAGAAGCATAGAGGTAAACAGCTAGTTAGCGTGGCCCTCTGTGTCTGTAATTTTATGGTGCAGCACATACAAAATCATTTTCATTTGATGTGGCAGTCAGCTTTCAAGTAGGAAATACAGCATATGCTTGGTACCAAATGTTGGAGTCATAGCTTGTAAAACAGCCTGAGTTAGACACATCTGCTTTGCCTCCTCTGCTTCCCTTCCCCCAGCTTCTCTTTTAGAGGTACCAAGATTTCATAAAGCAGTGGAGAGGCAGTGCTTAAATACAGACAGCTCTGGTATAAGGCCCTCTGCACGTGCCTGACTGATACCCACCTCCCTTCTGCAACAGGGGTACATAAGTACTGCTTCTGTGCACCAAGTCTGAAGAGAAAACGTTGGATAGCAATTGCAAGTGATTTTATAAAAATCTTACTTTCCAACTAGTTTAGGTTCAGAAGCTCAGAGTTTGCACTTCTTCAAAGCCTTAAAAAAATCTGTTTACAGCCATGGCATCAGAGCTTGGACATTGGTGCAGTGGACAATGCCAGAGACATTGCTTCTGTAGGATCTCTCTACAATTTGCTATGTCCCACAATTGGCAACATTTAATATTAAAATCTCTGCAGTATAAAACCTCTTTTTACACATTCTTCCACCATTTCTGTCCATCCAGATGATAACAGCATTAAAACCTCAGATGCTCCCTTTTCAGATCACAGGGAAGAGTAGTCATGCAAGCTTAGTAAAATAAGAAAATAATTTTATTTTGTAAGAACAGATTGAGTTTTTTTCTAATTTTAGAAAACAAGTTTAGAAAAAAGTTTTAGACACTCATTTTTAGAAAACAATTTTAACATTCTAGACAATGTAAACATAAGCAATGACTGTAAAATAAAAATAATTAAATATTTTGCTCTTAAAATTAAATCTGAAAAATAATGAGTAGATGCAGCACAGCTTCTGAGCCAGCTGTGACTACTTGTCTCTGTGGCCAAAGGCTTCCATTCCAGGGAGTGACCCCAGCCTCAGGCCAGGTACTGTAAAGTAACTCAGAACCACATTTCTCAGAGCAGGCTGTGTCCTACACCCCTGTACCTGTGGATGCAAGATATGGCATGCATATTTTATCAGTTCAAACATGAGAGGAGGCTGAGTGAGTGACACTGGCTGCGACAGTGAAGGAGGATGGTGAAGTGTGCAGAGGAATACTGGGGGGTCCACACTGCCATAATGATGGGATTTCTGTTGTTGACTACCCTTGGAAGCACCTCTGGGTTTTGTTTTGAAGGAAATGTACTAATTTGCTATAAAAGAAGGCTCACAAATGAACTAACATGTGAAATAAGACTTTCAGAACACCAGAACCTGGAACTGAGCTTGGCAGTGTTCATTGGTCCAAGTCCTATAAATTCTAGGTCATATATATGTTTTATATAAAAGTTTTTCTATAACAAATTGACAAAAGTATATCAATTGCTAGATTTACAGTTTCCTTTGTGACCTGAGTACTGACCCATGTCTGACCTCTGCTTCAGGCTAGAGAAGTAATGAGGGTCTTGGTCATGCCTTGCATGTGGGGGCTTGGGGGCACATGTTAAGCTCGAGGCAGTCAGTCTTGAAGAGGCATTTCCCACCTTACAAGTATATGTCTTTGAGACCCAAGTATATCTCCTTTGTGTTTATTTTTTATAATGTTGGGGGGAAGGTTGTTAATGAAGCAGATAAAAATAAGTAATGTCAACTTCCCTGCATCAGCCCAGGGCTCAGGTTCTGACCTCCTCACCCACTGCAGGACCAGACGTGGCAGTCGGCAGATACATAAATAGCTTCTTTCCCTCGGGGTGGGATGGTGCTCCTATTACATTTGAGTGCATATGTTGGGGTTTTTCCGTCTGGTCATCTTTTTTTCCTCCAAAATGCTGTCACTGCATCTGATTGATAAATTGTAGGCAGAAGAGAGCAAGAGCTGTACTGAAGCACGGCATCTCTGACCAGGATACAGCCCCGTGTGGTCTGCAGCTCTGCTGGACTTCTTGTTGATATGAAGAGTCCACTTCTTCCCTTTCTCTTTCCTCCATGTGTGAAGCCAAGAGGTTGACTTTCAATTTCCTAAATTGAGGTTTTGAGATGCTATGTGTACATCATTCCACAATTTTAAAAGAAAAATAAAAACACCATATTTTTCGTTTTGTTTTCTCCTTTTTAGTTCTCCAGTATCTTCTCAGCCGTTATACATATGCTTTCCTTAGCTGCCTTTTCACAGAGTACTTTTTCCATAATTTTCATTTCTAATTTTTCAGTCTGTTTTTTTCTCTAAATCTTCCTTCCAAATTACAAACATACATCTCAGCTTTCCTAAACATGTGCTCTTTTTCCATCCAGAAATCTCCATGGACATTTGTTTTGGAATTTTATGGAATTCTGGTGAGAAAACCCTTATTTTTATTCCAAAATATTACCTTTTTAATTTGGTTTTTTACTTTTCTGATTTGTTGATTTCTCACTTCTGATTTTTTCCATTCCCTGCACTCTTGTCTTTTCTTCAAACTGTCTTTTTTCTCCCCCTGCACCAGTGTTCTTGCAGTGAGGGAGGAAGAGCATGACAGCAAAGATGGGAATCAGAAAGTTCTTGGGCCAGTGAATGTGTCACGGACCAAATGTGGAAGGAGTTAGTGAGATTTAGGTAAAAGAAAGCTTGATTCAGGGCAAAATTTTCAAAGGTGGTCACATCCTACCAAAAATGTGAAAAATGTTCATCTTCTGCAGCGCTGCAAAAGTCCAGGGGCCAAAAAAACAATTACCTTGCATTAGCAGCTTGCAGCTCCTCCATTGCCTGCTGGGCTTGCAAGTTGGAGAGCGAGTGGGCAGGCATGAGCAGGCAAGGGGGCTGCCCTGCTGCAGCCCCCAGCATTTCAGCTGACCAGGCTGGATCTTCAGGCAGCGGGCACTGCCCTTTCAGGCAATTTTTTTCAGATTTTTCCACCTAAGGATGGGCTGGATGGATCAGGCAGGGATTTCGGCAACCAGTTGTAAGATCTGTTGTCCTGTCAAACAGCCCTGTCTTTCTGGGACGCTTGTCTTCGCGTACTGTCGTCAAGATGATTTACTACGAAGTCCTAAACTTATGTGTACAGTTTCTAGGGAGTTTCTACTATCTATTACAGTCAGATTTATTAAACAGAGCAAAATGTCATCTTGTACACAGTATGACAAGACAATTTCATGTTCTTTGTCTAGGAAATGGCAATTGGAACGTGATTCCCAGACCAGAAGGCCCCTTCCCCCATCAATTCACCAGTTTGAGGACAGATGCTGGGAATCAGATTGCAGCTACAGTGCATTAGGGCTCACATTTTCATGGTATCTACAAAGCATGCTGAGCTTCCACAGTTGTGGTTTCTATAGTTAAAACAGAAGGTCCTCATTAATTTTACTGCCCCAAGTATTTTTATACACTGTTAGCAATTAGGAACTGAATTAAAAGTAGGCAAATGTCTGTTTTCTGTACATTTTATTATAGAATATTTCCTTAAGATTATATTTCCTCGTACAGCAGTTCTATTGCTTACCCTGGCAAGGCGTGGGTGCTTACAGAGAATTGGATGACAGCACTACCAGGCCTCTGAGCTTCCCTTATGCCAACCTTTGCTTATACTTGTGTCTGACTATTCTCATCAATGGGACTGTGTGAGTAAGGATGTTTATTCACCTGTTTATTGAGTTGGGACTTCTGGGCTACATCTAGGTACTGACAAACTGTATCTGAAATTGTTGGGGCTGGCTAAAGCATAAGCTATAAAGGCCATTGCTGCAGGGAACAGATTGCCAGATGGAACATGGCTCTCAGCTTTGAATTCTTACTACTACCAACATATGCACTGCTCTGTTAGTGCCACAGAAATCCAGCCTTTGAAATGAGAGTGAGGGTCAGGGCAAGACTCACTTCAGTGCATTTGCACAGCTCTCTGAAACCCTCTGATTAAACATATGACAGACATATTAAATACTTGGTCATCATTTATATTACAAAATCTACCTTTTCAGATCTGTGACAAGAAAGTACCTGTTTAGCAATGCAGTCTATAATTAACAGGAGAGGAAGAAAGGAAAATTACTAATCTTTCTTTTTTGGAGAGCACTTCTGCCTAACTGGGATGCAAAAAGAAAAGACTGATAGAAAAATGCACGCAAGTACAGGAATTGCTTTATGAGCTTTATCAAAATCCTTTCAAGGACAGTGGGAGTCTTTTGGTTGGTCCCAGTGGGTTTTGGGGCAGGGCAGGATGTAGAAAGATGCATGCTGACACCACATGATGAGGCCAGACTTTATGGCAGTGTCTTCAAACTGCAGAAATACTCCCTTGGTGAAGGTTGTATTTGTCGTCTTATACTAGCTGACCTTGAAGTATCTTGCTAAGCTGAACTGATGACACATCTTTTTACAATAAACAGGGGTATAGAATATTCTGGAAAACTGTCAGACTCTAACATGAGGATGATGGTAATTCCAAAATTGTCAGGAAGGTACAGTTTTATCTTTATAGCTTTTCATAGCAACCAAGTCCCCAGTCCTCTGAACTATATGCATGTTGAAAATTAGAAGTAGCTCTACTGATTTCAGTCACACTGAGCATGTAGGTAGGTGGCCACGTTTGCAGCATCGCAAGAAAGGAGACAAGCACAGTCTTCTTGTTCCATCTGCTTGCTATGCCCCTTCAAAATAATCTAGGTCTGACTGCTCTCAGCACAACCCCTGCAACAGGGAAGGTGAACTTGCTCTAAGTTCTGTTATCTTCTGAGCGATCCAGGTATGACAGATGAAGAACACGAATTTGGTGCATGACTGCAAGTGTGCAAACATGTAAGAAAGTGATTACATGGGTTATTTTTAATTTGCAGCTATCCCTTTCTTTTTGAGGATTTTGGATGAACAAGTTGCACCAAGGGGGCTTAAGGGTTGGGCAGAATCAAGAATTTTAAGAGGCAGAAAAGAATTCCTGACAATGCTGTCTAAGCTTGTATCTGCCATAACAAGCACGTGTCCCCATGGCATTTCTTCCCCAGGAGATGGGGAGAGGCTGTTTACCTGGCTCCTGTTTGTTTTCAGTCTGCACTCATGTGCCTGTGTGGCTGGAATGACCTTGTTTGAATTAACGATTTGCTGAGTATGAATCAAAGGATAATTGTCATTGCTGCCAGTGGTACTAAACAGACCTGAGCTATTAATTCAAGACAAATGGGAGAAATGAGTAAACACAGAGTTTACTGGTGTAAGGAAACTACAGGCCTGAGTGGATATTCTGGGTTGGTTGTATTTCAACTTCATTGCTTTGCTTTGATCATTTGAAATTACTACTGTTTTTGCTGGAATGCAGAAAAAACTAAACCTACACAATGAATTATTTATTCCAATTTTAAAGGGACAGTTACAAACTCACTCTGCAACTTGTTTTTAGTTAGTCTTTGCTATACAGATATAATTACATAATTAAAATAATGGAATAATTATATTTTCCTGTAAATATGTTACAAATAAGCCAAACTCAGTGGTAGGAACCCTTTTGGATTTCAGTCCTAAGCATATCTTAAGATTTAGTATGTCCCATAGGAATGTACCTGAAGCAGCTCTTGGTTAGGGAAGAGGGGCTGACTGCAAAGGTTTTTGCAGTCTCTTCTACTTTTATTTTTCTTCAGTTCTTTAAGATTTTGATCCACACTTGGATAAATGTCTGCACAAAAAATCTTAAAATCACTATGCTCAGGCAGGTGTTGGCTGGACCACTGTCTCAGTGCTGGTACAGAAACAGATTGCCTTTACTCCTTTCTTTTCCAGCCTCACATCATGCAGTCCATACTGTGCCTAGACCAGGAACATCATTACTCTTTTAAATACAGGGAATAACTTATTAAACATCTGTTGCTACCAGAAAGCAGCCGGCCACTCTTTTTTAAAGTCCCTAAGTTTTTGAAAAGCTACAAAATTTACTGAGAAAAAAAAAAGAAAGAGAAGAATGACACAGTCATGTGCTGAAGCTCTGATAAATGATAAAAGAAAGTAAAAGTATAATTGGAAGTCAATGGCATACTTTACATCAATAAGGCTATGTCCATGGTCAATCCTTTACAGGATCAGGACCAGGATTTGTAAAGACACATGAAGGCAGAAAATGAGAGGGGGAGAGAAAGAGTCACAGTACTCCAGAAATGACCAAAACAGCCAGGGGTTAGGGGCATCTTGCAAATTCATAGCAATTAGAATTAAATACTGCTAGGGTCATTAATGAAACTCTTCCTGCAAAGCACTGATGAAACAGGGAGGATAGTAATGCAGGTTTAGAGTGGGGTAAGAAAGTTGAGTCCCTGCAATGACCCTTTCCCTCCGACCGCTCATGTCCTGCTTCCTTTCACTCCACCCATCCCACCAGAGGCTGCTGCCTGCAGCTGCGAGACCTGCTTGCCAGAGCATATTAACATCTTGCAGGGTTTCATCTGGGAGACTGAAGTCAGCGGAGGTAGAAAAGGAGGAATCTGTAGATTCTTCTCTTAAGATCTCCAAATGTAGTCTTAAATGCTGCAGGACTCTCCAAACCCATGCTCTATCTTGCTTTTAGCTTTCCTGATCCTTTGACCCAGTGCCTTTTGATGTAGTTTGCCACAAGTCTGGAGAGAACACCAAGGCTTGTGTGCAGGAGCGAGTGTCTTGGTCCTGGGGCTCAAAGCAACATTACTGGCATTCACTTGAATGTTTAGTGGCTTTCCTATTTGAATGAGTCCTCCCAGTGCCTATGTCAGAGGGCGGAGAGGAAGTTTTTGATGCATGTAAACATCATGCAGTCGCTGATGGAGTTAATGTAAACTCTATAGGATGTTTTATCAGTTGTCCCTTTGTTTAGTCTGGGAAGCAGAAAAATGGGAAGAACAAAGAGTCTCCAAATACCCAAAAAGTTGCTCTAAAAAATCAGCAATGGACTGTTCTCCCTCTGTTTCTCTTGCTAAGAAGCAAACAGGAGATGTTAGGAAAAACTTTCCAACTCGTAAATAGCTTGCCACAGTGGAGGTGCTACAGCACCATACTGTGTTTTAAGAATGGATTTCTAAAGGTCTTTTAGGGATGGTGTAAAGTCGGGTGCTCTTCTTCAGAGCAGGAGATTAATTTACTGAACTACCTCTTGTAATCCTGTTCAACTGTATTTTCCTGTGGTATTGTGACTAGTTCAACTAAATGGTATTGTAATACAAATAAAGTAATGAAGCTGCAGGACCTTTTGCAGCAGTTCACCTCTATGCAATTCTGTGTCTGTTTTTAAGGGTTATTTCAGTCATGGTAGTTCAAAGTCCTAATTCTTGCCAGATTCATAAAATTATTCACACCTGTTTTGCCACTTAGGAAGTTCAGCTTTTATTTCCACTTTTCTAGAAGCTATGCTTAATGTTTCATTTCTCTGAACTGACTCTCCTAAACCACTAAGTGATTTAAAGCTGAATTTTATCCTGAAATGAACAGTCATATTAATTATTGTTTTCCCCCCTACACAACAGATAGCTGTATATCACACAGGTTATCTTTGCCTGTGATTGCTTTTTATTAATATTTTATTAATGAGATTCTTGCTTTCAAAGTGCCCATTACTATTTTAGGTTCTGCTACTTGAGCCACCACTTTTAACTGGCTGCAGTTTAAAAATACTCTGAAATTCTATCTACATCATCAAACTTTAAGCAAACGCCTCCCAAAACTTCTTTCTCCTTGTCTTCACGGGTGCATTTGTAGTACTACTTGTTACTAGAACTTAATTATTAATTAAAAAAAAAAGCATCTCCCTCTTCTTGCTAGCTGCCCATGTTATCATATGATAAGTGATTGCCAGTTTATTTTCTCATGGGATTGAATTATTTCTTGGAAGGCCTGTTTGAGAGTCTTGTAGTGCTTGTCTGTGTTGTAGATCTCACTCCTCTGCCACATTCCTTGGCTTTTAAGTTATTTTTTTTACCTAGTCATGCTTCAATAATTCTCCTTAAGAACAAGTATGCTTTCAGAAAGCTTATTAGTAACGTTATCTTGAGACATGGCTGCCTTTGTTTTCATTATTCAGTGTTGTTTGCAGTTTTTTTGATTATTTAAGAGGCCCATCAGAGTGAACCAAAAATAATGCAAGTCTGGTAGTGTAGAGGTTTAAATGCAGCACTTAACAAAGAGCCTTAAATCAAAAAGTTAATTTGAGAAGGTGGAAGAGTACTTGTGTGGGGACAGAGACCTTAAAAATATGGACAGAGTAGTCTGGAAACTGAAATCAAGAGGGGTACCAATTAATCTTTAAGTATCAGCCTTGCAAAATACTTGATAGGATTTGGTTATGTTACTTGCAAGCACCAAACAAAAATTGAAAGGCATCACATCTGTTTGTTACTTTCATGTGAATTATTTGATTCAGTGCCATGTCTGAAAAAATTAAAGTAAAAAATCCCTGTCAAAATTAGTAGGCTTAAAAACAGAGCTATAATGGAGGAGTGAATTCATACTGGAAGATATATCACAGAGAACTCAGATGTATTCTCCCTCATTCTTTGTTGCAGCAGGAGAAAACAGTACTGTGAGTCTTTCCATGTTAGCGGTATAAATGATGCTTCACAGACGAGGTGAATGCCATGCCTTGCTGACAGGGAACATGTAGACTCGAGCCCAGGACTTGCAACTGATCTTGCACAGATGGACTTGAGCTCCCTTGCAGCAGCTTATTGTCTTGATGATCGCTTTGCCAGCGTAATGGTCCACCCACGCACTACCAGGCTTGAGGCTGCGGCCAAGCAAACAAGTTACAAACAGCGCCTTTTGTTGCTGGGGAGTCGGTCAAGTGTGCCAGCAGGTAACATTTAAAAATACGTTTGTAGTTTGAAAACACAAATCCCATTTTGTAGCAGTCTCAATCACTTAAAATCCTTCACCTTAATTATGATCATGGTCAGGGGCTTTTTTTCCAAAAGCTTCGTAAGCTTGAGTTACTGGGTCTTGGGCAGGTTCAGAGGCATGCCCAGCAGATCTCTGGTGGGACTTCCTTTTGGCATGGAGCCGGGCTTGGAGAGCCAGGTAACACGAAGCTCATTTGTCTAAAACTAGCATTTTAATACATTTTAGTCGCATTCAAGTAGCTTGGCATTCAACTTAAAGCTATCTTGCATACCGTGGGGCTTTACAGTGCCAACAAGTAGGCTCAAGATCTGACACATCCGCATCTACGCTATTAGTCTCAATTATTTGTTTCAAAAGCTATGCAACCTTCTGATCTGCCAGATGCCAAACTCCGTTCAAAAATCTGGAAGAATCAGAGTTGATGGGAAAGTAAGGATTTAACACCTCCCAGACTGGTTTTAGTTCTGAGTGTGAGTTGTTTTGCTGGTGTTGAGGTGCCTTTATCAATATGTAAGGATACCGGTGTGGGAAGAGCACCTAAGTGGCAGAAACAGACCCAGTCCCCACGCGCATGGGGGATAGGAACAGCCACACGCAGCACATGAGCGTGTGAGAGGCCAGAGAAATGGGGATCTATAATAGGGAAAGTCAGCTAATGGTGGAATGGTGTCCCTGATACATCTCTGTTTTAGTACTGAGGCCATGGGAACTGGCTTAGATGTGTTGGCTTAGATTGCAGTTTGGTAAACACAAAGCTTCAAATCTGTTTAATCTAAGGCTGAGCTGCTGCTGAAAGGTGTTGCCTTCTCTCCTTTCTGATCCCCAAGTCACCAGAGGTTTGCTCTGGCAGCAAGTGCCCGATGTGACTCATTTCCCCTCTTTGGGCCACTGCTGTGGCACAGGGGACAGAAGGAACGCCGGACTAAGGGGGTGCAGGAAAGGCAGCTGCATAGCTTTAGGAAGTGGTACCTTAAACCCAGCATCCTGTCGGTGACAGTGACCAGCCCTAGATAAACTAAGGGAAGACATGACAAACTCTGAAGCAGGTAATTACGGAGCAACTTGGCCTTCACGCATTGTCTGTAATTTCCCCCACTGGTGATGAGTCTGATGTTTGCCCTGCGTCTTATCAGGACTTTTGTGCTTTTAAATATGTTTTCCAGTTGCAGCTCTGGATATTCTTGCTATCTATACACATATCTAATCTCTGCTGAGTGTTCACAAGCCTCACTCCTCGCTACGTCCCGGGGCGATGAATTCCATTGATTTAATAGTCCGTGGGCTGCTGATGGTGCCGGAGCGGCCGGGGCCAGGCAGCGCTGCGGAACTCGGGGCTGTGACTGCTCAGCGCGGTGGGGCTGCCCTCGGTCGCGAAGCCTGAATTCACGGATTGCTGGGGGAAAGGCTTTCGCCATTGTTTTGCCGTCGGTTATTTTTTAATAACTTTGTTCTTACAGTACACAGAAGAGTGAAATCTGTTAATTGTTAGGGAAAAGTTTGGGAACTTACTTCTTCAGCACGGCCCCCCTCAGCTGCCTCGTTCCTGGTAACTAACATGGGGACACGACATCGGGAAAGGAGGTCAGGGACTCCGCCGCCTCCCTGCCCGGGCTGGGCGGGTGTTTGGGGCGCGGGGGCGAGAAGGGGCCGCCCCGGCCCCTCACCTGCTGCCCGGCCGGGCGGAGGCGGCGCTGCCCCCGGGAACTCGCGCGGCAGGAAGGGAGCGGAGCGAGGGCGGGAGCGCGGCCGCCGCAGCCCGGCTCCTCCTCCTCCTCCCTCGCCCCGGACCCGCCGGGCTGGGCGAGGAGCGGCAGCGGCGGGGCCCCATGCGGCGGCCGGGACGGCGCTCTCCGCCGCCCGGCCCCAGCAGCACTAGCAGCCGCTGCCGCCGCCGATGACCTGGACCAGCAGCATGAGCAGCGGGTACAGCAGCCTGGAGGAGGAGGAGTCCGAGGAGTTCTTCTTCACCGCCCGCACCTCCTTCTTCAGGAGGCCGCCGGGCAAGTCCCGCGCCTCCCCGCAAGTAAGTGCCGTGCGCGGGGCTGATGGGCGGCCGCGCCCGCGGGGCAGCTCCGCCGGGCCGGGCCGGGCCGGCTCCCTCCGGCTCGGCTTCCACGTGTCCGCTGCCCCCTCCCCCACGGGGAAGGACCCGCGGAGCCGCCCGGCCCCGGGACGGAGCGGGGAGGAGGCGGCCGGGCAGGGCTTCTTCCCTCGCCGGGCTTCGAGCGGGGCTCCCGCGCGGCCGGGGGTCTCCGGAGGGGTGTCTGGAGCGGCCCCCGCCGGCGTGCCCCGCTCGGCGGCCGGGCTGAGGGACCCCCAGCGCCCGGCGGGCGGGGGATGTGAGCAGGGATCACATGTCGGTGCGGTAACCGCGCTGTCGGCCCCGCTGCCGGCTCGGCGGGCAGCGCTCCGCCGGGGCACGGCAGGGTCTGCTCCCTCGCTCCTCTCGGAGCTCATTCCGAGGGGAATGACAGCCTCTTCAGCTGGTTTGTTGGCAGAAGAAGGCCCTCAGAAGCGTTTAAGTGTCTTGATTTAAGCGTTTAGGCTCAGGCAATGAGCTGCAAGTAGGCTTTGAAGTGAAAAACCGATTAAAAACAAAGCAAAAACCCTGAACCAACCCCTTTTGTGGTCAGCGTTTAAATTTCGGTAGAGGACCTGTCCGATCCACAGCAGTCATTAAACCATATAGGGTAAACGTCACGTTTCTTGAGCTGAGCAGTCCATCTCCTCTCATTTCTCTCATCCTAAAGCACAGGACGTCTTTGTAGAGGTGTTTTGTGTCTTTGGAAACTGGAAGCTAGCGAGCCTGTTTTGTTTATGCTAGTTCTTCACCTGCTCCTATCAGCATCTGTGGCTTGTTTCTGTTCAGTGTCTTGTTTCTTTTTACTAACTCTTGGTGTTTGCCCCCACCGGATTTCAGTTTCAATATTACTGCTTCTATGGGGACCTGGTTATAAACTTGCTTGCCTGGGTACCTCAGCTGCCCTCTGGTCCACCCGTGCCATATGTCAAAACCATCGTTCATTGCCCACAGCCATTTCTGTAGGCTATGTTCTGCTGCAGAAAGCAGATCTTGGTTTATGTTTCTCTGAGATTGTCCGTCTGTTATGCTCCATTTCTGATTTGCTTAAAACTGAAACCCTGTAGCTGTCCCTCAGGAAACTCTTGCTCCCGTTTGAGGAAGTTCACAGAGCTCTCTTGAGCTTTTACTTCCTTTGCAAAGTTTGGCAAAGAGCCTGGGCACACCCTCTCCCTACACCTGAGCTTGGGCACTTTGTGCAAATAGGCTGAGACCAGCTGCTTATCAGGTGGTGGCTGCTTCTCCAGTGTGCTGCTCTTGACACCTCTCCTCAGGGATTGTCTTTTTCTCATCCATTTTGAGTTTCAGCTTCCTACTAACCTCAGGTATTCTCTGGAAACTGGCGAGGGCGAGTCCTGCCGAGTGTCCTTGAACTTCATCTGCTAACCTATTTGGCCAGCACTGGCTACCACCTGGCCCTTGCAAAGGAGAACTGTGGTGTGACAGTACTATGTGAATAGATACCTAACTGCTGTCAGGCTCAGTGTAGCTACTATATTGTGACATGTGAGAAGGCCCAGATCTTGATTCAGGTCCTAAAAACATACATGTGTCTTTATAATGATATTGTATGAGTTGTTTTACAAGATACGAGCCGCATAAGTAGTAGATTGTACAAATGTGTAAATTGGAACATGTGGTGTTGTTTCCGAGCAAGAGGCTGGAAAAAAACCCCAAACCACAACTAAAATTTGATATTCTGTTCTGGTAATGTTTCCCAAAAGAATACTGCAGTGAGGTGCTGCAGGGTACATGTTTAAGTAGGTATTTAGTAGGCTGGAACAAATTCATCCGTATTGCTGACTCTGCAGCATCAGAAATACTCAGCTAATGTTTCTAGTCATAAAGTTATTACCAGTTGCTCTGAGCTGCTGATTTATAGAGGAAAGAAAAAAAATCCCCAAACAATGCTGAATGTAGATTTCAACAGTCATGTGGCCAGTAAGAGTGAGTTTCCCCTTCCAGCAATAACAGTCATAATAAGCCTCTTTGTAGGGAAGAGGATGTTACTTTTGGTTTGTATTTGAGGTTTAGTCAAAAAATGCATACTATGTCCCCTTGAGCGAAGAGAAAAGAGGGGAGCTGTTAGTTATTGTTTCTGTGTGTTTCTCAACTATACAGATATTAAGTTTTGCAGTGTGGGTTCCTCTTTTTGTAGAAGATTTAAATGCTGGCAGTTACTTTTATCCGTCTGTCTTAGCTCCCTCTTCCCCCTTTCTTGGGAAGAAATGGGTTAGAGCATTTGGCTTGCAGCTGTGCCCGCAGAAAAACTCAGTACTAGTGTTTAGCCTGTTTTGTATGGATTTCCAAAGAAAAGAAAGAAAGAAAAAAGGAAATTCACTAGTTTAAGTAGTGAATTTTTGTCTTCCATTTAATAGGTCAAGGATGGGCTTACATACCTCAAATTCTGCAGCTGAGACAGGATTAATGAATTGATGTAAAATTCTGATGTAAAAATCTTGTGATAGTACCTTTGGTCTTTGCCTAAGATGCCTAATCTCTAGAGTTGTTAAAGATTTGTCTCTTCATCTCTCCATACCACTTCTAAAAAACTTCCAGCATAGAACCATTGCAGCATGTGATGGGCAGCCTGATGTTTGGAGTTGAGCTGACGCCCCAAAGTTATTTCTTAGGCAAGAAATACTTCAGTCTGAGGGCAATGTGGATAAAATGCAGGTTGCTTTATGCGGTGTTGCTGCTCATGAAATTTTAGCTTTATTTAAGGTTTCTTCTGTGGTTCTTGTAAAATTCAATATAGATTAAGCTCAGTGTGGTCCTGTTTGTGTTTGCAATGACTCATTTCATAAATGAAAAAGGAGGAACTGTAAGTATTTTTGTCCTGCCAGTATGACTACTCACGTGAGGTAAAGTTATCCATGTACATAGGCTTTTGCAAGATCAGACCCGTGCTTCTGTATGATCAAGCCTTTGGAAATTGTCCATTCCCTGTAGAGAAAATACCAAAATAAGATATTTGGTAAACTTTTGAAAGCTGACCCCTTTCTCTCCCTCTTTCCTTCAGCCCACCCCCATCCTTTCAGGAAAATTGAAAACAGTCGTGCCTGCTGCTGCAAGCCCTGCCATATGCTGGAGGGATGCACATCTTCCCGTGCATGTTTTCTGTGCTTTCCTTCGACACCCCAGTTCCCTGAATTCTCCCACTTTGAACCACTTTGGGTTGATGTAAATCATTCCAGTACTTTTTCTTTCTCAGGGGTCTTGATGGACAGTGGCTTTCCAAGCATTTTAGTTGGTGTCTGAGTTAGTTCCCAGCCTTGCTGAGCTTGTACCTTCCATGAGGATCCCTGTAAACACTTGAGGACATCCACGTATTTGATTCTGCCTGCTCTGCATTTGTCATCCCCTCCCACTGTAACTGTAAGGGTTAGAAACATGAGGCTGTGGTCAAGATCTCTCTCTGCCCTTTCATGTGAGGGATCTGTGAGACAGGACACCACTGTGCCTTGGGAAACCTTGCTTCAGAAGCTGGCAAGCGCTATGAAGGTCATGGATCCCAGCTGTTAGAAGAGTGCCAGTCCTGCAGTTTGTGTTTGGCATCTGAACTGTGAATAGTTTGCACACAAAATGTGAGAGAGTTCTGCTTGATGTCTAATGCAAAATAGCTTGGATATAGGAAGTTTGTTGCTTGGATGCTGCTCTGCTCTTTGAAAAAAAAAAAGCTACTGTGTGTTTATGCTGTTTTTCTACCATTTCACAAGGGGCTCCGTAAAAGTATTTGCAACAGAAACGCACATTGCTTCTGTTGGCAGTTTCCAGAAATGTGTATGTTCCTCCTGCACCCAAGAATGTGCTCGATGCCTTGCTGTCAAAACTGGTCCTTCTCTGTCTGAGGTCTGATCTCTCCCTCTCTCTTCCCCTTACTGTCTCAGTCTTCATGGCTTCTAGATCTGCTGTCTTAAGTTCCTTCCCCTGCACCCTCACCCAGTGCCCCCTGCCATGACACTGGTTTTGCAGCTGTCTTTTCTGCCCATCAGTTGAATTTGCAGGTGTGGTAGTGAAGGTGGGAAATGAAATTCATAAGAAAGCTGGAAATGGAAAGTGGATAGAGAAGAGCAGAGGAGGCATGAAGGGGAAAGGCAAAAGGCAGAGGTTGAAAGCAACATCCCTACCTAGTCCTGGCAAGGTAACCAACCATCTCTCATTTCACTGTTGGAAGAGGAGGTTTGAAGGGAAAGGTGTAGCAAATTTTTTTTTAATGAGTGAGCTGGTGCAGGTGTGAAAAAATAGGACAAACTGCTGGGTTCAGAAGCCTTTCTTTAGGTCTCATCCACATGAATTTGCACAGTAGGTTGAGGCATTTCATTGAGAGGAAGAGAGACAAAAAAAAAAGCATTTTATTTGTGAAGAAAACAGTTTCTAGGAATAAAATGCAATTTGTAAATGCTCAAGTCTAGTTAAGATGGCTGTGTGTTACCAGTGGCTGTTATTAATGTTTCATGTTGTTTGACCATTACGACTCTTCCTGGGTTTCCTTTCAGCAACATTCCCTAGGGAAAATGGCTCTCCTGACTACCAGAAAAAATGAGTTTCTAATTATAGGCTTGCTTTGGAGCCAAAAAGTTTAGGGTTTTGTTTGACGAGTTGTTGTAAAACTTATTAAAAAATAAAAAAACCTTTTAAAATATCCAGTAACGTTTCTTTTTTTTCCCCCTCTTTTTTTTGTCTATTTGGCAGTTAGTGAGTATTATGGGATAAACATTGTTGCAACTAAATCACTTGAAAGTTAAGAATTGAAGGAATGAGCGGAGTAGAGATTGTGTCTATTTTAAGCTCACATCACTGTGAGAGTGAAATAGCGGTCCTTATTTTGTGTTTCTGCCTCGCTCTTGGAGCAGTTGATGTGGCGTGTGTGCGTCTGTAGCTTGGAGGGGCTTGATGGCCATTTTAGGGTGAACTCTTGTGGTGTCTGACAGCCTCTGGAGTTGAGATGAAATTCATGCTCTGTGCAGAGGATGCTGGTTGCTGTATGCTGGTTTATCATCGCATTTGGTTCTTGGAATCATCAGTTTAAATTTTGGGGACCTAACTATATGAAGTGATAACTACCAGCACACAAAAATTAAAGAAACAAGTGTAGGTGAGTTGGATTAACATACTGTCCCAAGTAGAGTTGAAGTCACTGAGTGCTGTTGCATTCAAGAGTTTAAGTGTCATGAGTGCAGCACCAGGGGCAGGCAGTATTCAGACTAGATGACTAACTCATATTTATACTTTTTTCTTTAGTCTGTTCTATTAATACTGTATTAGGTGTAACTTGGGCAGTTGCTTCTTTGTTAGCATAAGCTTTGGAAGCACAGACAATGCATTACTATCTTTGTTATTGGTACTTATTTGAATATCACTAGATAAACACGGATTTTTTTTTCCTTTTGTTTGGAGAAAATAAGGCTGTGATTCTTCTATCTGAGTCTTAGAGTACGGTAGCTAGGCTTCACATTGGCAAGATCAGGAGTACTTAGTAAGTATGGGTGTTTTGTGATTTAAGTGATGTAATTGAATTGGGATAATCCTGTAAGTGCAAAGCAGAAGGGCAGAGCTGCTGGACCTTTGGACTTTCTCTGAAGTCAGAAGGTATTGGGCACCTATGGCCTTATGGTCCAAAATGTTTAGACTCAGGCTTCTTTAGACACATGTGAATAGACTTGCTGACACAAGGAGTTTGGTTTTAACTGAAGAATCTGGTGAATCTAGGAAAGTGCTCTGCAGAGCACCAGAGCTCAAGATCATCTGAATACACTAAAGAGATATAAAAAAAATGCATAAACAATTACTTAAGGAAGGAGAGAATTTGGAACCACATTTTCATGATCTGTTATTTCAACTGTAGACTACTGTGTAAGAATAATATGAGAATGACCATTTTGGAAGAGGGTCTTGCTGATTAACATTTAGCCACTGCAAGAGCAAAATTATGAAGAGAAACTGAAGTAGAAACTAATACTGCAGTTTACCCCTTGTGTAAAAAGCCGGTGGCACCACTACTGGATTAATACATGCAAACAGTACTGGCTCACGGGTCAGACACAAAGGATTATAGTGGATGGGGTAACATCAGACTGGCGACCTGTCACTAGTGGGTTTCTGCAGGGCTCCATCTTAGGCCCAGTTCTCTTCAACATCTTCATCATTGACTTGGACACAGGACTTGAAGGAGGAGCTGTTGAAGGCAGGGAGGCCCTGCAGAGAGACCTCAACAAATCAGAGGATCGGGCAATCACAAACCATATGAAGTTCAACAAGGGGAAGTGCCAGATTCTGCACCTGGATGTTCGTACAGACTGGGGAATGAGATGTTGGAAAGCAGTGCCATGGAAAGGGCCCTGGGGGTCCTGGTCAATGGCAAGTTGAAAATGAGTCAGCAGTGCCCTGGCAGCCAGGAGGGCCAACCGTGTCCTGGGGGGCATCAGGCAAAGCATCGCCGGCCGGTCGAAGGAGGGGATTGTCCTGCTCTACTCTGTACTGGTGCAGCCTCACCTCGAGTGCTGTGTGCAGTTTTGGGAGCTACAATATAAGAAGGATATAAAGTTATTAGCATCCAAAGGAGGGCAATGAAGATGGTGAAGGGTCCGGAGGGGAAGACTTAGAGAAGCAGCTGAGGTCACTTAGCTTGTTCAGAGTGGAGGAGACTGAGGGGAGGCCTCATGGCAGTCTACAACTTCCTTGTGAGGGGAAGAGGAGGGGCAAGCACTGATCTGTTCTCTCTGGTGCCCAATGACAGGACCCAAAGGAATGGCCTGAAGTCATGTCAGGGGAGATTTTGGTTACACATTAGAAAAAGGTTTTTCACCCAGAGGGTGGTTAGGTAGTGGAATGGGCTCCCCAGGGCAGTGGTCACAGTACCAAGCCTGACAGAGTTCAAGAAGCATTTGGACAGTATTCTCAGGCACATGGTGTGATTCTTGGGGCTGTCCCGTGCAGGGCCAGGAGTTGGACTTCAGTGATCCCTATGGGTCGCTTCCAACTCAGGATATTCTATGATTCTAAATAAACTGATTAGCAGAGAATTTTAGATGAAGTTGTAGATGTATAGAGCAGCATTTGCCTGTGACACTATACAAGTGAGCCAAGCAAAGCAACATAAGTTTCAGGAAGAGAGACATGAGAGTGACAGGTCTCTGTTCACCTCTTCTCATGGACAGGCAGAGAAGGTCCTGGGGACATCTGCACGCAGCATGTCAGGGCAGGCTATTCAATATGTCCTCCATTTCATGCTTGGGTAGAAATAGTAGAGGTGTTATGTATGCATGCATAGATACACTCACACTTAAAAAATAAATATATACATTATATATTATATATATACACATATATATTTTATTTATATAAAATATTCAAAAATACATATAAATATAACACACACACATGCACACACACAAGGATTTGTACCTTTTGATACCAACATTCAGGAAAAGTCTTGAAACCAACAGTCCCACAGGCGTTCTGTACGTGCCCTAGTGGGATTGAAGCTACCCCAGCATGCTGTCATCCCCCTAGTTTCAGTGCAACACTTGCCTGGCTGCAGTGTTGTCAAGCTTTCAGGTTCAGGTGCCTGTAACAAAGCCTGCATGTCTCTATAGACAGGTGTGAATTGACTTGGGGTGAGTAATTGCTGCCTTCCTTCTGATTTTGGCACACTTGCTCTTCTGCAATGTTGATGAAATACTGCAGACAGTTCTGAGGAGACTGCTTCCTATGCAGACATGTATTTGGCTATGCTAAGTAGCCACATGTGATTTATATAGCAATTAAGATCGCTTTCTAGTTACTCATCTGTGTGTGTTCTGGAGAGGAATTTGTAGTAGTGTATGCAGAGGAACCTTTGCTATGCTGAAAATGATAGTAAAAGCAGCACTTGTTCATCTTCCTCAGAGGATGCATCAAGTGTTAATGTGGGGTATGTAGGAGTACTTGGTGTGCTGGTTGTCAGCTTCTGTCTTGTTCTTTACCCACTAAGTAATTGTGGAATATGCTGTTTGCAAGAGTGTTTCTTTTAGAAATTATATAAAATAATATATTAGTGGCAAGTTATAAAGGCAGTTGTCTCTAATCTTTTACAGGTATCCCTGTTGTCTGTAATTAGGACTGCTTGTCTTGTTTTCTGTCTCCTCATTGGTCAGAGGTGTGGTTGAGTGCATGGATACGCAGTCTAACCATGCTGAACTCTTCCTCGTAGTGCACAGCCCTTGTATTTTGTGTTTGCACCTACCCAATCAATATGATCTCTCTAAAGCATGAATAGTAGTCATAAAAACCGAATATCAAGTTCTGCTCTGATTGAAGATGATAGCTTGCCAAATAATTAAGTACTTAATTTTATTTCTGTGGAAGCAGGAATCCCATGATTTGTCTTGTCCCCCTTGAAGTTTGTAATAGAACAAATTTGTTAATACTTCACAAGTAGCTTAACAGTTTTACTGATGGCTAATAGCCTCTATTATAGAGGACTTCCTCTCAGTAAGTCTTTATACACAGTTGTGCCTAGATCACACTAGCCTGTAAACTTAAAGAGTTTAATTCAAATGTTTCATTTAGAGCATCACTTTTTTCTTAGCGGGTTCCTCTCTTTGGAAGAATTGTGCTCCCCAAAAACAAAACCTGCTTGTCTTGCTGTTCAGTTCACCAGTAGCTTGATTTGGTGTGTTCACTTAGATACATAAGCTGAGATACAGAAGACTTTTTGTACAGAGCTACTCATCTCATTGCAAAGCATTTTCATGTTTCATCTGAGAAGGATCTGGTAAAGCCATATAAACTCCAGCAACTGCAGTAGGGATTTTGGCTTGAGCCATTGTGATTATGTGTACAGAAACTGGCATATTCTTTGGCAGTGCTTAAAAGATTAAGAATATGGTGGTTGTGTGTTGCATAATGGGAGAACTGACTTGCATTGTTTGTCCTAATGTCTGAAATGAGTAAATTCAAGGTTCAGTGTTGTTGTGAGATCAGCATAAGAGTCAGTGCAGTTTTTTCACAATAAATGTAATTTGAACTACTATATTACAATTTTTTTTATTTTTATTGTTATTGTTATTTTTTTATTGTGTGCAAAGGTTATGTAGTGTAGGCATAGACAGGCATTTTGTGTTACCGTTTATGATGTAAAGGGTAAAAAGTAAACCTCTGTTTTTTTGTGTCTCTGGTTAGCTTGTTAGTTGTAGAGAAGTTGACATGTAGTAAGTGACCTATGCTGTGCCTAAGGTGTACAGCAGGTACTTGCTGTAGCCAGCTGCAGGCACTGATCCCCCAGCTGTCCAGACTGATGACCTAAAGAGTGGTCTGTCCCTATTTTGTTACCATGCACTTTGAAAAGGAGTGGAGAGAGGAGGTTTCTGCAGAAGCATTTCTGGATCTGTCAGGCTAGACTGTTGAACCTAAGTGTTGAAGACCAAGGAACAGAAATATGAGCAAGAGAAAAGTCCTTTTTAATCCTGTCAAACATGCAGGCTTCGTATTTCCAGCAGCAGGAATACCTGTGATCCAAAAATTAGAGCCATGTGATGGCTATGGTATAGGGGTAAATGCTGCAAGAGGGAGTGCTCCTGAAAACTGCTGAAATCTCTTACTCTCCATGTGGCATGGACCTGGCATCTGAAAGTCTAAAGTATGTACAGCTTTTATATTTGATAGTTAAAGAATGAAAGAGGAGGAGAAGGAAGGAATCTTTGTGTAGAAAACTTGTTCCATCTGTTGCAGGATGATAAATATGAGCACTTAACAAACTGCTGGGAGCAAATTGGAGTAAATGATGCTGGTTGCTATATGAAGCATGGTAAAAGTCTCATTTGAGACGGGGAGTTGATTTGTGACTCGCTTGTCTTTCAGGAGTTCTGAATGAAAAAGGAAGGAAAAGTATTTTCTGTCCTGCTGTAAGTGTAGGCTGAAGAATGGCCTGTTCATATTTCTGCACCAGGGAGCAATGTCTTGTGTCCCGTGGAAAAATGTCCAGTTCAATCCCAAGTTCATATGTGAGGCAGTTGCTGCATTAGGTGCCCACGTACAAGTGCTGGCAGTGTAAGAACACCAGATGCAGGGTCAGGGGAACATCACTTGTGCAGGCAACCTGATGTGAGCAGTAACCAGACTCCCATGAAATCTGCACAAGAGAAACCTGCTGTATTAAGGAGAACTTGATCTTTCATTAAAGAAATCTTCCTCTGGTCACGATACTCATAGCTTTCATGAAGCCCAACTTAGCACAGTGTCACTTTTCTTATGCAGTGTGTACATAAACTTTTAACTCTGAAATCTTATTTTCTGTATTTAGAAGTGTATCCACATCTTTGAGATAATTTTTATGTAATATCTAATACTATGGAGAGTTGGCCTTTTTTGTGTGAGTTAGCAGGGCAGCTTAAGATGAATTGGGAATATTTAACTTGATATTCAGGGGTCCTTTAGTTGTTGAATTGAGGGGACAAAGAATATGTGTTATTGGGTGGTGACTAATGACAGAAGTCTTAATCAGCTCTTTTTGTAACGAAGATAATTCATCTCCTTTTAGAGAGCCCAGTGAGTGGACCTGAGGGTCTAAGTGGATGAAGTCACAGTAGCTAAGTTAAGATAGTCAGTCTCATGGAGTAGGGCCATTGTAAAGTTCAAAGACTGGACTATCTTTTTTGTATTTGCTAATATAGTTTAGTTAGTTTCTTGGGAGAGTGATTCTTAAAATATTGAACTGCTTTAGTTACCTTTTAATTCACTGTAGTGATAAGAGACTACTGCATGTGCATATGGCTGTCTGATGAGACAGCAAGTACGTCTGGACATCAAGCAGATAAACCTCTGAATCAGATCATCACATTATTTTAAACTTTGTTTTTCTACTCTTATTGAATATGACTATGTGAAGAATTATTCCTGAACAAATATTTTTTTCCCTCATTATTTTTCCTTCAAGGTCCTAGCCAAGCGAGAACTTGTTTTATTCTTTGGGTACAAATTAATTTCCCATCTCCTTTTAGTCTGGGACTGACTTGCACTGCTGTGGTTTATAACAGAATTGCTGACAAATCTAAATACCTTCTCTCAACATTCTCTATATCAACTACAAAGTATTGCTTTGGGGTCTAATTTGGGCTTCCTGGGAACAAGTTTGTTTTCACAGAAATTGAAAAATGGTATTAGTGTTCAGCTGACCATGTGATCCACTACTCTGAACTTTTGTTGGTCCTTTGTTTGCTTAGGAGGTATTTTTACGGCTTTTAAAAAAGTATAATGTTGGCAAAATAAAATTCAACTTATCTAAACCCACCACATTTTAATTAAAGTATACGAAGGAAAATATCTTCTGTAAGACTTTCAATTCAGTGCTGTAAATTGCAACCTTTTTCTTGAGAAAATATTCAGTAGACTGTGTTATTGAAGAGTATAATAATCACGAGAATGTCCTTATTGCTCACTCAAACCTGTGAGCAATGTCCCCTTCATGAATAAGTTTTGATTGTGGGATTTCTGGCTTTTTGTCATCTTGGTCAGAATTTTTGATTTGTAAAATGAAGCAGTCAGCTCATATGCTTAGAATGGTGAGATTTTTATATTCTGGATTAGGCTGGGTGCCCATTAGGCAGCCACTGTCTACACTACAAAGTGTAGACAGTTCCTACATCTTAGACCTGATCACAGCATATGTAACTTTATCCCAAATAAATGCCAAGTATTTGGGCAAGGAGGAGAACCACTGATGCTTAATCCTAGTGGATCTGTTGCTAGTGGGGTGTATTCCATTAGGGTTTCTCCTTTGGTTTGTTAAACCATAGGGTATTTGTGGTTGCCTTGATATTGTGATGGAAGATTTGCTATAAAATACAGGAGAAGTAATTCCTGATATACACCTTTCTTGAGTTCTGAATAAGAAGGGAACTGTCTGTTAAACAGTAACCCTCAAGAAGTGTCCAGCTATCGGAAAGACAAGTAAGTTGGCTTGAAACATGGCCGATGGTGTAATGCAAATTGATTTGACTTCTTTTTGATTAACAAATTGCAGTGAGGTTCCTGGGAGTTTAATCCTGTATTTTGCCACCAAAAAACCCACTTTGTGCTCACCTGTGCCTGAGATGAACTTGTGAAGTGTGTTTTCAACTGGCAAAATTATAGGAACACCCCCCCTGATTTGGCTCACTCCTGTTGGGTGTCCTTGGTTCTCCAGTTGCCATTACCCTGTCCCCCAATGGCAGCAATGGGCACGGAAGCTTCTGGAAGGAGTGTTGCACTTGCTGAGCTGAATCCTAGGAAAGAATTAATTTTTGTCCCTTAATATGCTCCCCTGGAAGGGGTGATCCCACTTGCAAGGGCTTTAGGTACTCTTCTAGCACTTTGATGGTCATAGCAGTTGGCGTTTTGGGTATCCAAAGTGTTGTTCCATTGCCTCTCCTATGACTGAGAGGGGTAAGATATGCCTTAATACAAATGTCGAAGGATTTAAATAAGTTACATATTATTCCAGTAGAACAGAAATTACATTTTTATAAGTATCCTTCTAAACATCTTCTGCATTTGCCCATTTATGAGCAAGGGTGTTTAATAGAGTTATATCACAGGTTTTGTTTTATGGGCAGAGTTTGTGGGGTTTTTTTACATTGTCAGCTGCTTTTGAATCAGGTACATGTTCACATGGTAGGAAGCTTATCTCAGGATGGGGGAACATGACTGTTTATATTGTGCTAAAAGGTTGACATATGAAGTGAAACATCAAAGCAGTTTCTAATGCTCTGAACTTTAAAACTCACAGCTAATTTAATTAAAAAATAATTAAAAGGCACATCTTTCCCCACCCCTGAATACAGACCCCAAATATTCTTCAAAGCATATTTGATTTTACTGATTGGGTGATTTCCTCCCCGAGGCCTTAAGTTACCGCTGGCATATAAAGATGTAGCTCTAAGTTGTGATGATAAATAAACCATTAGTGCAGTAGGGTGTTTACCTCTTAAGACAGTAAAATGACATGTTCCTTGGAAATAGCCTGATATTGCAAAAAAACCTCTAAACAAACCCATCACAAACCTAGTGAGTTTTGCTGTAACAGCCACAGTTAATGGTAGACTTCTTTTTTAGTGATTCATAGGTCAAACCATCTCCTGAAGCAGTTTGGTGAAGCACATGGTAAGGAATGCTAGCACGCCATCCTTGCTTTTTCACTTTTTTCTTCTTTCTTCTCCCCTTCTCCGCCCTTGAAATTTAATGAAGGGTCTTGTTTTAAAATGAGTTTGGTTTTAAATCAGCCTTTATGGCCAATGCTGGAAAAACTGTGTATTATGTAATACAGACTTTACTGCACTAAGTAGTTATGAAGATGTTGTGTGGAGAATTTAGGATGGGAGCTCCATGCTATTTGTCTGGATTTAATAAATAGTGACCTATATGTTTTGATCTTCAGAGATATATCTGTAAGATACGGGGGGGGGAAAGCCTTTTATTAGGCATTTCACATATGGTAACAATTGTATCAGAAACAAAAGGCAGCACAGAGGAGTATTTATTAAAAGGATTATAGAAGCAGCATTATTAGCACTGGCATTGCTATTTCTATATGTTGTAGGTGTGAGCATTACAGTATACTAAGTGCAGTCATTAGGAATGTAGTGCCATTCCCTGGATGTGGGAAGTAACTGGACTTGAGAAATCCTTTCTCATTCTGGACACAGTCCTGAGTTACGTGTTCTAAGGGGACCCTGCTTGAGCGGGGAGGTTGGACTGGATGACCTCCAGTGATCCTCTCTAACCTTACCCATTCTGTGATTCCTTCCTGTTCCCTACCTCTACACTGCCAAATGAACCTCAGTACTGCCCTTCCAGAGAAATCCAACCTTTGTTTCGACTGTTACCAACAGATAAGCAAAAAAGTTTGAAATATGGTGGGAATGCCATACTGAAACTCTGAGCTGGAATTGGATCCCATTGTCTTCCAGATGCGTAACACCAGGGCACACTTCCCTGGGCAGTGCTTCTCTGTTCCCTCTTTGTCGTTCTCGTGGTCTCTGTGCAGTTTCAAGGCTGCAGACTCACAAAGAGGTCTTCTAACCTACAGTAGGCATTGGATTGCTAAGGCATGCAGGTTTTCTGTAAATAGTTATGTTAGTATTTTCTTTTGGGTTCATAACTTCATGATACTTCACTTCTGATAAAGCAGATGTATGCAAAACACTTTGGTGAAAATACGGTAAACTAAATGTTGAACGTAAGTTGGTTCACAGGATGTAACAGGTTAAAACACAGGCCTGGTGCAACTCACAGCACTCTTTGTTTAGACATTTTGTAGGGAGTGCCAAGTGCAGCCAGTTTTCCAGTCTCCTAGATTTATCCTATGAATCAGGAGGAAGTGATGTCTCACAAGGTAGAACACATAGATCGTCACAGCAGTTCTTCCTACTTCTGTTGGCTGTGCCCTATTGCATCTCAGCCACACACCTCTAAGGTGGATGTTGCAGGTTGGAGGCTGTTTCAGAGCATAGCTGTCATCACTTGAGCAGAGGGTGTGGTTCCACTGCAGCTTCAGTTTAAACTAGTTAAGTTAGTTTTTTTTTCAGATGCCTTCCTTGCACCAGATCTTTCTGTGGTTGCAAGATGAGCAGTTCTGGTGCTGGAGCAGATGGAGGAATGTGCAGATGGGAAAACTGACAGGGAGGGTGGGACTTACGAGGCTGGGCTTGGCCTGTGGAGCTGAGCTTTGGGAGGGAAAGTTTCAGTCCATGGTGCAGTGAAGACGTGCTTTAGAGTGTTCGGGCAGATTTCTTAAGTGGACAGAGATGCTGCAGGTAAGCAGAAGGTGGAAAAGTCTGGGCTTTTTGGCTTTGTATGGTTTAAGTTTGTTTTTGTTTTTTTTTAAATGAGTAATGCTTCTGAAAGGTAATAAACAAGGATAAAGCAGTAGAACTTGTTGAAAAATGCTTTGTGCTTTAGTATCTGACAGAAAGTAGAGGAGCAAATAGGATTGCGACATAAACCTTGGATTTACTTGCAGGTTCTTTGATTTTCAAAATACATTTTGCGTTGGTGTATTTCTAGCTCTTTGTATTTTCTGTGACTTTAGAATCTTCCCTTAATTGTTCCCTATAACAGGTTTAACAGGCCAGCTCATCCATTTAGAGAATAAAGTTGAGGGCACTACTTTAAACATTGAATTGTATTTTAAATGTTATGCCACACCAGAAGGTAACTGCACTCTTTCCTGTGCTTAGACCAACTTCAGTTTCTAACTATCAGAAGACTTTTCCAATGCAAGTGTGAGCCTGTTAATGGAAATCGAGTCTCAGTCCTTCGCTTCTTGCCTCGCTTGCCAGTTTTGAGGGAAGGTTGGAAGGGATTTAATAATCTGTCTAAATGTATCATCAATATCTGTTTTCATGCCACTTCATAAACAGTTTCACAGTTGCCTGTGGTAATCATTGCCACAATCAACCTTGTGCAATGATTTTACTTTGTTGTTCTGGACTTTATTGGTTATGGCATGAACAATTACTGCTGTTTCCACAAGTGTAAACATAGGCAGCTTTTTGGACACTGTAACTGCTCAAGAGGAAGAAATTTCTTTTACTGGATGGAGGACAGAGAGAAATGCAGGTAAAAAAGAGGCTACAGCAAGGGAGGAGGCAGCTGCTCTGCTGGTGGACCACTGGAAGAAGAGAAGACTGGTCTGTGCACTCCTCCTGCCTTTCTTTATTCACAAAATGGCAACATTTGAGCATTTTGACTTTTCAGTGTTCAGTAATTTAATTTGCTTGTTCCAAAGAGGGAGAACATCACCTGATAAGGTTCTGGACAAACTGGAAGGCATCACCACTATTCTTTTTTTCTCTCTTTTTTTCTTCTCCCCCACAAGACTGATGATGACAAATAGTACGGGACTCAGATGAGGCACTAGTGTTGTCAGGATCATGGTAAATAGCAGAGCTGTGTATGCTGTTAATGTAAGAAAAGTACAAAGTTTAGAAAATACATAAAATGATGCCTCATTATATGGCAGATTAGATCTAGTTTTTTACCTTGGTTGTTTTTATTCTGTGAGACACAAAGCATTCCCTCCCTTCCTTTTTCTCTTGGATCTTTCTCTTACGAATGTGTGAATCTGCTTCAGGTACTTCGTTAAAACTAACAAGGAACAACAATGGATGGCGACCAGTGCACTGGTGAGCAACAGCAGGAGCAAAAGGACCAAAACCTGACTGACATTGCCAAAACCTAAAAGCATTTTGCAGTTTGAAGGCAGTCTCATTTTGTGGTAGTTTCTGAACTCGGCCCTTAGATGAATGCAATGCAGTGGGATGCTGAGAAATCTGTGTAAACTTAGATTTACGGACAATGAATTTTGGTTCTGCCAATTAGTAATAATTTTTAGGAATTAATTTTAAAGTCCTTTTTATTTTACTAAGAGCTGAAAAAGGGAGCAGTGACCATCAGCAGCCATCGGAATGGAAGAGCATGTGTGTGTCTAGCCCTCTGGGGACATGGCATATCCTAGTCAGGGCGAGGAGACCAGGGGACAATGCGTGGCCTCTGTCTCTTCCTTCTTCCCTGGCTCAGAGCTTCTCTCTGTGTAGCACCTATGTGAAGAATTAGAACATCTGCCCTGAGTGAAAGGCTGATGGGAGCAGATGTAAGAACCCCCTTGAGTGCTCCAGCCCACCTGTGTGGCTGCAGCTGAGTCTTCACTCCCAAATGGCTGTTCCTCTGTGCCAGTGCAGTGTCCTAGCTTTAACAGTGGGAGAGGTTGGGACAGGGGGTTCCTGCCGTAGCCTTGGGGAAAAGGCCACTCTGTCTGCTTTCCAGAGAGCTCCACCATGAGCTGGATGGTAGATGAGGCACCTGAGTGACCAAGCTGCCTGGAAAGAAGGGGCAAGCCCTGGGTCAGCCCCTGCAGGTGAGGGACACTGGGTTGGGAGAAGGTTGTGAGCCCTGTAGTTTGAGTGTTCACTGCATTCTGGTTAGTGCTGTGGGAAGCTGGATAAGCCAGCATGCTGGACCCCTTCTAAGCAAGGGGAATCCAGAGAGCTGAACAGCAAGGAGCAGGATGGCTCAGGGAGCTCCTCCTGGGAACTAGAGCAGAGCTTTGCACAGGCACTGGGTGCTGTGGGTAACCTCAGTGGGGCTGGTGGCCAGGTGGAGGTGGTGGTGTATGTTGCAGCAGTGCAGGTGTTGGGTTGGTGGAAGCTCTGAAGATGAAATGACCTGATCTGGAAGTGACCTGGAAGAAGCGATGAGTTTGTGCTATACAAACAGTGATGCTTGTGAGAGCAGTTTACATATGAGGAAAGAGGTGGAGTTTGGTTTTTTTTGTCATCTTTTCTTCCACTGCCTGTTTTATTTTGTTGTGTGTCAGGACTGGCTGGACTGGCTTTATGCTGATGCTATCAACTTAACTTTTGTGTGTTCTTTTAAACCACTTCCTTCGTGGCTGTGATGCCTGAAGAGGTCACAAAACAATACCTTGCATGAAAATACTTTTCTGATGATTTTTATCAATACCACTTACCAGACATCTGTTAAGCAAGCCTTTTTTGTAAACTCTGGTGTGTTGGGTAGTAATTACTTATAAATCTCTTCTTTTTGCACCTTGACGTTTGAGGATGGTTACTGATAGCAGACAGGTGGTTAAAATACTTGTGCATGCTGAAGTTCAGTAACCAGAGCTTAATACCAGTCCATCGACCTCTTTTGCAGGATTAAGTAGATAGAGTTTAGATGTAGTTTGATAGTGAATTTGAAGCTCCTGTTGTCAGAGTGTGACTGTGCTGGAAATCAAACTGACTTCTTCCAGCAGACTTCAGGATGCTTTGGCTGTTCTTCAGAGAATTTGTTTGAAAATAAATATAGAAAGCAGAATTTTTTTTCCTGAGTTAACAGATAAATGAAGTATAAACTAAATATAACAGTATTTAAAATGTGGGTGTTAACATACAGTGATATTGTGTACAAGTGGCTGAGAGACTGAAATCTGTAAAACTGCTGTCCACTAATTGCACTTTTGTGTTGCATGGTTGCCAGTAGAAAAAAAAAAGCATAATTTAATTTTTGGCTAGACAGGCAAACACAGACCAGTTGCGTGGAAGTGTTTGCTCTGGCACCCTTCATTGCTTGTGAGAGTCTTTGCTTATGACCTGAATTCTGGGAAGGTGTCCAAGCCCTATGCAGGCTGAAGTGCTTATCTCTTGATTTTTTTTTTCTTATTCCTTTGCACAACAGAGTACACAGACCTACTTAGCTAATGCAGACCTACTTAGCAAATGCCCATGCAATTATAGCTCTGTGTCCCATTTCAAATTCTCCTCCTGCCCACAAAAGCTATGCATTTAAAGCTCTCCTTTCAAGGAGGTCTTGTTCTTCAGTTGGTTTGTTCTTTTGCCTTGAACCTTGATGGTGTCTTTTTTTTTTCTTTTAGGTTGAAAATGTTCTGTGTTAATCTTACGGCTTGTTTTCAAGGTGACCTGTCATCTTATATTCATCTCTAGAGGAGAAAATAATTCTCAGAGCAAAATAAGTTGTCTTCTGTTTTTATTTGAATAGCTGCACAGTTTACATAAGTGCATGAAGAATTTTTGCTTTGTGCCTTTGCATCCATATTACTGATGTAACAGTAGGCTCTTGCAAGAAGCTGCTACAAGAGTGGTGTTTCTGAAACTCGTGAAGTCCCTTTTCACTGCTGTGAAAGTCATGTTGGCATAACAGGTCTGTAGCGTTCATGCAGAGCCCTCATTTGGTGCCTGGGGAGGCTGGAAGGTCTTCGTGCCATGCACAAGTAGAAGCAGGGGTGGCAGAAAACGAGTGGGTTTGTGCTGTCTGTGTGTGTGTAACTGTTTCAAAATCAGTTGTTGGTGAGGTATAACTTAACACAAAACTTTTCCTGACTTGCTGCTTGTGGTAGAATTTCAAAACTGTCCATTTTTGGCTCTTTTTCCTGCAAAAGTGACACTGCAATCTTTCCATTCCCTCTCCTAAGCTTAGATAACATGTTGAGTAGATCTCACAGAAGGCTGGAAACACACAGGTATTGTAGCTTCTACAGATATTTACCTAAGCTTTAAGCAGGTTTTACAGTGAAACCCTGCTGGTGCTCTAGCGAAAAGAAGGGCAGCAGTGGGAGCAGATGCAATTTGAGGCATCAGGGCAACTGCTCAAAAGAGAACTGTATAGTTCATACAAGGGAGAAGAACTTCAATCTCAACTTGTCACTTTGGAGGCAACCATGCAAAAGTCTCGTGCAGTTTAGTTTACAAATAAGTTGTATGCAAGAGTGTGGCAAAACAGTCTTTAGTGTTCCTTTGCATGCCTGCTACTCAGGAGTCTCTTGTTGCTCTTTCAGAGGCCCCTGGTAGAATTTTCAGTATTAAGTGGAGCTGTCTCTGACCTTGGGTCATTTGAGTCAGAAAATGTTTTGAGAACAGCTTTGCTTTTTTAGAACAAAGGATGACCTGGAAGTTTTGAAAAGTTGGGTAAATAAGACTGTGTTTGTATGGCCTGCAGCAGCCTGGACTCTTTATGGCAGGGAGTATAACAGGAACATTGTTCAACATGTCTGTCCTGGCTTTCCCTCTGGAATTGGTGGCAC
>JAWWLV010000045.1:33034878-33060229 GCA_035041135.1 Platyrinchus mystaceus
ACTCTTTATGGCAGGGAGTATAACAGGAACATTGTTCAACATGTCTGTCCTGGCTTTCCCTCTGGAATTGGTGGCACCCCGTGAGTGTTCCATGTAGGGAAGGGAAGTGTGTGGTGTCCACTGACTGAGGCTGTGCTGTTGTCAGTTCTGTGCGTTTATCTGGAGAAGAGTCAGAGTGTTTATTCTCTTACACAGTTCTTTGGCGTAGTTCACTTCTTGCCCTAGACAGTCCAGGGGCTGTCTAGTTAGAGAAGGCAATCTGCTTTTGTCTCAAAAACAGTGGAGAGCTGTGAATGCTCCCAGCAAAGGAGACTTAGCATTACCTTTTCCCTGGACTTCTGTGTATTTATTGCAGTACAGAGGTTACCCTGTTACTCTCTTTCCATTTGCAGTGGCAGATACTCGAGCTTCCTTCCCATCCCCCAGTTCTGCATCTCTTCTGGGATGAAGTGCTGCAGGACTTCCTTCAAAGGGCTTTTTTAGCTGTGAAGCTCCTGGGCTAACTGTCCTCAGCAGCAGACCTGTTCTGGATTCTGCAAGGATTACGAATGCCTGCTTTCCCCATATCATTTCTATCACAAGACATGGGTAAAAATGGACAGATGCATCTTTAACAAATTTATAAACCTTAAAGGATTGGGCTTTCTTTTAAAGCAGGCATCTGGCTTTCCATCCTGTGCTTTGGCTTCATGCCTTACTTGAAAATCACTGTGTGCTCCATCCTCTGACTCACCTTTTGCCAGGGTATTGGACATGATTTCCAATGGTGAACGGGATTTGGGAATGGTTTTAAAAGTGACTTGTTTCTGCAGAACTAATTTTCTTGAATAGCTTAATCTGTCATCGGTATCTTTTGTGAAAAATCTTCTTGTAGGTCCCTTTTGTGGTGTATGGCAGAGATTGAAGGGCCCTTCAACAGTCTACTTTCCTCCAGTTGAAGCAAAACCTGGAAAATCTTTTATTAGGAAAAACAGATCAAATGTCTTAATCACATCTCTGTTTTAGAATAAAGCAAAGGGAATGGCATGTCTTGCTCTTTGACCTGAATTTTTTTTTTAAGTTTTTGTTTGGTTGGTTTTTTTTTTTACTCAGCATTTAAGAGGGACGAGGCTGAGAATTCTGTGGTTTATAAACAAAGTGTTCTTCCATTTGATGCAGACTTTTGTATTTTGAAAGGGAAAAAAATTTCATTTTGCAGTTTACGTGTGATGTAGGATTCAGCCATATGTTATATACATTACATGTCAGAGCAGAGGATGCTATTTTTTCTTATCCTCTTTGCTGCTTTTATCACTTCCATCTTTGGAAAACAGCATTCCTTTTGAGTTCTGTGTTATTGTAAGCAGCTGATTATGGCTGGATCATGCAAATGACTGTCCCTAGCAGTAAGTGGATAGGAAACGTGTTAAAGTCTTACCTTACTTGTAAATGTACTCTGGGATGTCAAGAAACTGAGAAGCTGTTGAGGAAAGCTGGAGTATTTGTAGTTTCAGTAAAAATACCTCAAAACAGGAAAGTGGTTTTGAATAAAATAATAGAATATTTAAGTTTATCATTTGACTAAATTTCAGTGTCTCCTGCATGTCTGCCTTTTATAGATATGCTTCCTTTCCCATTGAGAAAGTGTTGCTTCATTGTCACATCTTCCAACTGCATAATGTGACTTTGATGCTTTAAAGAAAGATGGTTCATCCTGCAGGGTGGATTATAAGCAAGTGATTTATAGCCAAATCATGAAGCACAATAGGAAACTTTTAAACATTAAGTCTGATTAGAAATATTAATAAAGGAAACACTTTGAATGCAGAAGGAGTGTGACATTTACAGTTCTGTAATTTTAAAATAGTTTCTGGATAAACCTTTTCCATTATTTGTTTCCAGTAGCAGTTGTTTTTAGTGTTAATAGTCAACTACTGGACATATGAGATTGCATTTAAATTAATTAAATGTATATCTTTTTAAGTGAGTGTGTGAAACTTTTGGGATGCATGAAACTTATCTCAGTGACCCTGTAGTATTTTAAAGGGCACATGGTGATTTGCGTCATTTCAAGTAGCATTTTCCCATACTAATTCTCTTCACTGCAGGCCCTGAGTCAAAAACTGAATGGTGCTTTATCTAATAAACCTCACAGCTGTCCCTTGCTGGAGAGCTGACAGTTCTTTCTGGTTGCAGAGGAAACGTATCATCTGACTGAAGAAGTATTATGATCCAGACTGGGCAAAACCACACAGGTGTGATTCTGCTCTGGTGCAGAGGAAACTTGTTAGGTTGTCCATTAGCTCCCAGTCAAAAAAAAAAATCACCTGAGGATGGGTGGTTTGCCGAGTTTGAAGACACATGGTGAATTTCTGTGGCTGTCTGTTGTCTGCTTAGGTGTGCCTAATGGCTTCAGTATTAAAAGTTCTGCAGTTTGGGCGTGCAAATCTGGACGAGGATTGTCCATGAACAGGGGCTGTTGGGGTTGATGTAATCTTTCATTATTATTTTGGACTCTTGGGCTGTCTCCTGTTGATAAGACAAGCAGCTGCAGTCCTGGTGACTGTTGTACTTTGCTACTAGAGCTGCTCTTTAAGGCCTTTGATCTCTCTGAAGTTGAGAGTAAGTAAAAATAGGAAGGAAAAAAAATCTGTGTGTATAGTCAATTTGATGCAATTTTTCAAATAGCTTCAGTGATGGTGAACAAATCTTTCAAAACCCACGTTAATGTCTGAAGTCTGGATTTCTTTATGGATCTAATGGGTCCACATCCTTAGATTTAAACTTTTACATACTGAGTTTTTGCCACACTGATTTGCTCAGGTAGCATTTTGAACTCTTCTCCAGTGGGTAGGGGGAGGAAGACAGTTCAAAGATCAATGTAAAGATTCCAGTGAAGACTAGGGCATGTTATCTCCAGTTTTGCATGGAAATGCCTTTAATTTCTTGCTTTTAAGAAGCAACCAACCCAAACCTTAGAAACCTTATTATGGGGCATTTGGTGCACACAGTGCGAGTGGGTCAGGAAGTTATTGACTGAGTGGAACAGCTGCTGAAGAAAAATCTTAGACACTCTGTCCGTGTGCTGTCTCCTGTACTGCTTGCACCTTGTTTTGCTAGCTTAGCTTTTCTTTTAGTTTCCTGACAGATGAGCTGAGTTTCCCTCACCAAAGGTTTGAATAAATGCTGAGAGCCAGGGAGGAGGTGAGACCTCACAGCTATAGAGAAGGGGACCTCATTTGTCCTTGAGAGCAGCAAGCTGTTGGGTTGTGTCACACCTAGGAAAATCTAACACTCATGTTTGACCAAGTCTTGGTGATAATGCTGTAGTGTTTGCTTTCCAGAGCAAAAAAAAGGAATATGGTATGACATAAATTGGTGGCTGTGTTGCCCAGTGTAACACTGGTTCCATCTATCCCTCACTTAAGCTGATACAGCATTTGATGGAGATGTATTATGTGAGATCAGGGAACTCCAGTACAATTACTCATCTAGGAAAAAAAGAGACAGTTGGGGCCATTTGAGTACGTGTGCCAGCAGAAAAGAATATATCTCTGGAGCTTTAACCTTGCCAGTCAAGATGCCTGGGATGTGAGAGGGCTGATTGGGGTGTGGAGAGTTTTGCAATGTGTGGTCTAGATCCTGCACTGTAGCTCTTTGCAGTGACACGTGTTACAGAGATGCCTTGGTGTTTGAGGAGGAGCTGGCTGAGGTTCAGCAGAGTTTAGACCAGCCATACCAGAGCACAGAGACAGCTTGTGTATGGTTTTTCTGCATCCTACTGTTCACTACCTGTGCTTTGCTTCTCCTCATTGTCCTCCTAAATCCCCACAATAGATCGACTAGACAGTGTTGGTTTTTTAATAAATCCCTTTCTTTAATGGTAGTTTAAAGTGACATTGTACACCATGTAGTGCCACCGACTGCTTGTAAGTCTTGAGCATTAAGAAAATACGTGGTAGCTTCAAGTTTGAATTACTTGCTGTTAGGAAATCTTAAACTGAATGCGCAGGGTTCAAGTATGTCTGTCTTCTGGAGAGGTCTAATGAAGAGTATCTCTATTCCAGAAGTACCTTCCACTTCTAGTCTGAATTGAAATTATAATGCATAACTAATAGGTTCTTCAAAGCTTTTGTCATCTCATAGACAACTCTTGTCGTTGAATTGATAAGTATCTGTATGTCCTGGACCATTGAGCATTTGGATTGGGATTCACTATAAATGGCTTCCTAACTGCTTCTCTTAAGTGTTTCCTCCTTGGGCTTAGGGGCTGTGGTGGTTTGACTTTGCCAGAAGACAGTGTTGTTTGTCATGGTGAACCATTGCCGTGTCTAAAGAGCACCCTGATGCTGAGACATTTGCAGTGCTGGGAAATGCTTGTCATCTAGAAAAAAATGACTGTTTGCCTTCCACTTACACCAGTGGCTTTGATGTATTATTGATTCCTCTTCCCTAACCTTACTTTACCTGGGTTGTTTTGCTCCCTGTGATGATTTCTGCTCACACATCCCTTGGGTGCAGCAGGACTCCCTTTTCTACCGTGGACTGAGCATTCCCTGCTCTTTTCCAAGCTGTTGTAGTGACTCAGCCTGGGTGGGTGTCTGCAGCTCAAGCCTGTAATCTCTTCCCTGCTCTACTACTTACTGTTTCTTTGATCTCTGGTACCTCCTAGAGCCATTTCTTTCCCTGGTCAGATAACGCAGCTACTTACCAGCTCTCCATGCAGGTGCTTGCAGCCCTGAGTATTTGTTCTCTCTAGCTGCTTTCTTTCTGTCAAATGCCAATGTTTCTGTTTTAATCGCTATGGGATAGTTCAGATGATCATCTACACTTTCTTCCTAACCCATCTAGTGTGGGAAAACCAAATAATTTATGTTCATGAAGTCTGTGGCTTTCAGAACTCTGTGTAGGAGGCCACTGTCTTTTTTCAACCAGATGTATTTGCAGGAGCCTTCACTCCATGTGTCAGTTCAGCCACATCATAGTCAGAGACACCTGCACTTGGGCTTCCTGGCTTCCCCAGATCTGCTCTGAGGAGGTGGGCGCAGAGCCAATTGCTCTGTGGGTGGCTATGAGAAGTCCAGATGGTAAAGACAAAATGTGACAGGAGAAGCCTCTCCTGCAGGGAGGCTGTGGAAGGGACTTCCACTCCCCTTCCTGCTGTGGGAGTGGAGGGGTATTATGAATTCCTCATCCTTGTCTTTCTACAGCTGCCATGACTGGGGTGGTTTTTCAGTTTTCAGTTTACCCTGGTAGTATATATTTCCCTTCTGATCTGCTGGCAGCTGCTTGGAGCAGCGCTATCCTGCTGTGGAGCTTGCTCTTTATGTCAGGAAAAGTTCATGTTCTGGTACCTCTCTGCATGCCTCAGCCCAAGGGTTCTCTGACACAAAGTTGTAAAATCAGAGCAGTAGCAGAATTTACAAAGTGTTGAGGGAAATTCACTGACTTCAGATAAAATGGAAGATACTTATCTTCTAATTCCTTGGGATGTAGCTGTGTTGGTGCTACTCAGGGCAGGATTCTCTGAATTTGACGAGAGGGGCCAGTGTGAGGAGCAGTGTGCCTCAGGGGATTGTATGTTTTAAAATACACCTGTGCTATAAATGGCAGCAGGTGGGGGTGGGATTCTTTGAGGTGGATTTTTATTCAATCAACTTTCCCCTTACCAGCCTCCTTATCAATGCAGGTTTCTGGAAAAGGTGTGAGAATGGAAAAGGGAAGGTTGACTTCGGTTTTTGCTTTGCAGCTTCAAGGGAAACATTGTAGGATCTTTAGATTCTTTTTTCTGTGGTGCCAGACATAACTTGTTTGCCTGTACCACTCTGTATTACTCAGATGAGGGAAATATAAAAAAGTGTGCAAGCGGGGTTTTGTGGTGTTTCTGTGTATTTTTAATATATACAATATATGTTGAGTTGGCCAAGGGTTGCCTGGTACTCGAGATTTGGTCCCCCCAGTATGGAGGAATGCAGAAACTGCCCTGTTAGTTTCCAGCTGATAATATTTCATTTGTCCAGGAGAGCATCCTGTTATGTTGGTTTCCGTGCAATATCCAATTACTCCATGAAATGTGAATGCAGTCTTGAACTCTTGACCAGATACCCTATCTGCTCATACTTTATTATCTTTTTAAGTGTATTTGTTGTTGTTGTTTTTATTTACATTTATTTTTATTTAATATCCTTTGCAGCAAAATGAATAGTAATTCAACTGATTTTTCAGTTGAATATACTTTAATTGTATCCCTACTTAGATAAGGTCATATGTATTATGGGCTTAACTTTCCATGTTTCCCCTTATTTCTTTCTCTGCCTGTATTCAGGTAGAAATGGTGCTCTTTTTTTTATTTTCCCTTTAAATTTTTTTTGGTCCTTTATAGGAGGCTATTAATGCTTGCAAATGTTATGAAATAGTCTCTGTCCTTGAATGCTGTAAACAGAGGGGATAATTCTTGCCTTTTCATTTTTCCCTGGCCAGATAGGTTAGTTCTCATGTGCCTTAAGCGTGTAGAATTTGCAGATCTCTCTTGACCTGTCAAAATGAAAGCCAGCTGTAACAATTTGATATCTGTCTAGTGGGTTGAAACAAGAGCTGGCTTCTCTACAGCTTAGCCTGGCATTCCAAATAGCAGGACTTCTTTGGGAGAGTGGAAGTTGCTTTGGGAGATTTTTTTCCCCCTCCCTCAACAGAGACCTTGGAACAGCTTTAATGCCTTCTGTATGTGTGGTGGGTTGACTGCACTTTCTCTAGTTAGGGCAGCAAAAAACTTGTATTACTTGCTTTCTCTGTGGGCTTCAAATAGAGCTCTGAAATAAGCTGAAGGTGTTTTTAATACTATAACACTGACTTCAGGTTCAGGACTTGTGCTTGCAGATTGTTCATGCAACTTGAATAGGAGAGAGAGGAACATCAAACCTGAGGTAGCTCCCATCTTGTGCGGCAGCTGGACAATGGACTCACGTGGTGCTGAGACAGAACAGAGGAGAGCATTAGTTATAAGAAGTCCTTGAGTGTCTTCATAGATACTTAATGAATCCTAGCTCCATGGTATTCCAATTCTGGATTGTGCTTTCTAGGTAATACAATAATTCTTTTATAAATGACCACTTGAAAGGATGTGTGTTTACTTTTAAAAATATTTGATAGCTAAGTCAAATTGTCTCTAGTTTGGAAAAGCTAGTATTATTATTCCTCCCTGGATTAGGTTACAGCTTTTAATTACATGATTGCTTGCGAGCATCCCTCCCACAGACTCTTTGCCTTATCCAGCACACTGAATATATGCTAGTAGTCTGGATTAGTCTTTCTCCTTCTCCTTATTGTGGAGTATGTGGCATAAGGTCATAAATTTCCTGCATGGTACTCAAAGCTTGCTCTAAGAGAAGAATTAATCAATTCAGCTTGAATTTTTGTTTCCTATGATATTTCACAAATGTTTATGAATGTGCCTTCTAGGCACAACTTCTTCCCTTCTGCAAGTACACCACTACTCATGTTTCTGGCTTTAACTTAAAGCCCATTTTGTGTTGGGATTGAATTGGGTGATCCCTTGCTGTTTCACCTCAGGCTCTATGCAGGTCTCATCTGGCAGTCCCCGTGGTTAGCCAGGGCTTGGTTTGGGACTCGCTGTTTCTCTCTTGCACAGTGGTGATATTCCCATTCCATATGGATGCTGAAACATAAGAAATGTGTGGATACCCGTATGAAGTCAAAAGCAAGATCTGTCTAGACCAGTGTCCTATCTGGCAGTTGCTAATGGTACGTGCCAGGGCAAGAGTAGAGAAATGGGGCAAGTACACAGTGGTGTCCTGGCAGAACACTCTTGTAGCCTCCTCGATTTGCAGCCTAGTTGTTTTCTCTGGTGAGTTATCTGGTTGCTTTTGCACCCATGTACGCTTGTAGCATCCCCAGAGTCCTGTGACATGGAATACCACAGATTCCACTTACAAAAAACCACTCTTTCTTTCTTTGTACCCAAGTCTGTCTCTTACTGGTGTCATTGGGGTAGGATTCAGCTCTGGACTAAAACACCTATATGCAGGTGTGTGAATGCAAGTGTCTTGCTGATTGATGCTGGCAGCACAGCTGAGGGCAGTTCAGCTCATCACCTGCCCTGTCTCCTGTTGCCACTTGATAGGTTGCAGGCATCCAGCTAAACCTCTGACATATCTGCCAGCCCTGTGCAGGCATCTTGGATGTGCTAGGTTTTCTCAGTATGGCACTTGGGTTTATCTGGTGGGATTGGCTCCTCCCGTTCTGCATCACCTGGCATGCGACTTAAATTGTTCAAGTGTTTTGATCAGATCAGTGTGTTGTGTTCCATTCTGTCTCCCTCTTTGCTCCCTCTCTGTAGTAAGAATTGCCTTCTGCTTCTGATCTGCTTAGATCTACAGCTGCAACAGACTTCTGCGCATACCTCTTGTTGCAGAGAATGCACAGGTCCTGCATGTGCTTGCTTTGCTTGGAGATGTGAATGTTCACGAATCAGCAAATCCTAATTATTGTCAGGTCTTAAGTCAGCTCCCCTAAAAGGAGAGAACCTGCCATTAGCAATCATCTGTAGATATTTTTGTACTTTAAACTCCTTTTCAGGGCAGGGGTGGAACCTGTTCTTGCCAAGACAAATTCAGTTGAGAGGTTCCTCCTGCTGTTTCTGCCTCCTTTGCTGAGCTTGTTCTAGTTTCTGCAGCAAGAGGTCTCACAGACCCAGCCTCACAGTTACAGTTGCTTGATGAAAATATTGTCATAGGACACCTAAAAATGCTCGTGTTTGCAAGTGTGTGAGGAAAATCGTGCTATGTGGAAAATAATATACTGATGGTAAACCATAAATGAACTAGTTTATTCTATGATTCTGTTTAATTATGATGAGAAAAAGTCTAACAATGCTGCTCAAAAGGATGAATGCATTTATTTGAAGGGTAGGTGGTCCTTGAATTGAGCAACAATTCTGAAACAGTGCTAAATGCATGTCCTTCAGCACGTGGTCCTGACTTGCTGTGCCTGTGCTAGCTTTCCCTGCTGGTTCCCTGTCATCCTCCTGGACTCCACAGCTTTCCCTTTGCAGTCACAACTGCTTCAGGGACAATCAGATGAATTTCTGTTGTGGACTAACCCACTGTTTCCCTGCAGCTTCTTCCTCTGCTGCAATGGAGCAATTCTGGCTGGAGTTTTGAGAGGGGTTAAATGTATTCTTGATACATAATATTGTGAACTTTGGCTCAGCCTTTTTAACGTTTGCTGCAGTTGCGATCAACTAAAAAATAGCTGTTGCCATCTGCTGCAGTTCAGTCAATACACACTCATGTTCATAGAGGTAATGGTTTGTGTTCTTTTTAAATAATCTGTTTGCAAGTTATTGTTGCAAATTTGACACCTGGATGTATGCTGTATTTGTTTTCTGAAAGCATTTATAGTACCTTTCCCTAGCCTTATTTCCAATTAAATGTACTTAAACCCACAAGTTGTTATTGTGTTCAAGTTCATAGTAATACTTAGAGCCAACACTTGCTCAGCAGTTCACTTTCAGGGGGCACACAATTAAAGTCTCTTAGACTAAACATCATTTTAAAACTGCGTGTAGATTCATGGCAAAATCTGAACTGGATCTTCATTCCTGGTTTGAGTGCTGGAGTGAAAAATACTGACTTTTCCCATTATCCAGCTGCAGAGACAGTAAATGGGAGGCCTCTTAAGGGGCCAGGTGTCCCTTGGCAGCATTTTGATGGCTCTTGTTTCTAATAAGCAAGCTGGAGATTGGGAGTTTCTAAGTCAGTCTGGATGTGGGGAGAGTCGCGCTGTTATTTATAAATCTAATTGAGCATTGCTGTGCTCTTTTGGCTCCTCTTTCTTATGTTAATTCTTAGTTTATAATCTGCATTTGTTCAGTGCTTTTTTTACTTCAAAACTATGCAGTCACTTAAACAGCTTGGATCACGACAGCGAATATCAAGTGAGGGTTTGGATGAAGACAGAAATCACGTTCTGCAAACAGCTGTTGTGGTGGAGGGCGGCAGTAGCCCTTGCAGTGGGAGTACTCTTTCTGAACTGAAGCAGTCAGATCTGGAAGATCTTGCAATGTTACAAAAGTTAATGTGAAGATCAGTGTTCTGTTGCCAGCATTCCTGATAACTTGGTATTTCAAAACGTCCTGTTAAACAGATATATGGGACTCACTGTAAACTGAAACGCAAGAGTGCTGAGGTTATGAGTGCAGGGATAATGTTTCCTTGTTCTGTGTAATGTTTAGAAAGGGTTTTCTAAGCCTACTGTTTACAGCTGATTTGCAAAATATTCCCAGGAATCTCCAGTTGTGCTGGCAAATTGTTCTCTTAACCAGTAGTAGTTTGCAAAGAGATCCCAGAGGGAGAAGGAGTGCAGGTTATGAGAGCAGTCCTAATACACAGGAGCATGTTTTCCCCCAGTTCGTGGGGCTCGTACTCCAGTGCCTGCCTGTGGGGACCCTCTCTCCACCCACTGGCCTTGAGAGTGTCACCAGGTAGAGCAGTTGGTCATCTACCTATCATCTATTATTAACATACATAAAAGAATCTGCTTCTGAGGTGAAAATTGTTCTGTTAACCCATTTTATTGACAACACCTGAGCTAGCTAAAACAAGAGCATGACCCCCTGGCAGCAATACACTTGCCTGTTTAGGTGCACATGAATTCCTTTCAAAGTACTTTGAAATCAGGTTGGGCTCAGGTGTCCGGTGTGGGCAGGAAAAGCAGACAGTGGTGGCTGATGGTCTCCCAAGATATGCCAAGCAGGAAAGGAGGGCAGCTCAGTGGGGTTAATTCTGTTGGAAAAAATAGGTAGTTCTTGCCCAGTTTCATTCTTTGCAGTTTGGGGCGTGGAGCTGGGACTCTGGCAGCAGGAGGAGAGCATGGTGCAGGGTCCGTGCAGTGCCTGCCCCCTGCCAGATGCAGAGGGTGCTTTGGAAAGCCTCATCCCAGAGCAGGCTCCTTGGCTTTCGTGTGTATGGGCTGTGTGACCTGAACCAGCTCTGTGGGAGGGTGCCTGGGAGCAGCTGTGCTTCATTTCTAAGATAATTTTGTGGCCATGTAAAACTGCTTGGGAGTACAAAGAGGGGAGAGCACTTTTGATCAGTGTCTTTCCATAGGATAGGACTAAGCTTGTTATGACTCACTAGAAATGTGGTATTTCCTAGTCTGGTTAAGCCCATAAGGTGTTTGGGAGTCTTGGTAATTTTTCAATAAGGTAAATTAGTAAGATTTACTAGATTGAGAAACTGCAAACAAAATGCAACTTACTAAAGCAAAACTGGGAGGTGTGGTGGCACCTCAAGTTGTACACCTCACAACATTATCTTTTCTTAGGATCACTTGCATCCTTTGTAGTTTGCTTGTTTAGATTGCCTGTGCTGTTTTTCTGAAATGCTGAAAAGCTGTGGCTGGCTTCCTCCCACGTTGCACAATAAAAACCATTTGATTAAAAGCATGTAGTAAGCTTCCTTTAGAGTCCTGTGTTTCCACACTTTGATGATGTGATGTTATTTTTGCTGAAAACATATCTTTCCTGCATTTGTGTATATGTGGGCATCAGTGTGTGTCACCTTAGCCTATGTAAGTTACTACACTGATTTTCATTAAAATTTACTACTTAATAAGTGACTGCATGAATAATTCTGCTGATTTCATTGGGACTTACTGCTGAATGGATAATCGAGGACCAGGCTCTGCTATCTTGAGAGAACTTGCTCAGGGGTGCCTTGTAGTTTATGTAGTTTATGTGCAGAGGTAACACTTACTACTATGCTACTGTAACTTTCAACATTCATAATGTGGGACAGAAGTGATTTTTTGGCTGCTAAATTAATGCCTTTCAAAACCCAGAAAGCTGAATGGTTTCTCTGCACTGTTCTGTTGTCTGCAGTTTCCAGGCCTGCTCCTTCTTACAATATGGTACTGACTAGCCCAGATGCTGCATAGGAAACAGCAGTGTGTTCCTCTACTGCTTCCCTATGCTGTGCAACCAGGCATTACAGGAGAACTTCTTACGTGAACCTGTAGCATTTGTTAAGTTGAAAAGTTTTTGCTATCATGTTATACAAAGGAGCTACTGATAGAAATTCAGCTGAATTTCAGTGTGCTGGCTAAACTGCCTGTACAGGTTTGGAACAGAAGAAAAAACCCAAAACTTTAATTCATTACATGTTTGGTAGAGGTGTGTAAAGCTGAGGCCCTTCACATGTGGGAAGTCTGCAGTTAGAAAGGTCTTGCTAGTGCATGTATATTATATATGCTCAGTGGAAAAGTGGATGTGAACTGACTGATCTGTTTACAGGACTAATGTTTTTGTGTGTGTCAGAAGTTCCAGATATGTTCTTAATTTTTCCAGCTCTTGAAAACACTCCCCTTGACTTATATAATTTTAAGGATGCATGTGTATATTTGTAGGCTAAAAATGGCTCCTAAGATTGATAAACTTTTGACAAGATAGTGGTATAATTTAGTAACTTAAAAAGTTTATGTTTATAGGCATAGGCAAATGCAGTGTTTCCAGTTGGGCGATGGTTTGTTTGGGTTTTAAAAAAACCTTTAATTTTGATCCCCTGTCAAAATGGAGTTGAAATCAGGTTGCTTGCTTTATTTTATCCTCTAAAATTGTGGATGCCTATTTTCCATTCAAGTACAGAAAATGTTAACGAAGTATTCCAGGTACTTTTATTAAAAAGCAATTTGTGAGTTTGCTTTGCAGAATTTGTTGTTTATTTGAGAAAATTTTGATTGCTTAGCTGATGCTTGCCCATAAGGTGACCCATCCTTTTTAATGTGTCCTGTCTTCTGAGAGTGTTTTCTCAGAGGGTGTGGTGGGTACTGATTATCCCTATTCTCTTTAACATTAACAAGGATAGGTTTTTTTAATGAGAAATTCTGCCAGACTCTCTTCTGCTTCCACCTGAAATAAGTATCAGCTCTAACAGATCTCATACCTTCATGAGCTTCATAATTACATTTCCTGAAGCAGAAGTCAGGCTTAAGGAAAGGTGGAGTAGGCAGCGCTTCCTTGTGCCTCTAACATCCTGCCCATAAAAGCAGGGAAATAGCTGTTTGGAAAGGAAAAAAGAACGACTTTTGAACTTTTTGTTATAAAGTCAACACCCATTTGCTGCTTAAGAACAAAGCATGTAATCTCTTTTCCCCCTTCTCTGGTTTCCTGGTGGCTGTTCTCCAGGATGGCAAAATAACTTGTGTTTGGAGTTGGGCCATAGCATCAGGTTATAAGCAAGCAAGCCCTGTTCTCCATTGCAGCCTAATTGCTGGTCTCCTGACCTTTCCTCAGAAGGAGAGTTTGTTTATCCAGCTTTTCCAGTGGGATATTCATTAACCATGTTCTGAAGTCTTCTGTTCACACCTCCCTTGAATACCTACCGGTTGTGACCTCCTACTTTGTTCTCCTCTCTCCACTGTATCCTGCCAGCATTGATCTAACTAGGACTGATATCACCCCAATCTTATTGATGTCATTAAAAAAAAATAATGTCTTGAGTGTAACAATTGTCCCATAATTCTGAAGTGATTCACTACTACAGAATTGTCTGCCCTGGTACAGAAATTGTGAGTTGATGAGGAGGGAGCAGCATGCTCAGATCAGCACTGGAGATGTTAGTGGTGTAAACTGTGTGCTGACACATGGCACCAGGCTAGCACAGTGTTTGGGTAAGCTGGGACCTGTGCCTGAAGTGTTTATTGCACTGTAGTTCTCTTATGCTGCAGACTTGGTTAATGCTTGTATCTGTGGCCTTTTTTTAACCTGTACAAAAATAAAACCTTTGTTAATTCTGTTTTCAGTTTGTTTATCCTGTTCTTTTTTTACCTGTAAAAAGAAAAAAAAAATCATGTTCATCCTAATTAAGAAAGGAGTCTGTTACTGGACTGTGACTGCTAACACTGGTTTCTTAGTGGCAGCATCTAGCAGAGAAGCAGGCATATGGCTAAAAGCAGTTATCTTCTAAATTGTCCCAGCATGGAAGGCATCTAGATTCATTTGTAAGAAATAAATGTGTGTATTCTGTAAAATAAATTCATACTGAAACTGGGCAACAAGCGTAGTTTTGCAAAAAGGGTTGAGACAAATAAGTTGGTGGCAGTTTTCAGTTTTTGTAATGGCAATAGTATGTCTTGTCTGTCTTTTTTAGAGAATGTAGGAGTTTTAAGGAAACTTATCCCTTTGTCAGTCCCACTCTGCTTGCAACTGAAGTGCTTGGTAGCGTGTGAAATATGCATGCGAGTGAGTAGTAGAAAAAAAAACAGGTGGTAGAAAAATGAGATGAAAACCCCTCAGAAGCAGATTATCATTACTATGCTGATGAGTTTATTCAAGACATGATCTTGCTGAATCAGTTGGTCTGTTCCATCACAATGCAGAGATGTAAGGGTCGAGTACCACCTTACCAATGTGATCTTGAGGTTACTGGGACATGGACTTGGGGTGGTGGCATGGGGCTGAATGGCTAAGGTCCAGCAGCCCCCACTGCCCTTGCCAGTTTCTTCTTGTGTAAGCCATGAATGCTCTACTGCATTCATCATCTGCAAGGTGAGAGGAATAACTTTAACCAGAAAGTTGCAGCAAAGTTGAATGCAGGACTGGTTCAAGCCTTTTATTTTCCTTCTTACTGGAGGAGCAGTCAAATCTGAGCTCTGAAACTTTGCTAAGTTCGAAGTGGAACTCCAGTCAAATTGAACAAAGGCTGCAGCCTTGAGATAGGTAATTGACTAAGGGGTTCTGGGTTTTATTTTTAAGCATTTGACCTCTCGAGGCTGGGGATACAGAAGAGAGGTAAAATCCTATCATTAAGGTCAACTTAATTTCACACTACAGTGTTTACATGGTGGTGGTGCTGAGACAGTGGCCTAGTTTGCCCCCTCTCCTCTTCTCTTTCTTGAATTTTTGCCAGATTAGATCAGGCAGTAGTAGGTAAAGCTAATGACTGTAGTATGCTGCTTTTGGAAACCTCTCTGAAGAGACTGGTCTTTTAATATTTCTGTAGAAGCTGTGTAGAGTGCAGTGACAGAGATAGTATTGGTGTAAAAATATTTCTTATGGACTTACTTAATAAAAACCTAACTTGAAGTAGAGCTACAGTCACTATAAACTTTATTGGGTTTTATATGGAGTTAGTTTTTAGCTTACTGTTTGTTTTGTATATATGTGAACCAGCAGTTACATAACTTGACTTTAAATGCATGCGGTGGTTTATCGTGATCATATTTAACATACTAAGAAGATACTTCTGCTTCTTTGGCTTAGAGGTTGTATATTTTACTGAAGATACCAGTGATTGCTTACAACTTTGAACATCCCCCAGCCTCCCCTCCCCAGGGTTATTGTTATGGGCTTTTGGGGCCTTTCAAACGCAGACTTCATTTGAAAAATAGATAGTTGTGCTTCCTTAATTTTGTGGGGTTTTGAGATGCCTGTGTTGTGGAGGAGCGTTTTTTCCTTTCAGAAAAGTTTCAAATGTGATATCAGTGCCGGGTTGATAAAGACAGTAATAGTAACTTTTTGAATTTGAAGAACTGTGTCTTCTTCAAACAATGTAGTCCCCCCCTACATCCTCCCCATGGCCAGTATCTTCTTGACAAGACTGGACCTCTTCCTGAACATTGTTTTCCCTGCAGTATCCACAATGAGGGAAAACTGTCAGGGTTGCTCTGTGTCTGAAGAGCCAGTGCATTGCATGACGTTTCCTAGGTGAGAATTGTTACTGTGCATTTTCGAGGCTTGTGTTTTTTTAATTTCTTTCAAGTGGAACAAATCCAAACAAAAATGACTTGGTTGGTGGGACTGTGACCATGTGCAGGCTCACCACGTCTAACACCAGCCCTAAGGCTGGGCCTGGTTATGAAGTTGTTGCCTTTCCTTGATACGGGCAGGTTTTGTCAGAAGGCTTAAAAAATAATTTGGTGACACAATCTTTGAGCTACCCAACCAAGCCCAGGAAGGGAATGTTGCTCTAAAGATAAAATGGTGTCTGACACACTTGGTAAAGGCTGGCACGTCACCCAGCTTCTGCTGAGACAAGGCCCACGACTGAGCTTGCCTCAGAGTGGACAGTGCCAGCAGTAAGCACAGGGAGAAGCTTGTATGCCTTGGACTGGCATGGGGTTTGTGCTTCCCCAGGAACGGCTGATTGGTTTCCAGTACCAATTTTAATGTAAAATGTAAGTAGCTGCATTTGGAGACCGGGAAGGTTGTCATTGCAAACAACCTCTTCCTCCATTCTGTTGGATAGAGTGTGTTGCAGGGTCACATGCAAATACTGTGGTGTAATAACCCAGAGCCCTAATACCACTTAAGTGTTTGATTGTGACTTGTATTAATAGCCTGGGTTCCAGACCATATTTAAACTTCAAGATATACTAGTTAGTTTTCAATACAATACCTTGTATAAACTGGTTTCCTAACTGTCTGTTAAAAGCTTGGGTTTGTTGTACAGGTTATAGAGGCTGGTAATCCATTTTAGTTAGTTAAATCCCTTATGTACTAAAGAGGCCAGCAGATAAAACTCACACTTTCTGGAGAGGAGACCTGAAGGAGATTTACTGTTTGTGATGTTTCTTACATCTAGTTTTACTGAAATGTGCAAAATTGAAACAGCTGTTGAATGTTTTTTTAAATCACGTAATATATTTCTTTAAAAATATGTCATATTGGAGGGGGGGAAATGTACAGATGTGTGTAAAATCTGTAGTGTCTTTGCAGACAAAATGTAATACTTAGCCTCAGTTACTATTATTTGTATAGTTGGCTTTCACTTTAAACAGATGACTGGTTTTTTTGAACTGGGTTGCATACCAATAGTTAAAGTACAGCCACGTAGGGTATGACAGGGTTTGTAACTAGGGGTTTTCAGAGGGGAGGTCAGGATAAACTTAAATGAAACTTGAACAGCAATGTTAATGTCACAAACAAATACTTTCCTTTTTCTAGCCTTCCTTCACAATGAACTGTGTTTGTATTGCCTCTGTTTGAAGGAAAATACTTTCTTAAAAGGAATAAAAGGAAGTCACAGTTCTTAATTTGTTTCTCTGCTGCTTAAAAATATTCACCATGTAAACATCTGAGTGTTTACATCAGAGGAGTCAGCCAGGAGCCATAATGCTTTACTTTGTCATTCAGTGCTTTCATTAGCATACCTAGCCAAGTGGTATGGTGGTACTTGGAAAAGCTGAAAATAGTTTGAAAGTAACTTATTACCTGTAATGCCTGTACCTTGTAAAATTATGGTAAAATTATAAGCTGTGGTAGTTGCATGGGGATTTCTTCAACCACTGTGGAAGAGCATTGGAAGGGAGACCTTTCACATTGCATCACAGGTAAAGATTTTTCATAGACCTGTAGCGTACAAGATGTGTAAACAAAGAGCACCTAGGCTTTGGTGTACTTATGTCACAAGTTCTGATGCAGCTCTGGTCCCCACATCCCAGGAAGGGCTTACTGCGGTTAGCCACCCATCTATAAAATGATTGAGAGGATGGAGCAACTACCTTAGTAAAGATTAAGGAGTTCAAGACTCCTCACTTTGGAGAAGAAAAAAAGGAAGTGTATGTGATTGTGGCTTACCAAATCACAAAGGTAATTGTGCAAGCTGAATGTGAAACTCGGGTTCACGAGGTCCTGCCATGAAGGGGCATTCAATGTGTTTAAGAGAAGTTATCTGTCTTAGTAGAAGATCAGCTTAAAGGAGATGGCAGTTCTTCTTGACACTGTAGCCATGAATGTCTGGAACTTGCTGCCATAGGAAATGTAGAGACAGGCAGTGTTGGCAGGTTCAAAAAGGGTTTATGTGCATGCATAGGCATCAGGCCCATAAATGGACACTAAATAGACTCGGAAAGGGAGGTGCCCTCTGAATTCCTGCTACAACACTTGTGGATGCCAGCAGAGAGGCTGCAAAAAGGCTCACGTGCCTGCTCAAAATAGCCTTTGTTTTTGCTGCTGTTGAAGGCAGAATATCAGAGTGGATGTGCCGTACACCTCACCTGGGAGGGTGCCACTTCTCTTCCTCCCTCAGGAGGACGTGGTGCAGGCTGTTCTTGAACTCTCTGACTGTCAGGATAATTGTTTAAGACTCAGGTCAGCCAAACCGGCTTAGAAAAACCAAATGTTTTTCTAAAAAGAGACTGCTTCCTTGACCTATGTGCCACTGTGGGAACTGGATCTTCCTGAGTGCAGAAAGCAAAAGATACTACAAGAAGATACAGAGATCATTCTGCCCACATCCATCCTGTTAGAAAAATTCCCCTTGCCCTGACCTAGAGAGCAACCTCACCCCATTCAGGAGGATGCAAACGTTTCAAGGTGCAGCTGTGTGCTAAGGTGCAATGCTTGGAGCTGTTTGGATGTTAATGCTTCTCCCTGGCTACCCTGCCCCCATTTGGTCTTCTCCATACCTCTCTGGCTACTGGTGTCTCTGACTGGCTGTTTGTGGATGAATGTGGCCAGTGTCTCTACCTGGGTTCCAGGTAAAGGAAGAGCACATATCCCAAGTGCAGGCTTGCCCCAGGGTGGAAGGAGAGATTGCTGTCGCTGGCAAAACTGCTCTGCGCTCAGAAGAGTTAGGATGAGGGAGAAGCAAGATGTTTGTTTCAAAATAGTTTAATTGCAAGGTTTCGATTTCTTTCTTGTGGGAGTGCTGGCAGGCTGTAGGAAAGAGAATGTTCTTGCTTGTAAAAGGAGCAACAGGTGAGATCAGAATTCCCTTTCTCTATTTTCCTTCCTGTATTCTTTGTTGGGCTTTCTTTGTTGTATGATAGCACCATTAGTTAAATCCCTTCTCTAATACAAACGTGATATAAATAGGGTGCACTATCTGAAATTTTTATGACTAAACAAGACTTTTTAAAAAATGTATATTAGGCTGCATTTCTCATTTGTCGACCCTCAGTGCTTTATTTCAAAAATTATTCCTGGCCATAATTTATAGCAAGATCAGGGCATCTTCATTCATCTGACTGAATCATGGTCACTGTGTACGTGGGATAAATGTGAAAGCTGGAGATAGGAACTCTGATATGTCTTCAAAGTTGGCTTGAGTTCCCACAGGTCTTTGGTTCTTCAGATTTCTTATAAAAATACTTTATATATGTTCCTGGTGAGGTTTAACTTTTCATCCATTATATTTTTCTTTGTCTTTCAAGCTGAAATATTAAGAGTGTTTAGGAGGAGCTTGATTCCCTATTCCTCAATAAATGCTAATTTCTTGAAGTTTTGTGAAAATAACACGTTGGATAGAAGAGACAGACTTTCTCTTATCCCTCTATAAATAGAATACTGCAGTAGCATTTAGGGAAGCCATGCATCTGGCTCAAGGCAAGGATCCTGAGGAAACAGGCTTCATGGCTTTGGAGTTTTCTTTGTTTGTGGAGCTTTTTCTAAGCCTCATCCCATAGCAGATTGCTAACTGTTGAGTTTATTAGCACTTTCTTATTGCATGAAGGAATAGGGTTTGGCAGCAACCGTGAGACTTGGACTTTAAGAAAATCCCTGATGTGATGCGATTCTTCTTTTTCGGGACCACAAGTTGATTTCCACTTCACTTTAATTGTAATTTGTGCAGTTTTAGTTGTGTTTCTTGAGGATTCATGCTGAGCTAGTCTCAGCTAGGGCTTTGCACTGAGCGTAAATGTTTGAAAGAGAGTGCTGCTTCTCTAAACATCTGCGCTACACGAAATGAGATGAGCATGGGGGGTGGAGGCGATAAAGAAAAAACATTTTCTGCCCTTTTTGTTGAGAGGAAGCTCAACTGTGAAGAGGCATTGCATCATGAGCTCTAATGAAAGACTAGCTATTCCCCTTGGGAAAATGAAAGCACTTGCCTCATTTCCCTCTTACTGGCAGCTGTTGCTGAGGAATTTCATTTGAGAATAAATGCTGCTTTGGTCGACCTGAGAAATGGCTTTTATACAAATGGCTGCCAGTGGTGTGCACTGTAAGTGCTGGAAAGGACAGCATGATTTTCATAAAAGTTAGTGGCTTGGACTAGAATTAGTGTTTTGGACCTCATCTGTATGGATTCTGATGTATTCAGCTAATCCTTGAGATTAGCTTTTATCTTCCATATTTGTGCTGGGCTGAGGAAGTAGCAGATTACATGAGGAGCAGGGAAATGGAAGGAGACCGGGAGTTCTGATGGGGAATACACTTACTTGGGCCTGGTAGAGAAAGGGAAGCATGGCAGACACTACTGAGAATATAATTTGTCTAAGTGATGGAAGAGTCACACTTAACTCAGCTTCAGTTCTGTATTTTATTTTTATTTTATTTTTACAAAAATAACATTGAAAAGTTTGTGCATTGTTTTATAGAGCAAGTTCATCGTTTGAACACTAGCACCCGGAAGGGCTGTTGTTAAGCCCAGCAGTGTCTAGGTCTTGGCTGACAGAAGATACAGTGTGAACTGCTCTGCTGGTTGTGCTTATACTTCACTCTGCTGCTGTGGCATATGCAAGGATCTGTGGTTAGGAAACTCATCACCAGACCTAACTTTTGAAGAAAGACATTTCACAGTTCCCAGCATACAGGCATTGTGAGGCGTGTGTGTGCTGGGCGTTTTTAGGGAGCTGGAGATGAATCAGCTGCATCTGAATCGGCCTAGAGATGAATCGCGCTCCCCTCACGCCTCAGCAGTGCAGCTGACTTCAAGAAGCTGTGCCAGAGCTGTGCCACTTCTCACCTCCAAAATGCCTGGGCTCCTTTGTTTAAAACAGCTGACTGGAGTGAGGAATGGCATTCCCTGTAGTCCCACCCTGAGCAGGTGTGGCTTCAACCACTTGGTGGCCATTTCAAGAGCCAGGTGTTAGAAGCACATTGTAAAGCATGGTAGAGATTAATTAATTACTGCTGTTACTCTGCTGTTGTATTGGATGACTCAAGGTCTTCACGAGTAATACATTTACCTGCTGAGATAACAAAGTGGAATTTAATCTGTTAGGCAGAAGCAAGTTAGCAGAGGATGACTTTTCTTTCAGTGGGTTCTGTTATGAAGGACCTGTTATTTCCTATGGAAAATGAGTTTGCGAAGTCTTTCTCCACCCACCGAAGTATGCTGGTGGAAGAAGACTTGCATATTTTAACTTCTAACATGGCTAGACAAAGCTGTATGTCAAAATTTAAGTGCCAGTGTATACTGAGAGCAATTCAGCTCCAGGAAAGTTGGAGATAAAAAAAGCTGTATAACATCTTGTTGGCTTCTCTTTGCATGTTGGTTAAGTATAACTGGGAATATTAGAATATACAAGTGTCTCAAATCTGCATGTTCTGCTTAATAATACCCACTGAGAGCAGCTGACCCAGTGAATCATGGTGGGCTGAGGCTTTCTTGATCATAATAAACCTAGTGAGGTGTTCTTTTGTTGGCTTTCACTTGACAGCAGTCATGTGGGACAGTAAACTGTGTGACAGCAATGTGATTTTCCTGTAAGTGCTGGTGTCTAGCTAGTGAGGAGTTTTTGTTTGCCTGGTTGAAGTTATGTGCCCTGATTTGTGAGCAGTTGGAGTGTTTTGAGCTTTTGTTCGGGAGCAGGAGGGTATCTCCAGACTAATTAATGAACATCTCAGGCTTAGGTTTCAAGTGGCCATCACGCTGTTTCATCTCCTGGGACACATGGCTTCACTGTTTGCTGTCAGTGGTCTTGATGGTCAGAGATGGTGGACTAGGATGAAAATGATGATTGAGGTAAACACCGTTTCTGCCTATTATGTATAGTATTTTTCTTGAATGATTTTAGGTCTATTCACTTGTTTTAATCCCTGTAGTCCTTCTTTGTATTCAGTTCATATGTTTACATAACTTGCATGGGGTGAAAATTAGTTGAGGCACAGACTTTGGTTGTTTAGAAAATGAGTTTTAGCTACAGAAGGAGGTAATCTCAGCTTTGGCGTAGAGTAGAGGCGTGTTTTCTGTGTGCTTAATTAAGCTTTGCCAAAATTGCCCAGCCTCTAGTGCCACTGCTAGAAGGTGGAAATTCCTGTGGTATGTTCAAGTTTGGAATCATGTCTGACTGAGCTGAGGGAATGACGGCTGCCCCGGTGATGCCCCGCGACCTGTAGACAGAGCCACACCTGACAAGGCTGACTGCAAGGCATCACCAGAGCAAGTCTGTTGGAAATTAGCTTGCTGGGGTGCTGTGCTTGGGTTTTGCTCGTCATGGCTGGTTTTGTGGCAAGCCCCAGGACTAGAGCAATCTCATGGGCTTGGGTGTTTTCCAACCAGACCAACTTTCTGTCGCTTTGTTAGAAAAATATGGCATCTTGGGAGAACAGAAATGTACATGAAAACTCTCTTGTATGTCTGTTTGTGCTTACTAATTCACCAAGGTGGGGTGTTTGTTTGTTTGTTTGAATAATGCATACAGGTTGTTTCCCAGCTGTCAACCTTGTGAACTTACCCTGTGCCATTGCCATTAAAGGCAATAGATTCTTTTTGTCATCTAAGTTAATAAGTCTTTTTTGTGAAATTAAACTTGAAGGTGCACAGACGTTAATGTGAAGTGGTTGTTTGTTTGTTCATTATTTCTTCTTATACAAAGTTGGAGGTTTGAACACAGAAAAGGAGAGTTTCTTCCTCTTTCCTGGTTAGTATTTTTGCTCGATGATAGTGGATGTTGTGGATGACTTCAGTAAGCACAGTGACAGTCGGCTCCAGCAGGGCAGGTACCTGCTTGAACAATCAGAATAATAATAAATATCATCAGAATTAATAATAAATATTAAAACTGAGGTGTCCATTATTGGAAGTTTGGTATCAGTAGTATTAACAGATAGGAGAGGGATAAACTCCACAAGGGTGCTTGTCTCTGAGAGGTAAGTCTTGGCTGGTATCCATGTGAAGGGGTTTGTCTGGAGTTACACAGACTAGAAATGTTCCAAGTTAAAGCTTCGGTTCTTGAAATGCATCACATAGATGGCCAATGCCAGAGGCCTGCAGACTGTTTCCTGTCCCTTTAGCATCCACTTTTTTCGCCCTTCTGTGGCTGCTTTGTTTCCCCCTGAATAAAATACTACAAAGCTATAATAGCCTTTGGAGAGATGAAGTGGGCAGTTCAGATGAAGCTGTGTCTGTCCTTGTTATGGCAATTTTGGGAAGGGGGAAGGTGAAAAATAAAAGGGCAAGAAGGCTTCATTTCTCTACCAAGAATAGAGATTTGAATTCTGAATACATTCAGTAATCTGGTATTTGTAATATATTAGGTGGGTTCTGGCAACTTTGCAAGATGCTATACAATCTTGGAGTTGTGCTTAAGGAACTAATAGGAGAGTTGTATTTCACTGGTGTTCCTTTTTGCCTCGGTTTCCTTATCTGTGAAATAAAGGTATGTTCTCTGTGTTATGCAGGAAATCAGTATCTGAGCCCAGATCATAATTCAAGGTTTCTGACTTGCAGTTCCCCATTCAGACCACACCTTTCTTTTTATAGCTTTGGGAAAAAAATCTGCTCCAGCATGTCATTTAGTGAAATGCCATATAGGAAAAGCAAAACTAAATCCGAAAGAGCTAAAAGTAGCTGGTTTTAAATCAGGAGACATAAAAAGTTCTGCAGATTCTTTCTGGTAAATGGAAGCTTCCAGTGCCACAGCAGATGTGCTCATCTGTGAGGTCATGTTGGCAAACTGAAGTGCCTGCAAAGGTGTGTGCTGAGTGGTGTCCAGTAGACTGTGATACCAGTCTGGCCACTGAAGTCAGGGAAATCCTTTATCAGGATAAGCTCTGCTGGGATGTGCTTGTGAGGACAGATGGAACACTGTGACTCAGTGGTTTGATAGAGTCCATAGGGTGAATGAGTGTTCATAAGTTCCTTTGAAAACGTAAAGGTTCTTCAAAGCTTCTCCTTTTCTAAGTGAAGCCTTAAATCATTAAAGCTGAGAGCTGAAACTCTTTCATACTATATATGGCATTTGTGCTAGTGGTAGAAACCGGAGTGTATTTATAACACTGGTTTGCTGCAGGAGTATGGATTGGGAACAAATGTTTGTTTGGAAAAAATCCAATTCTAGGGATTTGTTTTAATGCTGTAAGTAAAATCCATAGCAACCTCATAAAAGCAGCAGTTGAAAAATCTCAACAGACCTTCCCTCCTTGGAAAAACATGAAATTGGTGTAACATTTTATATCTGGAGAGTTGGTTGTGATGGTTCACATAGTAGGCAGTGACCCTGTAACATACTGTCACCTTGGAATTCAGGGATGCTGTGGTGTTGTTGCCACATGCTGGGATTGTTGGTGTTAGTTATTTAATACATGCTGCTGTTTTCATAGGTACTCTTCATTTGTTCAGAAATATCTAATTGTGCCCCAATTAATATCTCATGAAAATTGTAGCAGTGTTCTTAACAGTATGGGGTGGCACTGACATGAACAAATCAAGCCATAAAATGAGCTGAGCTGTTTTGTATACTGCTGCTAATATTTGAATTAAAACAGGTGGCAAAAAAAGCAGGTGTCTTTTGGGTGGGTTGCTTTAACCATCTCTCTTCAGTCCAAGTGTTCTGTTTGATTTGCTTAACGTGTTAATCCTTTATGTTGCTGTACAGCTAATTACAGTTGAGCCTCTGGAATAATTACCATTTGGACTAAGAATGTTCATATCCAAAATCATAAAATAATTGTTTTTATTTTGTTTTCTAAAACTGCTGCCTCTTTTCTTTTTGAAGGATGTTCAGAAGGAGAGGGAACCTCATGTTTATCTCAGTAAAGAAGAAGTTAAAGAGAAGATACAAAGCTATAATTCATCTGTCACTGATAAATTAAAGATGACCTTGGTAAGTTTTGCATAGAATTCCTGTAATTTTTAATAGGAGCAATTGAGCTTTGTAGCACATTGTGAATCATTTGATCAGCATCTTACATATCAAACTGTCCCTTAATGATTTTGTAAGGGACATTCCCTTAGATTCTGGAAATTAAATCTCACGTCCAAAATGTTCTTATTCATGTAACTCTTTTATATGGATCAAAACAAATTGTACTAAAAACAAATTGATGTAATTTGAAATGTGGTTAAGGTAAACTGTCAGCTGACACTAAGAAGGAAATTTGTTAGATAAAAAATGCTTAGATGGTAAAAATAAAGATATATTTATCTTGTTTGTATAGATAAATTTTTGTCAGGTATCTGATCAAGATGCTCAACCAATAAGGAAAGGTGAAATATGCATTATTTATTACAGGAGACTTCATTTTCAGAGTAGTCATATATTCAGGTCAGGTCAGTCAGGTTTTCAGCATGGGGAGACTTTCCCCCTGCCCCCAGGACACAGACAGTATGGACTTCTCATTTCCAAGGATTGTGAACCAGGTCAAATACTCAGTCCAGCCTACTGAAGACCATACTAATAAAACTTA
>JAWWLV010000045.1:33069908-33096838 GCA_035041135.1 Platyrinchus mystaceus
CTCTTTCCCAGAGACAGAACACAGTGCTCTTAATTATGAACAGCAGTTTCTCCATTGTGCTTTTTGGTAAAGTTTTCCATCTATTCACCTACATCAGTTTCCAAGGAACTCTGAGCAAGTACAGTTGCATTTCACTTTGTCCTCTCACCTCAGTGTTTCTTCCTGGTGCAAAGCAGTGAGGTGTTGTCCAACTAGACGCTGTATACACGGTTCCCTGTGACCATATGAAGTAGCCATTGTTAGGCAGCAGGGCAGCAAAGCAGAGAACAAGCTTATAAAACAGGAATTCAGTCCTTAGACACGTGACACAGCTTATTCCTGTGGACAGGTTTAACTCAAGCTCAGTAACAAAGTTAGGAAGTTTGAGAGGCAGTTTATTTTTTCTTTCTCCAAAAGTGCAGCAGTGAACAGGGTCCTCTGGAAGGGCACTTTCTAAACAGACATTCAAAACAGCAGAAATATGCTCACAACATGCTACAGCAAAGTATGCTCACATACAGAGAGAGTAATACAAAGAAAATCAATTCCAATAGAATCACAACAAATGACAGCAGTTTCATTATGTTAAAATATTGTATTCAGCTTGTTGAGTCAGTCTCAAATTTAACTTCATTGAAAAGGTATTATAACCTGCTTTGGCTGTGTGCTTCCATGTATGTGTCCCTGTTACAGCTTTATTCCTCAAAAGGAAGAAGTCCAGTTTACTGGGCCCGTGCTGGGTAAGCATGTATCAGCTGTATTCACTTATGCTGAAGTGATGATAATGTTTTTTGGTTTAGGGTAACATAATGAAGTTATTAACTGCATTTCTCCCTGTATAGTATCTACCTTACCAGATCAGATCACTAAAAATTCACAGCTCTACTTTTGCTAATAATGATTTTTAAAAAAGTAAAAAAAAAATGATCACATTTCATCTAAACCCAACTCTGTACCAGTAAGGCCCTTTATTCCAAACTGTACATTTAACATGGATGCCTTCGGTAACAAGGTACAGGTACCGCCATAGTCAAATAACACGTGAAATGGAATATCCCAAAAGACCATTTAGTTTTGAAATAACTTAGTTGGGAATTAGATCTGAGTAAGAGTCAAAGTTCCTTCATAGTGGTTTTTTAATATCACAGATAAGAATTAACACTGTTCATTTGAGGCTGTTATGCTTTATGGCAAGAGTTATTGATCCTCATTACAAAATGCTTTACAGGTATGTGCAGATAGCAAGAGTATTAATTTGGGTAAAGCATCTGGTTACTCATACTGAATAATCTGCATCAATTCTGTCAATTTTCATATTACTTATTAGGCAAAAAGTAATTTCAAAAGAAAGTTTCCTTCTTATGGCTTAAGATTGCTTTAGGAAAAGATTATATTAGAGTTACATATCTGTACCCATAACAAAGTTATTTTCTATTAAGGAGCAACAGAATGCACATTACTTGAACTAAAACTTAATTCAAGCAGAAACTTGACATATGACCCAGATTTGCTAGAACTGTTGAGGGTTTAATGTGCAGCAGTCAATGTATTTCACACCAGCCTCCATACAGCTACCAAAACAAAGTTTAAACAAAGAACAAGTCTAAGTTGCTAGAATTCTCTGAGCAAAACACTACATATATGAAGTTTGCTCAGTGTACATTTAGGTTTAGCTCAGTGTACAAGAGAACACTTGAAAACAGCTTTGTGTTTTTTTCTAAAGACAAAACAGTTTATGAAGATACCAATGGGCAATGCTAAGGCTTAAGAAACAATAAAACAGGATAAAGCTATAGTTGTAGTTAAGGAAAAGAAAAAGTCCTGAGTATTTGAAAGTATGGAAGTAGTCTGAATATCCAAAAACCTCTGTGTTCATACAGATGCTCCAGCTGAAAAGTTACCTTTCAAGCAATTTTTTTCCCCTCAAAATATTTGGTCACTTTAAGAGATTTGAAACAAAAGCTCTATAATTTCTAACCTGGAGACCACCACAGAAGTTTGCAACTATAAGCTACATGAAGAACAACTTCTGTGCCTCAAAATTAAAAGCCAAGAAAGTCCAAGGTGTTTTATTGTAGCATTGCTTGTATCCAGTTGGTGGATCTGCACACTGGGGTATGCACCTTCACAGTTTTGAGAGAGTCATACTTTGTTGCCTACTTATTGATTACTTACAACATGGTATTATGTGACAGAAGTTGAAATAGTCATGCTCTGTACTGGGGTAAGAGATGTGAAATAACTAACTGAAAACTAAATAATTTTGCCACACTTTGTTTGACAAGAGAACGATTATCTTGCTAACACAGTTTATTTGCCCACAAGCAACAGGAACTTGTCTTGCAGAAGATCCACAATTCAGTGTTTCCAGACAGTGTTTTGCCATTGAATCTTTACAGAATTTGTACGGTAATGCAAGTTTGGGTGTTTTTCAAGATTTAGAAAGATACTCAAGTTTGGATGCATGTGACAGCTGCATTTCAAATAAGCCTAATCAGAAGGTTGAAAAGACAGCATCCTTTCAGAAGGAAACTTAAGTGATTTCTGACACGCAGACCTTTGGTGTGAAGGCCACTTATTGCAGATTCCACATAGTCACGTCTCAACCAAAAAGCAACACTGTAAAGCACACAAACTGCCTAAAATACCTCTCTTAGCCTAATGTCTAGTGAGCAATGATTCTGTGATTTACTTTTAGCTAGTTTGCTTTCAAAATAAATTACCTTCAAGAATCTAATCAACATAAGCTGTTAGACAATTCAAGACATTTGGAGGTTAGAAACAGATCAACTCTACTGTGGTGCCCTGGTTGTTGGATTTTGTTTATTTTAGTATTACTTCTGTTTGTATATTAAAAATAGACTTAAGAGTTAGCTCAAAGCACAGGCACGGTTACTTGAATACTTACTAGCCTCAACACTCTCTTCTTTAAGCTCACTAGGAAGCCTATCTTAAACCCTAAGAGTTTTTTCAGTAACTCATTCCAGCATTTCAAACTAAAAGGAGCCTGACATTACATTCTTGTTTGCAAGCTACCAAAGCTGTCCTACAAAATTCATTGGTCTCATTTGAAGTCATCTCATTGAAAGAGACTCCTTAGCAAACAGATTTTAATTCTGCACAAGACACTTGCTAGTCAGATCCTACAGTTTTGACTAATGCCTTCCTACTCTATTTTGGGCTAGTTTGCTATTGTCATTAACAGCTTTGAGCTCAATACAGGAAACCTATAATTAACATAGCTTTTAAGAAAGACTATGACACTGAATATGGGTGAGCATTACTGTGCAATAGCACCTGCCTATCTAACCTGACTCAAATACACATTTATTGATTTTTTAGAACAAAATAAACTGTTCAGATTCATAGGCATAGGTTCACCTCTGTGCCTGTGATATGAAAAGGTACTTGAAAGACAAAGGTGATAATCAACTATTTGAGCAAGACATTAGCTGTGTCTAACGATTTACAGTTAGAGTTCAGCTGTAAAATATACATATTGCACAAGGCAACCAGCTAAAGACAAGGGGTTTTCTTCCAAACAGGGTTTGAAAAGCCCATTAAAAGTCTTCCAGCTGTGATCAGCGAGAGTTAACAGAGACAGACCTGCTGCAGCCACTGGAGAAACTGGTCAGTAGGAGCTGATTGCAAGAGGCTCTTGATGGTCTTATAAGGACTGCGCAGAAAACTTCCGAGCTCGTACGCCATGACTGCTGAACATGAGCCGTGGGCCAGACCTGTACCTATAGGAAGGAACGGTCAGTGTGAGCGAATTGTCCTGCAGTGTGACCAGCACTTCTAGAAAAAGCTTATTGCTAGAATAGCTCTGGTACAAGGCTATGTGAGTAGTTGCTTTCTCAGCTATACGTATGCAGTAGCAACAATCTCTGTCTATAAGGAATCTTAGGCAACCAAGGAGTAGATGATCTCCAAAGATAAATACTAGCTACAATGTACCAACAGCCTACAGGCACGTATAACAAACAGTCAGGAGCTGCATTCTAACAGAAAGCTTTGCTGCCCCAAATTACAAACTTCTGTAGCACAACTGTAAGGACATTTTAAATAGTGCCTAAAAAAAGCTTCAGTATAAATGATTACTGACTGAGTTTTGAGGTAAGAAGTGCTATTTACTTACAACAACTACAGCTTAGGTCCCACAGGAAATGTTCTTGCTAAGAGCATCTCCAGGAACAATCAGAGCAAGTATTTGGAAAATGCCTGCCTGTAGAATCCAGCAGAGCTTTTCCTGGTTTGCAGACAAACCCAAGGTCACTGTCTCTGACTACTCGGCACAGCTGTACTCTTCAGCTGTTCTAAGTCAACAATGGCTGACAAAATTAAAGTAGTAGTATTCATACCATCAAAGTTATATTTGGTAAGTTAAATTAAAATAGAGATTAAGCATTAAAAAAATAGAAGCATCAAGAAAACATCTCTATTAAACAGCAGTACTTACCTCAATAATAATATATTCCATCACAAATACTCTCTATAAAAGCTCAATTTAAAAAATATACAGTTATATTTAAAAGTATTATAATAATTAAGTGGAGCAGTGTTTACCCGGGATCAAAGACACCTGGTGTACGGCAAGTTGCTCCTGAACAGGACTGCAGCATCATTAATCGATAGTTCATCTTTTCTAGAATCTCTTGATCAATTGTTTTAGCAATGTTATTGATCTGGTGTGGATCTGCAGTCAAGTTGTACACTTCCACAAACATCTGCAGAAGAAAGTTCTTGCACTGTATTAAGTCCTGAATGCTAATTAACATTTAGTCATATTATTTGGGAAAAATGGTTTATGGCAGCACACAGTCTCAAATGTTATTTTGAGCTCCACTGCAGCAGCCCCACACATAAGCTATGTTTAGCCATGCAGCTAAGTGGTCGAAGACTGTGCAAGCAAAGCAGAAGTGCTGAAGTAGCACAGTATTGTTGGTAAAGTTTTTACTTTCACCTGAAAGACTCACCTGCTTCACTGCAGATTCTTTTCCAACACATAAATGGAACCTGTCTTATGACTGTAAGACCACAGTAAGAAACCAAGGCTAAGCTGGCTGTCTTTTCAGTAACGGATCTCAAAATACACAATTTTACAACCATCACATCACCATTCTAGGTTCATCAGATACTTAGAGCTGTCAGACCCAAACAGGTGTCTTGAGTTCATGTACAAAATATGCTGAACACAAGTGTGCTATAGCCATAAAAGAGAAAAGCTTATTCTGCATGTGTGTGCTTTGAGGTTTGTCCAGAGGATTTTAGGGCAGATTTCTTTTTTAGGACATTGAATCTCTAGACCATTCTGTGGGACAAATACTGGTCAAACATATCTCAAGAATTCAGCTGCAGATGATATTGATAAAAATTGGCCGAGTTGTGTCTACAATAGATAAAGCCATATCTGGACAGACTTTGGCTGCAGGCTTTCTTACAAGGTTCACTGCAATGTTATAAAAGTCACGTTGCCACACCTTTCCCAATACTTTAGCTAACCCAGGTAAGCTGTGACCCAAAAATGCCACAGCCACACCTCCTCAGTAGAAAAAACCAAAGGGACATGCAGTGTATATTATTCAATCAACTTTGGAGTCTACTTTTACCCAGAAAGCTGCAAAACTTATTTAACTTGATCATGAGTTATCAGAAAGTGGAAAAACAAAGGGCAGGGTCTGCTAATTGGCATTTTGGTCTCCTGTACAGTTTTTCACACTATCTAACTGCAAAAACATCTTGTGGGATTTACTCCCCTGATTTATGTTGCTCATTGTAGACCACCATAAAATGTGTTTGTGTGCACGATTACTGGGGATACCTGCTGTTCTTGCTGTTACTGCACATCTGCTGACAATACAGCAGTTTATTAGATCTGTGACCCAGCTGCCTCAAACCCAACACACTCTAGAAATACAGTGGCTGTGTGCAAATGGGCACAAGTAATGATCAATAAGTAATGATTAACACACCACCTTTTGTGTGTACACTGTGTGCTCCTCTAGTGAGATCTGTACAGTTTCTGAAGGGGCGACACCATGTCCTTTATACCCAAACAAGTATGTTTTTCCCCAAACAAATGAGTAATGGAAGAGAAATTATTAGCCTGGAATTTCAACTCTTCATGGGTAAAGGAGTTGCAGCTGAACAGAAACACACCAGAGGTACAGTGGAGCAGAAAATACTTGTAGAGAAGAGACTGCCATATGGAACTAACCTAAGAAAGAGAACTGAACCCAATCCAGCAAAGCTCCCTGAGAGGCTGTCAGGTAATACCAGAAGGTGATAATTTTGGTCAAACATTCTCAAAAGGAGATAACTTTATCCTGCAAGCAGTGCTAGTCTGCTTTTCAGGGTTCTTCACAGAAATCTTGAGAGCTGATAAGAGTGCAGACAGACATACACAGCTGTGAACAGCTGACACTTGCTAGTCAGACAGAGCCTTACCTCCCGGTCATCAAACTCACAGTACTGCAGATCCCAGGAAGCTGACAGTGTCCTTACACAAGCATATGTGTTGTTATAGGAATCTTCACAGACGCAGTCTGGGAAGCAGTGCTGTGAAGTGAGCAATGAACAAAAACTTCAGAGCAGAAGAAGATGAACTACCCATGGTTTTCCTAGAGGCTATACTACACTCATGCCAACAGCAGTTTACTGACAAACACCCAGATCTTAATTTAACAAACACAAGTCTCCACTGGGGATTTTAAGCAAAAACTCAGCTCTTCCGAATTTGAGAAAGTGTTGTTATTAAATCCAGCATGATTAAGTCCATTATGTTCAGGAAGCTAATGTACATACACTGAACAGAATAGCACAACACACTACTAAAAACAACACCAAAAGGATGCTTTACTTAAGTCAAACAAAGCAAACCTGCTTTGATTCAAAGAGTAGCTAGTGACTTAAATAATAGTCACAGGCAAGATTTGTGCAATAAGGTCACTGCAAGTTTAGAAAACACATTATGTCACTGCCACACACTTGGCTAAGCCCACACCTTCCTGCATCTTTCTCCAGCCCTGAGGCCCAATAGATTCCTGTTGAAAGGGTTACTGTGATCTCCACGGTCATATGGAGATGTCAGTTCCACACGGCTGGACGTCTCCCTCCAATTCTCAAATGCTGCACAGGACCTACAGAGCTCCAACTTACCAAGACACTTGGATTACATACAGAACCAGGTTAGCCCATACAACAAACAGGTTTAATTCAGCAGCTATCTCCTAACATTAACAGATCTTGTCTTGCTTACTGTGACTCCAGGTCCTAGGCCAGGACAGGTAGGATCACTGCCATTGTATCCTTCTCCTTGGTACTCCACCAGGAAGTCTGACCTCCACGTGACATTTTTGTCTCCTCTCTACAACAAGAGGTTAACACAACTTACTATCTGCTGCACTGTGAAACAGAATAAATTCTCCATGCTTGGTATAATACTAACACTTTCCACTGCTTACAAGGCAGAGTCAGTCTTGAATAATTGACTTTAAGGTTAGAATGTCTTGTATAACTGGAAGGCAAGAATTCAATTCCAAAAATATTAGTACACCTGCTTGTGAGGGTTTAAAATACTATCTTCAATTTATAAAGGATCATGCAGTAATACCAAGTAGGAGCCACATGGCCAGGTATCACTATCCTGCAGACAATATCACTTTAAACAAGCCTGTTGCTCTTTGGTTTATATCACATTACCACAACAGATGCAAAAAGATACCCCTGACATAAGAAAAAATAAACACCTTTAAGAAACAATTAAGTTTTAAGGTGGTCAATTTGTAGCTGCATTTTAAAAGACAAAGGAGATGAAACTGTAAATTTAATATACAGCACCATAACAGCCATATGCAGCAAAACAATGAATTTCAGTTTTGATTCCATGAGAGTTTAAACTAGGTGCCTTTTACCTGCTTCTGTCTAAAGAACAGCTTAAGGTTTTGGATACAAGGTTTTAAAGCAAAGCATGGTTTTAAATCTGGATGATCTTTCCAAGCTTGCTTTCCAAGTAAGCTGCCTTCAATTTATAGACTAAATTTAATTAAAACTAAACAGATCAACTGCAAGCAGCTTTATTTAAATAGGCTTCTGCTCACCTATTGGAAAAGTCAGGTTTACTTTATAAAACCAAATGCATTTTTCCAGACTTTGGCAGGAAACACTAGTTCTACTGAAAATGGAGTCAAACTAAAAATCTAATAAGAACAGTCTGCTCTTCTCCTATGTCTATACAGAGAAATGCTAAGAAAAGGAAAGGAGGATGCAAGGTGGAAACAACTCAGTCTTCAAAATAGGAATTACTAAAATGGCAGGATTAGCCAAAGGATGACACAACTTTCTATTATAAAATGATCACGAAGTTGTAGTGCTTATGAAAATATATCTGCATTTAAACAACATACCTACTTTTTTCTCTATAAACATCCCATGTGAAAATTATATCAAGGGAAGAATCTGGGTTATGAGTCAAACTAGTCTATCAAAGGAAGTAGTATTCACTTTGAAGAATTACCCCTGCAAGAATTATCAGTTACTATCCCTGTTCATCCACTTACCAACAGTGGCAACAGTGACATCCCATCCATCTGGGTTTTATTCAAGTCGTATCCCGCAATATCCAGAATAGTGGGACCCAAATCAATATTTGCAACAAGCATCTGCAGAGTGAGAAAAACGTAACTTCAGAAGATCAGAATCTAACAGATGTAATAACAGGACTTTGGTATTAAAAGTATTTGTAATTTTAGGTACATTTGAACACTACTTAATTTCATCTTTATAGGCTAATGGACCCTGTGACATTCAAAAAGCAATGGTAGGTACTTTGGAAAGTGAGTTCAAAATTCATTTACTTTGTAGCTTGCAAGTACTTAATTTCACTGATTCAAGCAAGAACAGACATCTTTTTATAATGAGGTCTATGTACCTTCTACCACTCTGTGTATTTAATTTCATTTATGTATCTATCTATCTATCTATATAGATATGCAGGAGGATAAACTATTACCTGAGGCTGATAACTGTGAAACAATATTAAAAATAAATTTATACTCTTGATTTCACTTTTCTCTTACCTTGTTTGTCTGATTTGGTTTTACCCCTGGTCCTCGAACTAGCAATGGAACTTTGATATCAAACTCATAAAGCTGCCGTTTGTCTATTGGCAAAGAAAACTGGCCTATACAATAGAAAAATGGAAAAAGTTAAATGACTTCTTGTTTCACATTTTACAAGTCTTGTCGTACATAGAATCATAGAATGGTTTGGGTTGGAAGGGACCTCAAAAGCCACCTAGTTCCAAACCCCCTGCTGTGGGCACATAATTGCCAGCAGACAATTTTTAAAGAAGTCAGAAGAGGTTCTTAACCTGAACTCCATTAACAAATTGGAGGACAGGAACAGACAACTCTGAAGTATAAGCCATATCTTAAAAAGTTTAACAGCTTACATACTGCATTTTTAGTTGCACAACATGATACAGATGGGTCTCCGACAGATTTTTACCTCTTATGCCAACTCTTACTACAGAACACAAAGACCCTTCCTCCATTTCTGTTCTAATTTTACGTGTACCAGGATACACTGGTAGAGATTAAAGCTGAAAACCACAACCAAACTATAAAATCACCAAACACCACACACTGCAACTCCAGATTGTTTTGCAACTCAAATCAGTACTTCTCATGTCTACATTTTTCCACAGCTGCTGTTCCCATTTTCTGGAGCGGTCATGAGGGTGAAATGTTATGTGATTCCTGGATCTTCTACAAATATTCAGTAAGCAGTGAAAATTTTACCAGTGTGGAAGCCATTGTCCGATGTGTAAAAGATGTATGTGTTGTCTAATTCTCCATTCAGTTCCAGTTTCTTCACTAGTTTCTCTATCAGGTCATCTACTGACAGCAGAGTTTGCCACCTATACAGAAAAAGCACTTCATATTAATGAGTATGAAAAATTTAGAATAACTCTGCAGGTAGACCATTCATATCCTGCTTCCAGTTAACAGTGTATGCACTGTAATTGAATTATTTTGCATACAAATTCTGAAAACAAACTTCATAGACTACTACACTGTTCTTTTTGAGGCTGCAATTAAAGATAGAAATAAGATTGTTTGCTTTGAGTTCTTGTTAATTTTATTTTGTAGTGTCTGTAGTGTAGACACCAAAATGCCGGTTACTTCTTATCTGGAGACAGTGAAGTCCAACTCTGAAGCAACGCTGTGGCAAAGAGTCACTTTCCTCCTGCAAGGTCAGTTGTTATTAGTTCTTTATATGTAGTTTAATATTAAAATGCAAGTACTTTCTGATTGAAAACTATATTAACTATTTTGTATTACTCATGTAATGTCAGGGTATCTAAAGCCTTCAACAGCTACAAGTTCTTTTTTTGTCATGGGATTTGCCACTGAGGAAAGCAACTGCTTCCACAAGCTTCCAGACCAGTATTGTGCTGAATCAACTACAGCTATTCAATTCTCGGATACTGTTTCCTCCAGGCTTAATTTAAGATTTTGTTGCATAATTTTACCTTCAGGTTTTATAAAGCAAGAGGCTAAAAAAAAAAAAAAAATCTTTGTTTTCCATCTCCAAAGTGCCTGTTGACTTGTTAAAAATAAAGTTCAACACTTAAAGTTAAGCTAATGTTTATTTCAGAACTTAATACACCTGCAGTCAAAACAAATGCTCTTAATTTCTATTAAAAAAGGAAACAAGTCATATCTAGACATTACTCCCCACATCCCCTTTTATAAAAAGGAATCAAACACTGCCCTTGGCGAGGCAGGTATTCCCATGTAAAACTACAAGCCGAGGTTAATAAATCAGATTAGCTGGCAGACAGATCAATCACATTTGATGTACATTACGCAAGAATCCAGAATTAAGTGAAGTAGAAGGTAAGGCCATTTTTAAAAAACAATCTCTAGTGCACTGAAAGAAAAGCAATAGAAAAAACAAGCGTGATCAGGTTTTTTTGTGATACATAGTGGCAACATTTGTGAATAAATTATTTCTTAAGTCAATGACAAGTTCATTTGCAAAAGGTAAACAAAGTGAGGTTGGCTGAGACAGATGCCAGAGAACTATTAGAGGTAATCTGATATTGATTGTCAGACTTACTACAATTTTTTTTAAAACCCACACTTAAAAAAAAAAAAAAAAAGTACAAGTTCTGATCAGAAACGTTACGCAACAAGAAAATTCTTACCGCTTTCTATAAGCATCATCAAGAAACTGTATGGAAGAGTTAGTCATTGGAGTCTTTGCTTGTCGAATTAACCAGTGCTTGTTCTGAAGGGAAAAAATAATAAAAAAAAAAGATTAGTGTAGGAGAGAACTATCAGGTTTTAAACCTTTCTTAGGCCAATTACAAGAGAAATTATTCCTGTGAAACAGCCAGGCAATGTTATCAAACTGACCTGACTCAGATTTTACATGAACCAACAGAGAAGATCAAAGTTTCAAGAGTAGAATATATTACATTTTGCTCAGCCCTTGATGAGAGGAAAATAGTTGTAGATCTTTTCAAAGCAGTTCAGGGACGAAAATTGTGAAAGGATTAAGGAAGGCTCTCCTAGAGACAGAAGTCTGATAGCCAGAGACAAGTCTGATGAAAGCAATCTAAAGTATTGAGCATCATTGTAAGATTGGATTTGGTTACCAGAGTGATGGACCTTTGGGACTAAGATTAGTGAGCATCCTAACAGGCAGAGAGGTGGGAAGAAACTCCTGCATCAAAAGCAATTCGAACTACTTAAGTCATAGACAGGTTAAGACAAATATCTGTAACAGTGCCACTATCAGATTCTTGGCAACCTATGAAGTTAGAGCTGGATACTAGGGAGGGGAGCAGAACATTACCATTTTATTTGGATTTTTACTTCAAAACAGGAGCATTTCTTTAGCTGCAGCATCATTGATTCTTCTAGCTGCATCCCGAACTTTCAGAAACAGCCCCTCCCTTCCCCCCTCATCCACCCCCACAAAGCAACGAAGACTATGGAATTCATATAAAACGTGATACTCCCACATCGAAACACAAGTCTGAACTGGGTCAGCTGCTGTACAAATACATGGGAAGGTCTGTTGTGAACAACCTGAAGGTTAGTATTAGGGGGAATCAAAACAAAGAAGAAAGTCATGTCGATGCAGCTTTACACTTTCTCATTTAGTAGGTCAGAGATGACCCACTCATCATCTTCAGCTTGAGCCTGTATTTAGCTGGTTCCTCCTCTCTGTAGAGCCTCTCCTTATGCAATTTCCCTCCTGTCACAAGCAAATGACTCTGAATGATCTCAGGCTTTAGGGACTCACAACAAAGTGACTCATCTCCTGCAACTATTCAGTTCCCCTGGTTTTTGTTCTTGACAATTAAAGGAAAGATTTTTGACACGGAGACTTAATACCATGTCCAGTTTATTTTAATTCAGCTGTATTCAGATTCTTTTACACTAGTTGTAAAACAGTTTTCTGGAGAGACACCATGTCACTATCTCAACAAGAAACACAGCATAATCGAGGCCAAACATCTGGGACTTGTGTGTTGGCTGAGAGAGGAGAAAGGGAACACATCACATATCATATCTCCAGCTCAGCAGAAGCTCTTGTGAGAATGGAGGAGCTGGCAACATCACCTGTGCACCGGCCACTTTTCACAAGGGGTGTGCTTAGGATAGGTGCTTCATGAGGCTGGTCAACTCAGGCAAGGAAGTCACCAACTGCAGTAGAATCCTCCTCTCACTTGAGTATTTTGCTCTTCCTACCTTTCTCTGAAATTTCAAAAACTTCAAACAGAACCTAAACACCTTTGTGGATTTCAATAAACTTCACACTGACTCAGAATTCTCACATTTGCTTCTCTGTCAAGTCTCTCAGCGTTTACATACAAAGCTGTCCACCAGTGCTGCTGCCTCCCTATGTTCCATTCTCAGAGAAATTTCAGGAGATCAAGGCCATATACCATATATTGCCAGCAGAATCTGAACACAGCTGTGCTCCAGTTTTGCAAAAAAACCAAGGCATGCAAGAGAAATACCCAACACATATCTTAATCAACTTCTCTCTCAGAATAGCTCAGGTAAAACACTTATTTGGATATTAACAGTCCTGCTTGGGAATCCAGACAGGTGCCCATCATTCCATACAGTTCATAGCTGAGGATCCAAAGCAGAAATTCAAGTCAGATTCTGAGCAGTGATGTACACAAGGGCTTAACTCCTATTTTTCATGCAGAGATTCTGCCTAAATGGCTCCTTTTAGTAGCCCCTGCCCATATACTGTAAAAGTAAGCAAGGCAACATTCATTTAGGAGTCAAAACTGTACAATGCAAGACTGTCCAGCAAGCATTACAACATCAGTGAGGATCTGAGCCTATGTACATGTTTACTGCTACTGCAAGGAATCATGCTTGCCCTAAAAACAGTGAAGCTCAAAGAAGAGTTAGGCTTCAAGACCACAGCAGTGCCAACTGCAGAAATGCACATTGTTAATGACCTCAGCTACTGTGTCTAGGAAGGAGGGTAATGCTACTCTGTTCCTATAAGAAAACTGCTGTATCCACAGAGATTAATTACCAAACACTAAGTCTATCGTTTTGCTTTGTGTCATACAGGCATATGCAGAGCTTTTGCAGCACATAAGGGAGCTCCACACTGTATGCTAGCTGCTGACTTCACTGACCAAGTTATTTCTAAATCACTATTTTAAAAGCACTCAATTATTACAGTAGTGGAATCTAAGCCAAAGTTCAGGATCCTTTTACAAAGGAAAAGATCCCTAGTTTGAAACTTAAAAGGTTGAGCTAAAGTATTTATTACTGCCTGCAGCCCTTTTCTCCCCTTTGGTTCATGTTTTTATATCATACTGCTAAGCACAGGGTCATTTTGCAAGCTACAATCCACAGTGAAAAAGAAGTTTCATTCTGTACCACATGAGTCACAGGGACCTTAGAAGAGGTACAACTGGGCTCCTGATAGGCATTTAAGCAATGTTATCTCTTAGTCTTGAGATTAGAAGCAAATCTTGAAGTGAAATAATTGAACACTGAACAGTAGTGGGTTCCATATTTTAAACTACTGTATCAAAAATACAAAAACTTCTGTAAACTAGGTATCTCACCAGATTAACTGTGAGTTTCATTTATTGGCAGAGTAAGTTGCAGCAGATTAGTGTGAGCTAGACCACAGCTGGCCAAGTTTGCTGCCAGTGGAAGATACTGCCCTGTCTCAAGGATGTCTGAGTTTGTAACCTTAGGCTCAGTAATTCTGTTTGCAGGTAATTTCAACAAATGAATGTTCTCGAAGTCCTTAGTGACCCTGGGCCCTGTGGTTCAGGATTTCATTAAGTCCTCTGGTTAGTCTGACATGCTTGTCACCTCAGGGCAGCTTTGCCATGAGCTCAAGGAATGGACCACCCATCCATACCAACAGATGTGCGTAAGGAAGACAAGGCTCTCAACATTCTTCACCTGAGCCTTTGAGTAGCACACTACCTATGTGTTCTCCTGAACCCCTGAGAGTAATAAAAGAATTTTTAAGAGCTTCAGAAGAGTCTGGAAATTGGACAAGGAATTCACTTTTTTTCCATTTATCAGTCGTAATTCCATTGTACTACCATATCATTTTGCCACTACATTTTTTTATTTACAAGATATTGGTATGCAAATATTTTAAAAATCATAATAAGTGTATCTGACCCTGACAGACTTATCAAAATCATTAAATAACCAGTAGTCATGGTATTGGCCTATTCTCACTGTTTAAACCATCAAGTTAGGGCACTGCCTACTGCTCTCACAAACTAGAACAACCTAGAGAAATTCTTGTTAGTTAGCTTACCTTTCCATGAATATTAAAATTGCTGTTTCTTGGTGCACTGACGTTCTGAAAGCTCTTCGTATACTGTGGAGCAGGTGTCCAAGGGGAGTGTGGTGCTGGGGTTGAGATCATCATAAAGAAAGGTTCGAAATTAGATTTGTACTCTAAGAAGTCCAATGACATGTTGGCCTGCAAACAATGTTGTTGGAGGAGAGAAGTCATGCCTCAAAGGAAAATAGTATGTATTTAAAAAATCCAAACTAAACATTTGTAACTTATTTAGAGCTTGGTACACTGGGAATTTTTAAACTATTTCAAAAACTTACTGTCTGCTTATGTACAAATGTCTAGAACAGCAGCTCATGATAAAAATAATCCCAAGTGCTCATGTTGAACAAATAATTTGTCCCACATCTCTGAACAACTTTCTGCCTCAGAACTTTGCATTATTTAAACCTGGAAAGCTCATCAGAAGTTTGTGCCTATTCCAAATATCAACAGAATCCACTTAAACAGGTTTTATCAAGTAACATCAGAGCTTTCTTTAATACAATCAGAATCCTTCTGAGGCTTTCAGATGCCATTTGCTGTTTGACAGGTGCCAGTTCAGCAGCTTCAACTGTCTTCAGAAATAGCAATAGTTCTGGGAAATAAAAATTTCAGCCCCACTGTTTATAGCATATGCTCATTCTACAGCAAGCTCCTAGATTACAAGGGGTGAAGACAGCAGGTCTGGTGAAAAAAAGTGCCAAACTCCACTCGCTTGTGCCACCACTGCACTTTCAGTTTCGTTTCAGCCTATACACAATTTCAAGTAGCAAGTTAGAAGAAACTGTGAGTTCCGTTTTGGCCTTCCCTTGGTCAGCCTTTAAAATTAAAGCCTCAAAATATTACTCATAGATGAGTTTTTCCAGTATTCAAATCTTGCAGCACTTTTCTTTCATGTCTGATTAGTATACCCCATTTTGGATATCCTTTTTCTTTTTCTAGAAAAAAACAATACACTAGGAATTCCCCCTCTTCCTTCCTCCTAACTTGTACATTTAAGCAAGTAGGGTTCGACTTCAGTTATATGACAATAGAGTTAAGGAAGGATAACAACCATTCAGAAACCAGTATGATGTAGGTAAACTCACAGAGGTAGCCAACTTTGATTTCAACAGGAGTTTAAACTGCAACATGCGAGGACTGCAGTAGAAAGATTTAGGTGCTCTTAGTCAGTACAAGAAAGCTTGTGCATCACATCAAGCAACACAGGAACTTTGCACAAACAATTTATTCCTGTGCACTGCCCAGCAAGTGAATTAAACTTGAACACTGGCTCTGAAATGCTGAATACATGTTTGGTAACTACAGGCAGAAAGTAGAATGCAATACACTGAAAATCGTCATACACTGCTGTGTCAATAGGTAACATACCACAAGTAAGCGGTTTATGCAACAATGACCTGTTGGACAAAATGCTTACGAGCTGCTGAAGGATCAAAAAAACCCAGTACAATGCCAGTAATAGGATAGTCTCACTTCTGGCCTATCAATTCCAATCTAGCTTTAGACGATGTAAATCTCAATTTAATCAGACAGCTGTTTAGTACCCTAGGAAACATCAATCAGTGCTGTTGCTAGTAAGCAGCTGCCTGTTCTAGCATCCACTGGAATGAAACTCCTCAAGGTCTCCATGAAAGACTACAAGACTGCATGAGGAGACATCTCAGAGAAGAACTTTTTCAAGTGTTGCATGTGAGCTCCCAGAAGTACCAACCCATACACTGTAACAAGTCAAATTATAACTACAGCTTGGTAGGAGGGGGGAAACATCCTCCCTTTCCCCCTCAGCTACTACTACTTGCCAAATAGGCCCAGTTAATCTCTTTCAGAAGTTGCATATATATAATGACATATATCCTTTTATGAAGTAATTTAAGTCACTGCCTATGTGTTCCTCATGCACCCCAGCAGTAAGCATTAACCTCTCCGTTAGGCTACTGGCTGGTAAACGGGCAGCTGGAATCCCTTTCCTCTCCAGAGCTCAAACATAAACATGTCACCTCTAAATATACTCAGAATCTTGCTCTGCTAATTAACGTCCACCCACCATCACAACAGCATAGTTGTGCAGGTATGAAGTAATAGAGCCTAACAAATTATCATCCCACCCTTTCCCAAGCCCTCAGCATGAGGCATTATCTGCTCATAAGCAGCTCCTGTACCAAACGTTGCAAAATTCCTTACCAGGACATCTGTCAGATAATCTACACTGTAGTTCTCACCATGCCTTCGTGCTTTGCCGTTTACTGAAAGAGTATAGTTGTAGTACTTTGAATTTTTCTCCTGTGAAAAAGAAAAGTTACACAGATCCTTATACAAAATAACATGTACGTTGATTACTTGAAGTAGTTGAAGTGAGCTGCCCACAAGCATTTGTCAAATAGGTTATGAGCATTTGCCATAAGGATACCGCAAGAATTCTCAGAAGTCTCCAATAACAAAACTTATTTTAGTGCTATCTCACACTGCTTTGGCTTTACAATCTGGGGTTTTTATCCAGGCACTAAGGAATAGCCTTTGTGAAAGCAACAGAGGAAAAAAGGGAAGAAAATTTGCATTGTCAGATGATCTTTGCCTGCTCTTTCATGATCAGCAAAGTTAGAATTCAACTAGGAATACAAACCCAAATGGGATTACAAGCAAAATTAAGTATTTAAAAAAAAAGAAAAACAAATCACATACCAAAGCATACCAGAAACTCCATCCAGGAGGGACATGACCTACTCCCCCTGCATCCTCTGCCCCGTACTGCAAAAAGACAGACCATGACTCACAGTTTCAATTATGATGAATAAAAGCCAGAAATTGTGTTTCATATTCACATGCTTTAATCAACACTGGTCAGAAACCATGTTAGGACAAACTCAATTTCAGAATGGGGAAAAACAAATACATACACATATAAAAACACACCTGTAAAAAAAAAAAAAACCTGTTAAAGAAAGCAGGGTTCAATAACTAGAAAGACAGTAACTGAAAGCTTGGTAATCAAATAAAATTTAAATGTTATTCCCTGCTCTATTTTCTTGTGAAAATATGCAGAAATCCTGGAGAACACATGGTATGCCATCAGGTAATGAGAAGTGATCAAAACATCCACATGACAATCTTAGGCTTTGTGATAGCAGTTCACAAGATACTAGAGAAAATTTTGTGTAGACCAACAGCTTCCTTCATTCCCCACAAACAGGGGTAGGAACTTGAAGCAATACTAGCCTTTTAAACACCTCAGTGCCAAATAATCTACAACTACCCTTTAAGACAGCAAAAAAGGGAAAGTAGCTGCTGAGTCAGTGCCAAACTCAAAACAGAGGATGCCTCAGAGCAACACAATGGGTTTTCTCAGGGCTGCCCTCTCCCATCTTCATGGCTCGCATAACTGCAAGGATGGGAGACTCTGCTGAGTCAGAGATGCTCAGAGGAAGACAGTTAAGTTTCCCTTCCCCTTGCTGCCTCAGGAACATCAGCAGAAACAAATTCATGCGTTGCTATGAAAATTCACGTTCCATTATTCTGTTATACCAACCACATTTTCCACCAAGAGATGAAAGCAAAATAATGCTGTTAAGAACCCTCTAACTCATCTAGCTCCAAATCCAATTCCATCACACAAGAGGAATACCTGATCTAAGAGCTTTCAGTGCTGAATTTTACATCTTAGCATAAACTACTAGAAACCATAGCCTAGCTAAAAAGAGAAAGAAATAAAAGCACATATAAAAGTGATTTAATGATAAAGTGTTAGGTAATTGCTGCAAAGAGCTCTGAAAATATCTGTTCTCCCAACGAATTTACCTCAATGGACTCTTAGTTTTTAAAATATCATATTGACTGCTAAAAAGAAAATAGTCCCCTGATGGAATAGGATATGTCACTTGGGAATATTGAATCAAATCAATTTTTTTAATGTTATTCTAACATCATGCATGGTCTGGCATTGGTTTGATGGGTTCTTCAGTACCACATGCCAATCATCTATCCATTTTCTCCAGTCATTAAAATCATCATCTCTAAAAATTAACACATTTGAACATACTAAAAAAAAGCTTTTGGATTCCATCATTCTTTCAAAATCAACCTTATTCTGATACCTACAGAACCTGAATTTAACCAAATTAGAGATCTGAACTTTACCTCATATCTATCCCATCTGAGCAAAGAGAAGCATTCATCCAAGTAACATCATATTATACACTTTGGGGACCCACCAAGTAGAAAAATCATGGAACGTTTTAGAAAGATAGACAAATGCAAATAAACTAACTAGAAAAAAAAGGGCACAAAATACCTCATTTAAATACTTTCCAGCAAAAAAAGTTTGATAACCACACATAGATTTGAGCAGCGCTGGGAAGGTGTATGGTTCATGAATCTTCTGCCATAACTTGCTGCTACAGTTCCCTTCCAGAGTGTTATTGGCGACGCGATGATTATGTGGATATTTTCCTGTTAAAATGCTAGCTCGACTGGGACAGCAAAGTGCACTGGGAACATACTGGAAAAACAGAATGAAGAGAGATAAGACTGGCACAGTAAAACAATTTTATCTCAAAATTTATAGTTTTTAAGTATCAGCTAACAGGTTGATTAAAGTGTTCATCAAAACCTACTTCTTTCTGGACAGACAGAATTACGTTCCAAGTATTTTCATTAATGAAAAGCTACACATGAAACCAGTTTCAGATCTCTGCAGCACATGCCCTTCGACCCCTCAATGCAAGATCAGACATGGTTCTTACACAGAAGCAATTGCCCATCAACTCACTCCACTATTTAGCCATGGAGATACACCAGAATATCAAAAGAGTGAAACACATTTTCATCGCGCATGAAGCCGATGAAAGTTTCAAGTAGCTACTTTTAATGCTTCTCAGTTTGTAATAAAAATATTCAGACTATGCAGCTTTGCTTTACAGTTAAAGGAAGTTAGCACAAGTGTTTTTAGGAAGTGAAACTTTCCTTCACAGATTTTAACATGACGTTAAGTTATATTCACTCGGAGACCTAAAAGTAGTTAGAGATTGAATTTAAAAAACCCTACAACCACAGGTACAGGCTTCATAAAACTATTACCAGCTTTGAGACCTCAGATGACTCGAGATACAGAGTACACAAATGCATGCAACCTCAGAAGCTCAGAGAGTTAACGTGAACACTTACTGCATTTAGGAAGGTTATTCCCATCTGTGCAATAAGAGCATTAGTCTTCTTTAGGGGGGTCTGGAAGAAAAATACCCAAAGAGTGTCAGCTAAAAAGGGAAGGATGCCAAGTACAGCAGGGGACTTAAAGCAGGCTACGTGAAAGAAGTCCCACAACCACAGTTTTTAGGCACCACGCAGGCAAGACACGAAGTATCCTTTCCTTCTTGCCGGGGCCTGGAGCGGCCACAGCGGTTGCGCAAGGTGGGCCCAAGGGAGCAGAGGTGCGGGGAGTTTCCAGAAGTACCCACAGTGGCTGCATTGGAGACGCCCCAATCGAGCCCCAAGGGCTCTGCAGAGCAGCTCATTCCACCCGCGGAAGCCCGTCCGTGTCGCTCCTTCAGCGGGGCAGCTCGGCCCGAGGCCACGGGAGCCCCTGCCCAGGGTCGGGCCTGGCCCAGCCCGCCGCCCCTCGCGGCCGGAGCGACCCCGACCCCGGCCCCGCACCCTGCCCGGCCCCGCCCCCGAGCCCGGTCCCGTCGGCCGACAGCCCCGTCTGCGCTCCGGCCGCCGGGCGGCGAGTCCCCCTCTCTCTGGCCGCGCTGCCGCCGGCCCCGCGCCCCCCGCGGCTGGGTTACCATGCCGCCCAGGCAGACATCCTGGTCGTCAGTGAGGATGAGCACCACGTTGGGCCTCCGCGCCTGCCGGGCTGCCCGCGCCGGGCTCAGCAGCAGCAGCGCGACCAGCAGCAGCCCCCGGAGCAGCGCGGCGGGGGCCATGGCGCGGCGGGACGGGGCGGCACAGGGGCCTCGGTGTCTCTCGGCGCCGCCGCCGGACGCGGAGCAGCAGCGCGCGGGCCCGCCCCGCCCGCGGCATATGACCCGGGAGCGCGAGGGGGGGCGGCGTCACGTGGCCCGGGCGGCTGCCCCGGCCCCGCCCTGGACTGCGCGCGGAGCGGCCTTTTCCATGAGGGAGCTTGGCGCTGCACTGCCGGGATGTGTGTAAATATCTACAGAGCGGGTGCCAGGGGATGGAGCCAGACTCTTCTCGGTGCTGCCAAGCAATAGGACAAGAGGCAACGGGCAGAAACTGATGCACAGGAAGTGCCACCTGAATACGAGGAAGAACTTACTGTGCGTGCACTGGAACAGGCTGCCCAGAGAGGCTGTGGAGTCTCCCTCACTGGAGATACTCCACAACCGCATTCCCATGCAGTGTGCCCTGTTTGAGCAGGGAAGTTGGACCATTTGACCCCCTGTGGTCCCTTCCAACCTGACCCATTCTGTGATTCTGTGAACTCCTGACCTGAACTACTGCGCTGCCCCGCCTGTGGCCGGTCCGCCTGCAGCGCCATCGGTGCCCAGCGAGCCCAGGCAGAGCCGAGCGGATCCCGCCATGCGCTCTGGGCCGCGGGCTGTGCTACGGGGACCGGCCGCAGCCCAGGTACTGAAGCGCCGCAGAGCCAGGCCGCCGCTGCGGCTGGGAGCGGGAGCAGGACAGCAGGCAGGACGACGGTGCCCGGCTACCGCGCCCAGTGTCACCGCCCCGAGGCGGGGCGAGGCCGCTGCTCCCCGCCCCTCCGCAGGTGCAGCGCCCTCCTCTCCGCCGGCCCGTGCCCGCGGAGCGACCGGAGCCGGGTGCGGCGGTCCTGCGGGAAGAGGAGCGCCCCGCCCGCCTGGGCTTTCCTGCCCGCTTCCCCTTCCCGCCCCCCTCCGGCGTGTCGCTGTGGAACGGGCCGGGCCCGGAACCCGGCGGCGGCGTGGAAAATGGATGCGGGGGAGGCCGGCGTGGGTGGCAGGGCGGGGAGCAGTGCCGACAGCCTGGCCGAGGAGGAGGAGGACGATGACGAGGGGGGTCCCGGCAGCGGGCGGTCCAGCCGCACCTCGTCGCTGGTGAGCGGGCTGCTCACCGAGCTGTACAGCGCCGCCGAGGCGGCCGCCCCCTCCGGCAGCGCCCGCTCCCGCGCCCTCCGTGAGCTGCAGCAGCGGCCGAGCCAGGTCAAGTACCTGCGGCTGAAAGGTAGAGCTCGCCCCGCCTGCCCTGCCCTGCGCTGCCGGGGCTGGGAGCTGCCCCTGCCGCCTCGCTTTCTTTCTGTGCCTGCTCGGGAGTCCCGCCCAAGCGTGCCCTCCGCTCGCTGTAGCAGCCTTTCTGCATGGCCGTGGCTCCCAGAAGCTTCCTGTGCGCTGTTAGCTGAGAGCTCCTTCAGACCAGGGCCTCCAGGTGCTGTTCCTTCCTCCTTTGTTCCAGGTGCTGTAGGAGCAAAAATGGGGTCACCTGCTATTAATTTCTGTGACAGATTGCACAAGCTTTTAGTTCAGTGCTTTTCCTTACAGTAGTGAATCAGTGACCAGTTTTCATTTCTTTCCCTTTTTTTTTTTTCCTTCATCTGGAAGACATGCTATGCATAAGGTGTTATAGAAGGTAGTTGTTTTTTCAGGTCCTTTTAGTTCTAGTGGACCTAAACTAAACCGGAGAGTTGTAAGGCTTATTTGCAGGTTGGCATGTCTTCCAGAAAAGAAATAAGTGTAATAAAAAGTGTAAATGCTATAGTCAATTAACCAAAATCTAAATGAAATTTTCAAAGAAATCTCCTGACAGCTAAGGAACCTCAACAGGGCATGTTTATGAAGGAATAAGACTAGCAACTCCCAAGCTGATCAGATGAAGAGAGCTGCACAAAGGCCTCTTGTCTTCTGATGTTTAATCATTCCTGCTTTTGATGAGGAGGAAAAAAAAAAAGAGGTGAATAAAAGTGCCTGTTTTTCAGACCTGTGCAAACAGCTGTCTGCTTCCGTGTTTGGCTTGTTAATGAGATGAGACACCATCTGATGTTACTAGGATGTAGCTCAAGTTCTGTGTGTCCTATAGCAACTTGGGACTCAAAAAACCCTTGCTTGTTTAGGAATATATTTTGTAGTATTTCAGCTCATTACTTTTGCTGCAAAGTTAATTGTTCTTACAGGGATGAGTGAGAAAGAAGAAAGCTCACTGCTTGTTTGGTGACTGTAGAAGTCAATAGGAGTGCAAATTAATTTTTTTGCTGTCAGAATCCATGGATTTATTATTAAATTCCCTTGCCTGGTACCAGTGATTGGGAGTTCCAGCTGAGCAGAAGGTGCTGAAACAGGGTAGTGTCTATAAAATACAGGACTGGTTTACCACTGATTCCACTCCCCTTGCAGTCATACTTTGCTCTTCACTAGCCCATGATTGATGGTCATTTCAGCCCAATTTGTCCTTTTCTTTAAGCTCTCCAGAATTACTGAAAAAAGTTTTGCCACATGAGCTGAGCTGTTTACCATCCCACTAATAGTAGCTTTTTCTGGGTGCATAAATATTTTTCTCATTAGATCAGGTTACCGAAGTATGGATTTTTTGCATTGATTTTCCTTCCAACATCAGGGGGGCATGATTGCATTGAAAGTGATAGGATGTGAAAATTTAGCTGCAGGGAGCAGACAGCTGTGTAGATGCTGGTGACAAGCTGTGCCAGGCTATTATAGCGAAGAGCTGAAGAGGTCAGCATGTGATAGGCAAGATCCAGGGTTTCACTGGTGGGGTGAGCCTCTGAGAATAGAGCAGAGGACTCAGAAAAATTAATGGTCTTAAGATACCTCCCCAACAGCTCCCTCTTCTGGACCTGAAGCATATCACATGAGGGGCAACAGGAATATTAGAAGTAAGCTGAGACATTTTGGTGAACTGAGGGGGGGTCTGGTGAAAGTGTGACTGACCAGTGGAAATAGCTGAGGCCTTGACTGAAGCTGTCCAGTTGCGTCTTAGTGGAGATTCCCACTTAGCACTCGTTCTGAACTTGGATTTGTAGCTTTGCAGGCAGCTTCTTGAACGTGTTCCTTTGTTAAAAATGCACATATTTCCCACACACAGGCAGCTTCTTGAAGATACTATATTTAAAATTTACCCCCTGGTTGCAGTATTATTGGATATTCTGGCTACATCTGTCAGAATCCTATGAATTTATAATAGCATAATTAATAAGATTCATACACTGTGCAGTAAATGGAAGTACTTTAGTTTAAAAGAAAATTAAAGACTTTGGAGCTCCTGAAAATATTTATAGTTGGGAATTACCCCAGTCAATAGAACTTGTAATTTATAGAGAGCTTGTACATGTACATGTCCACGGGGCAAGTCTCTTTGTACGTCAACTACAATGGGCTGTTTGTAAGTGTTTTGGCCTGTACTGAAGTTGTTTTCTCTGTTTGTTGGCAGATGTTGATGAATTAACAACTATAAAACAAGAACTGAATTACAGAATTTCTATTCAATCAGCAAAGTTGCTTCGTCTTCTGAAGCAGAAAGACAGGCTTGTACAAAAAGTCCAGAAGAACTGCGACATTGTTACAGCTTGTTTGCAGGCGGTTTCCCAGAAACTGTGTAAGTACTTTCTGTGTGCTAGAGTAAGTAGTTTATTTCATTAACATGGGCAGTATTTCATTCAAGCCTTCACATTTCATTTAAAGTCAAGAGGCCAGGCTTTGCTCTTGCTTAGATATGACTGGCTCTTAGTGATGTCAGTGGCACCTGGAAACAGTCAAAGTTCAACTACCTCGGCTGGGTAAGCTGCCATAGCCTCAGCTGTGTGTAATGCCGTGGCACCCTCACTGTAGGTTGCCTGCCAGGCTTTTTCAGCTTTAATTAAACAGAAAACCTGAGCTGAATTTTTTTGGTGGGCTTGCTGTGTGGAGCTGTCTGCTTTCATAGCGTTATAAGGGAGATGCTAGAAATGGAAATTATTCTCACTGGCAGCTACAGACAGCATATGGAATTGTCTTCCCAGAGCACTGTTAACAGCGTGTAACTCATTTCTATCAACTTGATCAAAGATGAGGAGTATTAGTAAAAACAAGCCTACTTCCCTCAAACCCCTTTATCAGTACCAGTGTTTTGGGAGGTTCTGAGAGAGGGCATGGGAAAGAGGAGAGACGTTACTTTTTAATTGTTTAGTCTTTTCTTCCAGAACAGTGAAACCTTTTTATTTGACTTGGCAAAGTTGTCATCTTAAGATAGGCTGAAGTGCTTTCGATAGTTCTGCTAAAGTAAAACTGCATGTAATGTCATGTGTAAAAATAAATAGGAATTATGCTTTAGAAAGGACATGTGAAAATAACCTAATATTCCCTGTCTTATTTTTTCATTAACATGCAGCGTGACAGGTACAGAAATGTTCAGGTACAGTAAATAAAGCATGGTCTTTTCATAAAAATGTCTGCAGAAGCTTTGAGATGCATGTAAAAATTTTGTTAAAAGAATTTTACTGTAGTGGCATGTGCTAATATAGTTTAGTTAAGGGTTTGTCTATTAATGTGAAACTTCACTTTTAAGCATTTAAAAGTGTTCTTTTGTTTTAGTTAAACCTGGCATGTAAGTTCTTGGCTATCATGTGCTACGTAGGCATATTTCTTCTTCTCGAAAACTTTTTTTTATTAACATCAGCTTGATAACCAAGTCCTCAGTGCCATTAGCATGTAAGCATATACTGTAGTCTCCTTTTAAATGAGACTTCTTGAATTTTGTATATGTTTTAAGTATTTAGAGCATTTGACTGTAAATTCTGGAGGTTTGAGCCTCATTTGTTAGGTAAAAAGATGTTGACTGAAAGGGGTGTGGATTTCATCCTAAATATGAATGTGATGTTGCAAGTTTCAGGTACCATTTTACACTGAAATTAACGGGGTATTATGTTTATGGTGTGCTGGTAATGACTGAGATAGCTGAAGTAACGTGTTTTATTGCTTAATATCCATGCATATGCATGCAGGTTTTTTAAGACTGTGTAGATTTGGGTATTACATCTCTTGAGATATTTTAATTATTAATATATCATATTAACCTAGTGGTGATTTTCAGCTTATATTTCTCAAAAACTAGATGCACATATTCCACAGCACCAAAACCTTAGTTTTTTTCTTGCTTTAATGTCTAATCCAAAGCCACTGGGATATGTTGAACAACTTCTGATAACTGCAGTTGCTTTCGAATAGATCAAGATTGTGTTTTTATTGCTCAGTGTAGATGTGCTAACATCCCTGCATTCTCTGTATAATAAGCTTTTTCTGTAGGATGTATAACTTGAAATTTCCTGGTAATCCTGCCTTTGAGGCAATGTTTGATAACACCTGTCCAAAGGCCAGCACAACTGATCTTCTTCCCTCCAACTGTTTATTCTTGTCTTTGTACTATTTCCTATGTAGCAGTAGGAACTCTTCTGTTGGAATATAATGAGTCAAATTGGAGAGGTGATCGGGTAAACTAATTTCTGTAGCAATTCCCTGTTTCCAGTTTCTTCAGGGGGTGGTGGAAGTGGCTGTATGGGAGAAGTGATTGCTTAGAGTAGCTTGAATATGTAGTGAAGTTCTAAAGTTTCAGCTAAACTTACACTAACAGTGGAAAGATCTATTTTTTCATCTCTTAACCGTAAAAAAAAAAAGAACATTTAATATGATGGAACATTAAAAATTGCACACCTCCCCCTCTGCCTCAAAATGTAAGAGTTTTTCTGTTCACTAAAGCCCATGGAAACTAAATAGTCTACCCTCTCACTTTTAAAAATTCAAAGCATTATTAATTTCCTGAAGTTTTCATTGTTCTAGGTTTTTCTGATGAAGGTAAATACTTGCAGCGTAATGTTATATGCTTTGATGTTGAGCATTAACATTATGACATTCTGCAGAAGTGACAAATTAAAATTTCTTGGAGTTCCACTATCATTAATTCTAATATTTTAAAATACAAGTGATTCTTCACCTGATTTGTATAGAGTTTCATGGTATGTTTATACTATTGTCACACTGGGAATTTTTTTCCCCCACATAGTGAAATCTCTATGTAGAGCTAGAACTCTAGTTTGCAATTAACCTTAAGTTCACATTCTTATGTTTGAATGCTACCTTTAAGCAATCTGTACAGACCAATTGCAAACA
>JAWWLV010000045.1:33096938-33116654 GCA_035041135.1 Platyrinchus mystaceus
TCAGTATCTGAAAGCTCACGGTCTGAGTTTCACAGCCCACAAAGGGAGGCACCCACTGCTCAGTCTTTGACCTCTGCTGGCTCTTGGTCTCTGCTGAGTGCACAGGAGAGGCCTGCCCTGGTCTTCTCCCCCAGCAGCTTTGGGAGCCCATATCTGATTTGCTTGTCTTTCAGAACCACTCATACCCAGCACAGGGCCTGCAGCATTTGAACCCCTGAGTGGATAGAGTAAATGTGAAGGAACAAGCAGTTGCCAGGGACCACTTAATACCTTACTGTGTTTCTCATTACACTGTTGACCCTTGTCCCTGGTAGGACATTTTGCATACAAATAGGTATTACCACAGAAAATAAAATTCACTGCATAGTGAAATGCATTTTGGTCAGGTGCATGAATGGCTATGGCTCTGTTAGGGAGGATAAATTGTTCTGTTGGATATGTGATAAAATCGGTACACTGTGCTGTACTTCTAGTTTGTAAGATATATGACTGACCAGTTTCATTTCAATAATAATTTTTAACCCAAATTTAAAGAAAATACTCCAATGAAGAAAATCAGTAAGAGAGAAATCACAGTGATGGCCTCATGGCAAACATGGCATATGTTTCTCTTACTCTTGTGATTTTGACTTATTTGGGGTAAGAAGATATAAGTTTGTTCTGAAGCATTGTGAACTATTTCAAGTCCACCTTAAAAACTAAGAGTGCTTTATGCACCTAATTATATCGTTTGAGAAAAGCAGAATTTGGTAAAGAAATAAGTTAAGGTTTTGGAGTTGTCATCTAAAGAATGTGCAAAAGGCATCTGTCTTTTATCTCCCTGTATTTTATACAGTGACAGCTTGCCTATGTTACTAAATATATTTTGACTGATCAAATTGCAAACCAGAAGTTCCTTGAATCACAAAATTTCCTTGCCTGTCATTTTAATTAAAACAAACAAAAAAATCCCTCAACAACCGAAACTAAAACCGTGTATTATCTATAAATTATTTAGAGTTAAAATCATCCAGCTCAATTGTAACCAATTCTGGCTGGAGGCAAGCAGGAATGCTTAAATATGATTCAATATAAAATAAGTTGAAGCTATAGTAACAGAAAGTTCATTAATATTCTCTTGTATTTTTAATGAAGGAATAATTTTAGTAGAAAATTTCCCAAATATATCATTAATTTGGTGCTGTATAGCTATGGCGCTATGTATCTAAAATAACTTCAAAGGGGTTTCATGCCATGTTCAGAAAGACTCTTAGTATTGTCTGTTGTAATACTTGTTTAGAAACTATGATTAAAATATTATTCTCCTCCTATTTCAGCATAATGTCCTGTATAGATTTCTCTAAGATAACAATAAGCATTAGCTTTCTAGTTTTTCTTTTCTTTCTCTTGGTTTGATTTAATGAAGAGCCAGTAGAGGGAGACAGAATATTTATTTTGTGCAAGAATAGAGGTCTATCTCTGGTTTTCATAGGTTCATGGCTTTCATATCCTTTCCTCAACATGAAGGGAAGTGCTTTACAAATGTGGTCAGGCAAGAATTGAATGAAAAGATTTAACATCAGGCTGTCAAATAAATGTTATTCACAAAGGAAGTATTAGGTTCCAGATATGAAGTAGTTGAAAAATGGTGACAAATGGATTTTTAATTATAACTGAGATCATTAATTCCCACATGGTTGTGGATGTTATTCAGAAGCTCCTGATTGAGTGAGCTGAATGTTTTGAAATCCTTCTACAGAAATTCAGAGGGTTATGTTTATGCTTATTAGCACTGTTAGTGATCTCTTTGAGTGCATCTCAATTGCGTAGAAAGCCAGCACGAACTGCCACCATCTGGGCACAGATTGGTACCCTGCATGTCCTCAAGGGATGGACAGTTTCCTGGTAGAAGATTGGACTATGAAGTCTCCTCAACTTTTGAGAATGAGTTACTGTCTCTGTAGCATCAGCTTTTCTCACAGGCTATGGAACTCACTCAGAGGAAACTGGGAAAGCATTTCCTGCTGTTGTGTGGGTGAATTTGTTGGGAGAGAACTGGGCAAGGTCAGCATCATCACATGTCTCTGGAAAAGTGTAACTTAGATATGCAAAAGTACTTGCACATCTAGATTAAACTTCTGTTTTCTGTCTCATTCCCTCCCTCCATTTAGCTTCAGTCCTGCTGCATCTGTGTCTTGTCCTATGTTTTTTTTTTTTTCTTCCAAACTTTTTATTAGCTGTTCTTACTTGACTCAGTCTTTAAACAGTGGACTTCTCAGCCCTGTTCCATTTTTTCCCACCCCTATGTTTTGTCTACCCTGCAGTATCTACCCAGGCGACTCCCCAACCTTGAGTTTTTTTCCCATTATTCCTTGGTCATCTGCAAATGTTCTTCCTTGTCTTTTTCCTGCATGCACTAATCACCTGCTCACACATTATCTCCATCCCTCCTCTTCCCTCAACATTTGTTACAAAACCAAGGCAGAAATTCACAAATTTTAGTTCATAGGATAAAAGTTTGGTTAAAGGTGTGAAAAAAACTTTAACACAATATACTGTGGGCACAGCTAATACTGGTTTGATTGAACTTGAACTTCACAAGGTTCCTGGAGGAGAGGAAGATTTTTCACAATGAAAACAATCAGCCACTGAAATAATCTCCCCAGGGAAGTGGTGGATTCTTCAATAAGGGATGCTTTTAAGAGTCAGCTGGACAAAATGCTAGGCCATCTTGTCTAGACCATGCTTTTGCTGAGAAAGGTTGGACCAGATGATCCTTGATGTATCTTTCTACCTGATATTCTGTGATTCTGGATCAGATGCCTCTTAACATGGGACAAGCACTTGTGTACATGTGTAGTGGGTTTCTGTGACTGAGTTTTGGTTTTATTTACGTGTAATAATTCATGCAGATCAAATTTTGCCTATGGCTTATCTGTCTTTTCCCACTCGTTTCCCAGTAATTTGATTTACTTTCACAGTTGTATAAATATGCTTTAACCTGAAACACCTCAATTTCTCTGGTTTAATTTTTTAATTTCTTTAGGAAGAGTTGCATTACTCAATGAATGTTCCTACTATGGCAGTTTTGACCTATCTCTCTTACCCTGAATCTCCACTGTTATAAATTAGGGGGCTATTTTTTAGCTCGTATTTGCTTTTCGTGGTCTTCACTTTAACATCTGAAATATATATTAAAGAGGAGGGTGTTCTCTATTAAAAAAATAAAAATGCTAATGTCTGTGTGATTTCCAGTGTTGCATTTGCAATTAAAAGACTATCATGCCTGTGCTGTGCTCATCTCCAACTCCAATTTAGATTTCCAAGTGGATGTGAAACAGGTCATTCATTTAGAAAATCGTTTGTCATTTTCAAGGTGTTGATCTAATAGATTTTAAATCTTACTCAGTAGCTCTGATGTTTGAAGGCAGATGAATCTGCTCCAGTAACTTTTTATAGCAAGAGCCAATTAACTGATCTATCAAAAGCACATTCCTCTTTTGATGCAGTTAACATAGGAGGTTTACTTCTTATGGAGTCTGATTTCATGTGAGTCATTCTCAAGTGACTTAGTTGGCTGCATGTTTCAGTTCAATAGCTTTCCTATTACCTCATCTATATTTGTGTGCTTGGTTACATTACTAGCCTACCCTTCATGGGTGCTAATGAATTTGATCCTTTACATTTTCTTTGTGGTCAGTTGCCTACTTGTAGCAATACCGGTGTAAATAAATAGAATAATGCTATCGATTTTTAATTATTGCTGTTTTCATCAAACTGTTAGTTATGTTGCACAGAGCAAAGACTTTCTCTGTTCCTTATGACTCCAGATGTGGAGGTGGTCTGAACACTGGTTAGCAAGGATTTTCTGATCCATTTTTTGTCCTGTGCTGGTTTGCAAAGAGTGAAGTAATGGACCAGTTAGAAAAGGAGAGAACCTGTATTCAGGGATGCTGACGTTTGTCTCACTGGGGATGGTACCTATGTGCTTGGTCCATAAGCTACATTGGACAGCAGTTCTTTTGATCTGGATGGTGAACTTCACCTACTGGTCCCTTGGGATGGGCTGTACACAAGGGCAAATGGCTCAAGATTTAAGTGTGATCTTAACTGACTTGTTCATTGTTACCCAGTATTATTAATAAACTGTGTGATGTTAAAAAATATTACTGGAGAGCCCTTCAAAAGGACATAAAATTAGATGCCATTTGACTAACATATTTCATTCAGCTTTAGCGAGCCAAGATTCTGGAAAATGTGAAAGCTTATTCTGTTGCAGTGGGAGCTGGAATGAGAAGGATTACTTTCCTATTAACACTAGACTTGGAGGAGAAAGACTTCAAACAGTAACACTCATTGCTGTGCATCAGGTCATGAAGAAATGTGTCAGTGAATAGGTGTGTGTCATGTTTAGTATTTGGTAATGTAAATTAAATTGTGTATTCTGGGTATCAGTCACTCTAGGAGAAAGAAAAGTTATATTAAACATCCTACCAGCTGTGTGGATAGCAGACTGACAACTAATCATTGACAGAATAATCCCAAGGAGTTTTTAGATAGTGAATTCCATGCTTACTGTCTTTTGATGAGAGTATCATCTTGGAACTGGTCTTTGAGCACCACAGCCAGGATGCTGGGAGTCAGGGCAGTAGTTTAACGGAGCAGCAAGTCACTAAAGTTCTGGTACAGCACTGTGTACTATCCCTCTAACAGGCAATTCTTCTAGAGAACTATCAACTAAGTTCCCAGACTTAGAGTGTAACTGTGCTGCTGATGGGATGTGCACACAGAGCATGATCTTGTAAGTAATGAATTTTGCCGTCTTTGATCACTTGATGAGCAGTTGCATTGGAAAGCCCTACAGGGAGAGACCACCCTGTTTCACTGTCTCCAGCCAGCTCTTCATGATGATGTGTGCTAGCTCCAGAAAGCTGACTGATGTGTGAATGTATGGAAGCCCTTGAATGGCTAATTAAAAATACTTCAGCTGACTGCCATTTTCTCTTGCCAGTATTCTCCACTGTAAAAACAAAGCTGTAATATGAATTCTAAATTGGCAAACTGTTCCATCAGTTTCCTTGTAAACCTGGTAAAATTTGTGATTGTTCAGATTAGGTATCCCTCAGAGGCCACTTTGGTGCTAATTTCAGTTTCTTAACTCCCAAGATGAAGCAAAATTTCTTTACTTTTCTGATGTTGAAAAGAAGATTCTTTTTTTCTTTTTTTTCTTTTTTTTTTTTCCTGGAAAGAAATAGGCTGGCTTGCTATCTAATTTGGTCATAACTTGACTGAAAAGTTTTTGTGGTCTGTGCCACTGCAGAATATCAGATTCAAAAGATGGCAAGAACTAAGTGATTAGAGCATTACAGAACCTGGAATCCTTACTCTGAGGGAAATTTTGCTTTAAGGATACAGCAACTAAAATATCTTGTTCCAGCATGAAATAAAGCACCCACTCACAAAAGTCAATTGCTTATGAAGCAAAATTCTGAAAGCTTACATTTAGAATTAAAATGCTTTGTTCAGATGCCTTTTTCATTTCGTGTTATGTAATGAGCCATTTTCAAGTAAGGTGATAAAATGTTTAATCCTAAAAAGAGTCAAAATTATGCTTTTAGCATTTGGAAATACGTTTTAATCAAAGATGACAATTTGCTATAAAGGACTTTGCTTTCCACAAGCTGTTATTTTATGGCAGAGCTTTCCATTAAAGTGGTTCCAGCCAACTTTGTTACAGAGATCTTCCTGGGATTGTGCAGCCAGCCATGTTTGCAGCTCACTCCCTGACTGCTCAGCACTGAGAGTGCCAGGCTGGTTAGGGAGCTGAGGAGCCCACATGCATTCCTTAGCCATATATTTTCCTTCTGAGTCTGTAGGGATTATATGAATCCTTACTTTTTTGTGTCATGTACTTTCCTAACTTCTTTGTGTCATGTACTTCCCTAACTTCTTTGTCCCTTACCCTCACCACTGAAGTGTTTTACCTCCATCAAAAATACCTCCTGGCTCCCTCAGAACAAATATCATCTCATATTCCATCATTGACTAAATTTGAACAGTTCTTAAAAATGTTTTTTTTCATGAGTTCCTTCAGCTACATTCTGCAGGATTTAACTGAGCAAACTGTCCTGGTGGCTGCTTCAGCTGGTGTCAGGAGCCAGAAATAGGATTGCCTTTGTTACAAACCTTGGGAGTCTGTTCAGGATCTAGGTGCTTACAGTTTCAGGTGACACTGGGCAGTGCTCAGTATCAGCATGGGGTGTAAGACTATACCTGGCAGACACTTTTTTTTCTTCTAAGAATCATTCTACTGCTGCCATTAATAGGAGGTTGGCTGCATTGAAGTTGGGATCACTGCTGCTGGTAAATTCCTGGGAACAGTGTGGAGCCTGCTGACTAAGAGACCATTATGTCCTTGAGGAATGTGCTGCCTTCTGGCTCACTGCTGTTGTTCCTTTTCCAGTCCAGTAAGCTGCTGTGTCTGGAGAGGTGTGATTTTCATGGGAAAGGCGTTCAGGACTAGGTGGAAGCTGAGCAAATGAGCATCTGACCTTAGGCACTTGCCTCTGACAGAAGAGAGCTTTCAGTTGCCTGTTCACTTCTGCCTGTTGAGCATCAAACTTGGCCCCAAACGTGCCTCACACAGAAGCAAGTGGATGCTGATTGTAGTGTCTTACTGTGTGGGACATACCAGCCCTTCACCCAAAGGAGTGTGGTGAGAGCTGGGAGACACTGGTTAATCAGCTGTGGTGTCCCACTTCTGTATAAACTTGTGGGCCCTGTGAAATTGAGAGCCATAACCCTGCATCCTTCCATCTCGCCCCACGTTGAGTGCTTGTCCTGGCAAATGGCAGACATCTGGGGTGAGGGGGAAGTGGGGCTAAACTGGCCTGTCTGAAGTGTGTTGTGTAGGTGTGTTCTGTAGTTGGCCCCAGCTGCTAAGGTGGAAGGGGCACCCTGTGACAGTCACCTGAGGTGGTAAGAGAATCAACCACTGCTTACCTAACTACAACTAGTGTTCTTTCTTCCCTCCTTCCCTAATAAATAGTTCAGTAGTATTTTTTAATGATGTAGGAACTTGAATAAGTAATTGAGTAATAGCTGAATGTGGTTACAGTATAAAAAACTATTCTTGCAGAACAAATATTTCATTGCTTATCATGGAATTGAACAGTAAATTCAGTAAATCATGCTGGAAGCACTAATCTGGCTGCTGAATCTAGGCCTAGTTTGCAGCAGAAAATGCAGATTCTTCAATATAAAGATGTATAGATTGCAGAGTCACTATTAAATTCTTGTTCTGCTACATTTGGTACAGGATGTTGTAACTATTTTTTGTCAGTGTGCTAGCAGCTGTGACAACAGTGAAATTGGTTGAGTTAGTGCTACACCTGAGGTTGTGTTTGTATTGAGTATGCATACAAGTTGGGCATTCACTGCTTAGCTTCTTTTCTGTATTCATCTGTGTGACAGTAATCCTGTCACTGTTGCAAAGTCATAGCTAACTTTACCGGATTAGTTTTGTAATGCATGAAGAGTTTTGAGTCCACTGAATTACACTTTTTGCAACAGCTGTGCCATGAGAAGTTGATGTATTGGAACAGTACTTGTTACATAAAATGCTCCCTTAGTATTAGAAACAGGAATTAATGTGATAGATTATTATGCATGGGGCTTTTTGTATTACTTATCAAGTACTACTTGTTGTACTTATATACCAATATGCCTGGGCAAAGTGGTTCTCAAACCAGTGATCTCTTATTTCTGTAGTACTGCAGTAACTTTGGAAGGTGGGATTTGATTAGCTCAGACTGAAGAGGCATGCAGTCATCTGGAGCAAGGATGCTGCCTTTCACTGACAACAGCCAGAACAGCCTGTTCTCTGTCTACAGTCCCTGTCAGTCAGTCATGACATCAGAATTAACTGTCAGACACTGCTGTGGATATCTGATCAGTGGTAAAGTTTGGTTGGTCTAACAGTTCCCTGAAAAACTAGAAAAGCTTTTATATAGTCACCCAAGGATTACTCCCCCACACTCAGGGGGGTTAAATGAGGGGAGGTGCCAATTTCCACATAGGTTCAGGAACAGTGTGAAACAGCTCACCCCACTGCAGCCCGGCATGTCTGTCTGGGGCAGGGTGAGTGTTGGCCGTGGAGGAAGGGGTGGGGTGCAAGGCCCAGCTGGGCAAAGGGCTCAGTCTGAAAAGTGCTCGTGTGCTTTGCTGGGAGGCATTGCCAGCATCCACGGTATAACCTAGGAGTTTATTGTGTTAGCTGGGAATTTGTGAGGAAGCTGGCTGTACAACCAGTGGTGCCAAAGGCCACGTGGGAAGGAGTGATGTGCAAGAAGTGCACCTGAGTGTATTCGTATTTCACAGATCTTTAGACACTTTTGAACTGACGGTAGATCCTGGCGTCTGTGGCAAATGTTGGGCAATCGGGATGTAATGGTTTGCTCTTGTGTATAAGCTCACAGCAGGGGTCGCTGTGTGAGCTGCATAACTGCAATACCATGTCATTGCAGTCCTTAATTTCTCTCTGGCAAACTTTTGGATGTGGAAACAGCCTGAGAGAAAAAGTTGTGTGATTAGATTGTATGCACAGTCTTTGACACTTGCCTTGCTTAGCACTACCTCCTCTTTTATTCTACTGGGTGTTACACTTCAGTACAAGTAACTGTGCTGCTCTTTTTCCCACTGAAATAACCTTTTATCTTTTTTATTTTTCTTAAACCGTTGTGAACTTGTAGGAGGGTTAATGGGGCTTCACTGAAAATACCCAGCAGGGTACATGGCCTTTAAGTAACACAGGTGCATTTTATCTCCAAGTGGCACATGCTAAACATTCTTTGGTCGAGTTAGTCTTTGAAGATTTCCTGGATACTGAAGATCAAATGGAGGATAACAGCTGCCTGGAATAATTAGCGCTAGGAATAGACTGCTTTATGGAGCATCAGGCAGTGCCAGCAGCTATGTTTCTGCAGCTTTGTGAGATAAGCTTGACATTTAAAAACAAGGTGCTAGAAAAATGGGCTGTGAACTTAGTCTATTTGGATCAATAGTCCTACTTATAATTCTGTGCTGGAGCAGCTCTGGAGGAAAAGTTAAATGAGAACCTCAGATTTTAAAATGCTTTTCTCCTTGATGCTGTTAATAACCTGAATTTGACTAACTGAGCAGTAAATGAGTGCTCTTCACATATCCTTGAAATTTGCCAGGGAAGTCAAGTTTATGTTCTGTCTCCATGTTACATGATCTTACTTACTAACCTATCATTTATATCTTATTTCTTAGTAAAAATTGGAAACTTCTTGCTATGTTTTGCAAGCAGTGAAACAGCCTCTAAATTTATTTCTCTGTAAATTATTGTTACCTTCCTAAAATTGCAACAACCTGGAATTGATCAGTGTTTTCCTTGCCATCCATATGATACATTTGGCCAAAATACAGAGCATGAACAGTTTTTGGTTCTTGGGTTGGATTAGACATCATTGATAGCTGACTAACATTTTAATGTGGTGTGGGTTTTATTGTATGTGGATTTGGTTGTTTGGGGTTTTTTATTGTTCTCTCCCCCCCTCCCCCCCAGTATGTTACTGCCAAGTTCTTGTCTTGTCCAGCATTCAATGGCAGCAGTAGATACCAGGCCTTAGGTCCTGAAGGAAAAATAATTATACAGTGACACTAAAGGAAGTGAGAGTGTGGGGGAGTAATCAGTGTACATAGCTGATATATTTTTAAGACATATACTGATGTGAATAATTGAATATTACTAATATGTATAGTAATGTCTATAGAGGTCCAGTGAAGTCAGGAACCTGTTGAGCTGGACAAACTGGACGTCATTGGACAAACACAGGCTCTTTGAAAAACATAATGAGTCAAGACCACTTGAAGACTGGTAGGAGAAGCACATGTTCAGAGAAGTGAATCAAGTTGTCCAAAGATACGCAGTAGTAAATAAACAAATAGAGCTTTGTTGTTAGCAAACTCGTGCTTGTATGGTGTTGTACATGCTCAAAATCAATTTTAATGGCTCAAGGCTTCAGTACTAAATGAACCTTTGATTAATCCTAAACACATATCCAGTTCAATAAACTTGTCCTGTAAGAGTGGGTTATGAACTGAAATGTTGTCATTTAACTGTTGAGTATAAAAGCTTATAGTAGTAATGTCAGAACTGATAATTATTTTTGCCTCTTCATCTCACACATTTCAGCAAAAAAACCCATCTGTGTCAAACTTGCTTAAATGACCAATGTATGTGCTTTTTTCAGGAAGGAGAGGTGCTAGTTTGAGGTTCTTTGTTAGCTGCTTCTGTTTCCAGCACTTGGAGATGTGCTCTGTGAAGCTATGGTCCACGTGGAAGATGAAAAGAATGATGTGGTCTGGAGGACTTGAGGTTGCGATAGCTTCATGTACACACAAAACTTTCTTTTAGGAACTGTTGGCATCTGCAAATGGGAACCAATGTGTACGTGATAAAACTTGAGTGGTGGTGCAGGACTTCTTATTGACTGGTCAAAGTTTGTGGTTCCAAGAGCTTTTGTGGGGCTTATATGAGCTTCTCTTGGAGTCAGCACCAATCCCCTCCCCAGCCCCAGAAAGGCTCATGTTTCTGTTTCTGTGTAACAGAGGTCTGTAACATGGAGGCCATGTGTAATGGGAGAGGGAGGATCCATGCTGGAAGCTGGACTCTTATCCTTGGGCAGTGCAGGACCAGCCTGTCTCTTTGCTTTGTGTCTAATGAAAGCCTTCCATGGTCTAAGCCTAGTCATTGATATATATAGCATTACTGCAAATAACTACTAAACATATAAAAACATTTATGTATAAACATGGTCCTATTTCCGTAATGTTTCCTGGCCCAAAGCAAAGACATTTTGTCATTAATAATTTTTCTGACTTCGGCAATTACTCTTTAATCTAAAATCTTTCAAAGTGTTTGGTCTCTGAATAAATCTTGTCTTGGGGACATAGGATTGTTTTGTTTTCTTTCATTATGTTGGGGGGATTAGAATCTTGCTGTTTCTGAAATAGCAGTTCAGATCAATGAAGCTGTCAATGCACACTATAAAATTCATTTTCTCTGCTAAGCAAATAATCAGGTTCTAATAAAGGAAGAGCAGTTCAGTTTTAGACCTGGGACCTGCTATGACCTCCATTCTTCTGCAACTGTTATCTTAGCATAACTACAAATCATACCTGTCAGAATTCTTTTTTCATGTGTTGCATTAGATTTTTTGCTGACTTGGTGATTTATTTTTTTACATTACCATGTAGCATTTAAGCAGGATTCTGGGGTGTGAATACTGGCCAAGATATGCATTTACTTCATAATGTTTAGCAAGGTTAAGGAACATTTCTTAATTTTTACAATCATACTTTTCAAATTATTTTTTTTATGTAAGCTTCTTCAGCAATTTTTTTTCTTATTATTTTGGTAAGGAACATAATTTTTTTAATTCTGTGCTTTGGTAGAGTCAAATAATTTCTCTGACAAAAAGAAGGCAATTTGCTTTTTGAGACCTTACTTCAATGCATTGCTTTGTATTTAATTTAAAAAGTGTTCTCTATATTTTATCAATCATGTAAGTATTGCTGTGACTTTTATTCCAGTTGTTAACTCTAGACTTTATGATACTGGTTACTACAGCAGTTAAAATATATTATTACTTTAGCAGTCCTTGTGTGACATGTCTTTTACCTTGTTCATAAGATGCAGCTATCAGCTTAATGTAGCTTTATATGATCTGCTCTACTGTTATAGTTGGCACATGAAAGCAGTAGAAAGTAAAATAAATTGATTCTTCCCCTCCTTTTATTTTCTTTATCAGAACAACACAGATCATTACTCCTCAAGTGGTAATTATAACGTTGGAGTTTATTTATGCATTTGAACAAAATTAGAAAAAAATAGTAAGAAAACTAGACGCTCTTGTTGAATGAATTACACACACACACAATTTCACCACATGGAAAGATCTATCCACTTATTTGTCTATCATTTTTCTCTGAGTAAGAGCTTGTTGGGAGCATTTGGGACATAGAAAGCTTCTGAAATTCTTTTTTTGTTGGGTGTACTTTTGTCCTTTTGGAATACAACATATATATGTAAAAAGAATTAAACACAGTAATGGACTTCAGTGTTTGATTAATCACAGGTGTGCACAAGTGCTTGTGCCTATGCTTTCTTTATTATCATTTTAGATCTAGTCTATGTCTTCCTCTCATTGTTTTAATATCCAGAACTCTTCACAACCTACTTTTCTCTGCTGTCCCATCATTATAATTTCTTACTTAGTATTCAAGGTTAGCTTGTGCCTCTTACCTCCATCCCACATGTTTTAAAACAAGTACCTTCTCAATTTCCCCCCCGTTGGCATTTTCTTATAGATGTTTAACCATGTTGAACATGCTAATGATTAAAACCTAATCTCTCAGCCTTCTTATTGACCTTATGCCTTCATGGTGTGTCCCTTGGCACTCAACTTTGCTATAAGTCTACAGGAACAGTAGCAGTTCTTTTGTTAAGAATATTGCCCACCATGCTTTTCAGTATCATCTGACTGTCTGCCTGTGCTCCTCTATATGCTAATGTGTTTTCTCTTATTTCTTTCTTTTAAAGCAGGCAGTCTGCTTTTCTGCTGTGCTTGTACAGCACCTGTTGCAATACTGCTGCAGCCCAGAATTAGGATTTATGGGCACTGCAGTGAGTACAGATAGCTTTGACAGAATATCAGGCATACTCGACTGTGTAAGTGTGTTGTCCTCTATTATTGGCATAATAAGGTGAGCTTACTTCTGTCTTGTGAAGAGGCAAAATTATATTTAAGCCCCTTTTTGTTTCCCTCATGGATAGTTCTGAGTTAAATCTCTGCCTTGTCCTTTCCATGCAGCCATTGAACCCTATGTTAAGATAAAGATTTCCACATCACATCTGTTTTATAATGTCAGTAGGGGTTTTTTTGTTGGTTGGGTTTTTTTCTTTTTATCCTGAAATATTTGAGGTGCCTGTGATGTGTGGTGCATGATGTTTAAAAAACATGAGTCAGTTTCCACTTTTTGGGAATTTTTTCAATTCTTTCCTTTTAAGCTCTGGGAACAGCCAATTCTCATTGATGGGCCTAGAGTGAAATAGGCCATCCTTTCTTATTACCCAGCCCATTGGCACTGTTTGCTGTCACTTGTGTGCTCAGGGTTGCTGAATTATCAGCAAATTTAATTCTTCTATCCTTAAAACCAGTTTGACATAGGAACTCCAGATACTACAGAATACTACCTTATTAGTTGTGTGGTGGTGAGAGTTGGTGACATAGGAAAGTTAACAATTTGTGATGTAAAGCATTTGAACATTAACATATTCAATGTTAGGTTGATGTGATTATCTTGTAGACAGGTTTAAGAAAAGCTTCTGACTTACTGCTGAGTGATTTTCTAAAGAACTCAGGAAAATAGAGGCTTTGTGCTCTACTGGATTGAGCATAGGTCTGGGAGATGGGTTCACGCAATTCTGCTGTTGCCGCCCTTAGCCCTGAAACTGTTACAGATGTCAAGTCTTTCTGCCCCTCGTTCATTAATTTAAATAATTATATATCTGCAAATGGAGAGGGGTTATGGGCAGGTTCAGGGGGTTACAGGCATGTCTGTACTTCTCTTTTGGCAACCTGCAGTGCTTTTGAGGGCTTTCATATTTTCACCTACGTGATCTGATTGCATAAGCATCTTGTGCAACTCTGTGAATAACCAATGGATCAAGGGACTGCAGTTGGCCTTACCTGCACTGATTTACTGCCTACGAATGTGGGGCCTCTCTAGACGGGAAACTAGTCATCACAGGTCCACCCCATTGTGCTGTAAACTGCTAGAAACTGCTTTCACAACTGATGAATGAATGTATTATATTTTCAAGTGTTTTCACTAATGCCGGAAAATTTTGGCATACTTCTTGGGGCATATCTGCCAAAAAATTCCACAAGGGACATGACTATGAACATTATTCAACCTGTAAATACACTTACTAGGTGTAACTGTCCATCACTCCCAAAGGATAAATTACAACATGCACTTGTGGGCAAGTGATGCTGGGGTCAAGGAGACCTGAGTCTATTGAGGGGACCTTCTTTTCTCGTCAATCCTGTCCAAGTGTATGCACATGTGTAGTACAGAAGGCAGGAGTGGATAATATGTATGGGGGGAAAGGGTGAGAATTAGAAAAAAACAAATCAAACCATCACAACTAAAGATAACTTAATATTCAAGATTCTTTGTTATCTTGGCTGAATCCTGATTAGGATAAGCTGAAGGATCACGTAGTGTATATACAGTAATAAGCTTTTTACAGGAGATACAGTCTTGTAGATTAATTTCCTGTTTAAAAATATATACTACAGTGAGCAGTACTATTTTAATGATAGTCTCTGGATCAGTCCTTTATAGATATGGCTAAACAACATGCAAGCAATATTCTTTTTCAGATATCTTAGCTATAAACAAAGTCCCATGGCCAGAGATCACTCTGTAGTGAGAGAATTCTCTGGATCCTCTGTCTTAGGGTCTCCAAGAACAAGTGGGCTGTTTTAGGGCTTCCTTCAAAAGAAGGGTCCATTAAAGAGTAATTACTGTGCCCACAGTTTTTGAAGGGGGAAATAAGTAATGAGGTTATGTGCCTGAAGTCTAAAGGAAGAGGAAACATTTGACTAGCTGCACTCCTCCTGAGGCTAAATCATGTAAATTTTAGCTCTCTGTTTCTGGAAATCCTAGATGTTATTTCCTGTCCATTGTGTACTTTATATTTGCACTGAATGCCTTTGTAGGCAAGGATTGGCTCTGCGCTTTTTGTCTGTGATATCTAGTATAGGACAAGTGAGGTCCTGACCTTTTTTGTGACATTTATATACAAAGTGATACAAATGATGACTAATGCAATGGAAAAGTTTAAAATACTAATGCTGTGTTGATGAGACTAGCTTGCCAACACTTTGTACCATTTTCATGAGTCCTACTTGTTGAAAGTGCATAGAATTAACCTTCTTTAGGCAAAAGTACAGTAGCAAAATTTCATTTTTTTAATTGGTTCTGGAACCATCCTCTGTGCAGTAAAAACAACCCTGGATTACTTCTCTGACAGCAGAATCCAGATTGGTGGCAGAACAGAATCTGTTAGTCCAAAATCACATTTCTCCTTCTGTATAACACAAATCTGTCCAGTCTTACTGATGGGCTCCCCTGTCAGGTGCTCATTCTGTGGATATGCAAAACAGTGCTACAGACTCTGTGCTTGGTGGTTGACACAACAGCTGCAGGCAGGTGGTGGATCACAGCACCCGCTCACCTGCACTGTCTGAGGTAGCACGTCAGTACCAGAGGCTGCAGACAAAGAAGTACCGGCAGTGCAGGAGGGGATGGATGTTCTGCTTGCAGGTTGAAGTGGGAGGTGTGCTGGGCTGTGCCACCTCACAGACTTTTGTGCACAAGGGACATGTACTGTAGCATCGCTATAGCGCCTGTGCCCCTGCAGTGTCAAAAACCCAACAAGCCAGAGACCTCTTTTCAAGCTGTCAGAGGTGGCTCCATCTTGTGCGTTGGAGGACTGTGAAACTCCAGGTGGGTCGTGCTTGTTTTTAGGTTTCTAGGATCAAGCAGGAGGAAGCAGGGCTGGTTTTGACAGAGGGGATATTTATTAATAGCACACACATAGAATTGGGTAAGATAGGAATCTTGTGCTCCAGTGGCGAAGATGGTTTAATGGGCTAAATGTATTTAAAATAGTTTTGCCTCCTGGGAGAATCTCAAAGTGCCTTACCCTTTCTTCTTTCCAACATGAACATATTTCAATCCACGTGTTTTCTCTTGTTTGCAAGTGAAATCCTTTTTTCTTTTGAGCTTATGATGAACTACAATACACATCAGAACATGTGTTGGTTGGATTTAAAATGTCTTTATTTGCTAACTCTGTAGAGTATTTGAAACCCAGTGGTAATGGGGTCACATTTTCTGGATACATTTTTTTGGCTCCTAAAGGTAGTGTATGGAGCTCTGGGGCTATGATTTGTTCAATATAACAGGTTTTCCCTTGTGGTTGCAATACATTTTCCCCCTTCAACCTATTGATAACTGTTTCTTCCTGATATTTGCTGTATTGGCAGCTGCTGTAGTGATTCTCCCTAAGCGTAATTTCCAAAATGTGTTTGGATTAAACATATTACAATATTATCAGACCATATATTTACTATAATGTATTTTTGCATGGTTACATGTTGCTTTAAGTATTTTTGCCAACATAGAGTCCAGAAGTGTGGCAAACAAGGTTTTTCTCCCCAGATTTTGACTGTTTTACTGGGATGTTGTGATGCAAATCAGAATTAAGGGAGATCTGTACACTTTTCTGTGAAATAAAGGGGAGGATGTGGAGTTCATGAAATACAATCACCCAGCTGAAGATGTCTTACCATTTTTAGTCTTTGATTACAGTAGTCTTCTTAGCACACATCACAAGAGAAGCAGTAAACTATGCCTTCCAGTAATCCTGGGTTTGGTAATTAAAGTTCCATGCAAACAAATATGTTCTTTAAAAGCAAGATTGATCTGTGGCCCCATTTCTGCTACTGTTCCTGTCACTGCCCCATCTGTCTGTGCTCGTTCTCCCTTTCTAGTTGCCTGTGTTTTACCTTGTTTTCCCAGTGCAGACAGAAGAGGGCTGAGGAATGGAGAGGTTTGAAGCACATGGAGTTTGTAAAATCCTGGCAGTGATCATAGGACTGACAACCATAAGGTTGATTGTAACAAAGGAAGAAGTTATACATATGAACTAATATTTCTTAAGTTCTCTGGCTTTAAAATGGCATGGGTAGCAGATGGTGGTAAGACTGCAAAGAGCTACTAAATGAGGAGGTAAGGTTTTTCAGAAAGTGACTTGGTTGTGTAGGAGGGAATACATGAACTACGGGGGGGAGAAGCAAAGTCTCAGGTTGATTATTACAAAGTACTGGAGCTGACATATCTTGCTTAGCCAAATGCTTTGATTCCCCCCCCACCCTGCAAATCCTTTCTGAATGTCATCTGTCTTGTCAGTAACTGCAGGTAGGACTTGTGGATGTGAGACTTCTGTGCATTGGCATATCAAATCAAATTCGTGATGGCAAACGTATCTTGCCACAGGCAAATTAGAGGCTTTGACTAAACAGTGGTTACAATCCAGTGCCGTCCACTTTTCTGCAAAGTAGGCTCTAGCCCTTAAGATATGTATATGTATGCTTAATGGAAGGGTTATACCTGTCTCTAAAATCTATTTGTTCTAATGATCCAGTGAGTCATCAAACCCATTAGTATGGTTTGGCAGCTTTGTTTTGTCTCCTGAAGTTCAATTTCGCATTTTTTTAATTCAGTGTTGTGTTTTTTGGCTGGCATGTGGCAAAGCTCCTTAATGGTATGCTGGTATGCTTGGAAGTATCCATGTTCCGAGTCACAGAATGATTGTCCTGATTGTTTCCAGTGTTCTTATAGCAACAAGATGACAAGTAGGAGAAATAGCAGTAATGGGGATACCTAATTTCTCATTTTGAGAGCTGGTTATCCTTATCAGTTAAATATTGATGTCTTAGAGCTGATTTGTAATTGTTTAAAAATTGAAGGTAACATATGATTATGTTCAGTTTAATGTGATGACTGATGCTCACTGTATGGATAATGAGTGGTTTCTGAAACTTTGGCTATGGCTCCTGAGACTTTGGGCAACAGCATGTGGCGTTGGGTTAGTCAGTCTTGAAATGATCCAAGAATGATGTGGTGCCATTTGTGAATGGTGCTCAAGCAAGGGGAGAATGATATTAGAGAGATAACATGGCTATTTCTGTATTTAAATGCTGCTGGTACAGTCCCATTGGTCCATTCAGTACACCTAGGGAGACTAATTGATTTAAAATTTGATGCTTTAACTACTAAATCATCATCTCCAGCTGGCACTGAAAGAAAGTGATTTGCATATCTACATCAGCAGGGAAGTGTCACCTTTGATAAAAAAAGAACCACCGACACACAGACTTAATTATCTATTTAGAGTGCAAGCTCGCAGCTCAAATGTAGTGACTTTCTCCAAAACTGAAACAGAGATTTAAAGAGTCGTGATCAAAATCACGCTTCCCTGAAAACTTAACAGTGACTTCTAAAGATAGCTATAACTATCTTAAAAAGGGCTTGATTCTGTGTTTTATATTGTGTATCTTTTATATAATTGGCTTCACTGTTTATCTGTTGCCAGTTTTCTCCTCTCTATAATGTAATTTAGTAAAACATCTTTTTAAGAAAGGAGCAAATTGTTTCAAAGCTACAGTCATTGGCAGGTAAACTCAGACTTCTGGTAGTTTGGTCTTTGAGCCTGACTAATGTGGTGTGATAAATCTGCTCTCCTTCCACAGAAACACTGAGTGGTTTAGGTTGTAAAAGATGTGATTATTTCAAATGCTCTTCCTTCTTGTCAATCGAACCACTAGTTAGAAATTCTGTATTAAACCCTTTTAAGATGCTGTTAGGACAAATAGTAATGGAAAATGCATCTAATAAAGTGCTGTTGAATAGCTTCTTTAAACTATTTAGTGCATGGTACATCATTGCTTATAAGTGCAGTTGCAATTTAGATTCATAGAAAAGGCTGTTATTTTAGCTGAGAATGTCCAGAGGCTCTGTGCTGGAGAGTCAGAAACAGATACTGCACAGCCCACTTGCTTGTGCTGCTGCTGGGGCTGTCCGTAAGCAGCCCTGGCTGCAGGACCTGATCCAGCCTGCCCTGGCATTGAGATGCTGTTCATTCTTCACTCTCTCCCTGTTCCATGGTCTCATAGTGCATGTGGAGTTCCTTCCCAGGACAGCTTTTTGAAAGGACTATCTATGTATGTCCAGCTGTAGGCCAGAGAACTACATGAGAAGACTCTTTGGTGGATATTTAGCTAATTTCATTCTCAGGAGAAATTTCAACATTGCCGCCTGTTAACCAGCGAACGTCAAGCGAGCCCTGTCCGTATTGCTCCTGTCGAGTGTCTCCGTGCACCCTGGGGGGCTGTGCAACTGTCCTGGAGCCCTTTGCCACCGATGAGCCCCACCACCGCCGCCGGGGCTCCCTTGATTTCTAACTAGAGCTACTGCTTTTCTTTGACGCTGCATCCCAGGTGGTGCTGGAGGAGGAGAGGCTGCTGGTTTATTCAGGCAGTGATGCTACGATTGTGGGCGGGAACAGCTTTTTTTTTTTTTTCCCCTTTTTTCCTTTCTCCTCTCCTTGTCCTCCCTCTTCTCTCCTGCACTTGGACTTCGCTGTCTGCAGTGCAGATCCCCGCCTGCCATGCCCCCGGCCCCGCCGCCCTAGGGCGAGCCCCCGGGCACCATGCGGCAGGACAGGCTGACGGGCTCGCTGCGGCGCGGGGGGCGATGCCTGAAGCGGCAGAGCTCGGGCGGCGGCGTGGGCACCATCCTCAGCAACGTGCTCAAGAAGCGCAGCTGCATCTCCCGGACCGCGCCGCGCCTGCTGTGCACCTTGGAGCCAGGTACCCGGGCGAGGCGGCGGCTGCCGCCCCGTAAGCGGCTTAGCGGGGCGGGGGAGCGGCCGGGGCCGCGGGGGCGGTGTGGAGAGGAGGAGGCGGCCGGAGGGCGATGCGGGCTGCGGGTAGGCGCGGCGGGGCGGGGGGCAGCGCCCGCGGGCGGCCCCGGGCCGAGGCAGGTGCGGCGGCGCCGGCGGGGCCCGGCCGG
>JAWWLV010000045.1:33116725-33172336 GCA_035041135.1 Platyrinchus mystaceus
GGCCCGGCCGGCGTGGGGCGGCGCGGTCGCGGCCTGGGGCCGGCGGAGCGCGGGCTCCGGGGCCTGCGAGGGGGCCCCGGGCTGGGGAGCGCCGGGGCCACCGCGGCGGGTGCGAGGCGGCCCTGGCGGGAGGCCGGAGGCGGCCGGGGCCCTGCGGGGAGGCAGCGCGCTGCCCCTGCCCGGGGGGCTCCTCCTTATACTCGTCCCGCCCGGACGGCGGATCCTGGATCCGCTCTCCAGCTCTCCCCTTCCTCTCCCTGCTCCTCCCGCCCGGCGACGCCGCCTCGCAGCGCTTTTGTGTCGTTTGTCCCTGCTGCCTCCCTCCCTCCCTTCTCTTCTTCCCCGGGCTCGGTGCCGCAGCTTTCCGCCAACCTCTCCCCGTGGTCCCCCTCAGCCTCCCCAGATAAACCTACTAACTCTAGACCTGCCGGAGACCCCTCCTCCCGCCCAGCCTTTGTCTGCTGTAGGGTATTGTCTAAATTCGCAACCATGCCTTTCCCAGGGGGAAGGCATCAGCTCTGCGGCTGCTCTTGCTTCAACACTAAAATCTTTTAAGAACCAGGTGGTCAGCCAACAAAGTATGTTTGCTCCAAGGAGGTGGGCTCTTAACAGAAGCATTGATGGATGATTATTACCAAATGCTAGATTCTAGTTACCTGCCAGCAAAATTTTGGGTTTTCTCATTTATGAAATATTGGAAATTTAAATTCAATTTGCAGTGTTAGAGTTGTCACTTGTAGCTAAAATGTTGTTGATATGTTGCCTAATCATAGGCATTTACGAAGCATGCAAGCCAGAGATCCACTGAAACATAGAGCATACATGGAAATACATAAGGATCAGTTTCCGTTGTGCTCCATGTGTGTGCATCAAGCACACAGAGCTGACTACTTAAGTGTCTGAGATGAGTTTCAGAGGCTTTTATTAATAAGCTCTCAGATACATTCTGGTACAGGTTTATGGTGTTGCTGTTTTCAAGATTTCCTGAGTTGTAATTCTCACAGTCCCCTGCTCCAACAGTAGTCTGCTAATATCCCAGGTTATCTGGATAATGACATTCTTTTATTTACAGTCACACAAAGACCAGGGGATGTGATCAGGGGCATAACCATGAATGCCATAGTCTTAAAAATCCCACTGGTTGGGGTTTCCATATTATTCATATGTAAGTAAAGACAATAACATTCAGGATGCGTGCTTGCATAGAGTGATGGAGATGAGGCACCTAATGAGCCCTTAAAAAGTGTGCTGGATGAAGTTTCCTTCAGATTTACATAGTGTCTGTATTGAGAAGTTTCTGTAGACTGGAGACTTTAGATGTGTTTTGATATGTTCCAGTGAGCTCTGGCTCCTGATAGAGGTGATTTCATGCAGAGTTACTCAGAATGTTACTTTTATTTCTCTTTTTGCAGATGAAAACCTACATTTAGAGATAATTTGCAAGGCTAAGAATCTTCCTGAAATAACAAGCAATAATATAGTGGTAGTTTACATGGCCACTTTTCTTTCCCCATGTATGGGCTCCAACTGCACACAAAGCTGCTTTAGGCCTTTTCCCTCATTTATTTTTGATAAAATATTTATAGGCTTTCTGTGGGAGAGTTTTCAACAGCTGTGAAGTACAGCCAAGCACCTATAGTAGTGTACTTTGTAAGTTTACTTTAAAGCAATGGCTTTATAGATCACATATGTGCATCAGAACAGATCATCTTCCTACTCTTCTTCTGGTTTAAAACTTCTCAAAATATCCCACAGTTGGCTCATCCTTTTGTTTAATGTTGCTGAGGGAGAACTGGGAGTTTGATTCCTTCACCCAGGTGCTTTTCTCCCCTCTTGCGGCTCTGTGGTTCTGTGCTACATTTTGGTCATGCAGTGGAAGATAGCTAGGGTTTGGGAATCCTAGGGGAATAATCTTCCCTCTTACAGCCTTTTCTTGTCAGGAGTCACTGTATATTTTACATGGAAAAGCTTATAGGACTGGGTTTTGTGGGGTTTTTATAGTTTTCTTGGGTTTTTTTATTTTTTACATAACTTTTCTGCAGTGGTTTCTGGTGACCTGCTTGCAAGAGCACTGAACAGGCCTTATTTTGGCATACCCCTACCCTTCAGAAATTTGATGCCAAATATAGCTTTGTGTGTGCTTGTATTTGTGGAGCTAATAATTCAAATGTGTTTCCAGCATATTCCTGCTTACATGAGTTAATATGCTTCTTAGGTATGAAGAATCAGTTGAAAGTATATGAACTGGAGGTGATGTTTAATATGTCAAATGACACTATAGCCTGGCTGGTTTGATGTAAAAGGGCAGAGTTGTTCTGACAGCACTTAGAATAGGAACTATTGCTGTGTATGTGGTACATTTCTGCCAGGCTGTCCACGTAAAGGAGCTGGGAAGAAAAATTTTTCTAAGACCCCAAAGGGTCTTTACTGCAAAAAACCATATGTTTACATGATGGAGAGGAATGTGACCTGGAGGTGGAGGATTGTCAGAAAGGGGAAAATCCAGTGAAAATGGGTGCAGACCTGAGCTGGGGTTCTGTGGATGTGGGGTACTGAGGGGGAAGGAAGTTATTGGGGAATCTAAGTTAGTTTGTGGGTAGAAGGCAACTGAATGCAGAATTAAAGGGAGTTGCTGGTAAGACGTAGCAGATGATGGAAGATTGTATGTGGTAGAAGCCCCTGGGAACAGACTGACGATTATCCGGACAAAAGTAGACAGGATGAAAATGACAGAACAGTGGAAAAAAAAAAAAAAAAGGCAGTATGTGCAGGGGTGGGAGATTTGTCAGGAAAAGGGGAATGATGGAGAAAGAAGGTTTAGGAAACCTAGAGAGGTTGGAACAGGAGTAGGCTCTCATTTCCTTCAAGCTCCACAGTCCAAGGACAAATGAGAAGAGTGCAGAAACTGCATGTAGCAAGATGGTTCTTTGCCAGAAGTAAGTGACGGACAATGAGATGCTGCTTGCAGTTTGCTGGTTGTCATCCTGCAGATGCTCTGGGTGGCCATAGCCTTGCCTTGCTTTCTGTACTGTTTGTGTTGCAGCTTTTTTTTACTTGCTTACTCATTGTATTTTTTTTATTGAACAAGGTTGTAATTTTTTGGTTTTAGGAAATTTAAGTTCTTTTAAAATGGGTGGGAATGAGGAACCCTTCCTGTATGGGCTGTGGCTCACTCCCCATGGCTCTTCCCCTCCCCTGTCACAAAACCGTCATATAATTTGATTCTGAGAATATTTCTAACAGGGAACAAATAAGGGGACACAGATTCCATGGCTTCTGCAAGAGGTCACAGTACATGGCCTGACTGAGATGTTCCTTGCCATACTGAAGACAGTGTGCTGTGTAGTCTGGTGTTACCATGTGATGTTATTCTCATTTATAGTAATTTTGTCACGTCTCTTAATTGTCTGCCATGACTTAATAAACTTTTGTAGATGGAGGTTCAAGGATCTCATTTCAGTCTCATTTAATCAAGAGAGACAGCTGGGCCCTGGTGTGAGCTCCTTGATCATGATGTCCATGTAATTTTAGATAGATTTTGGCTTACTCTGAGGTAATGTGCTTGATCTTTTGAAGACCTGGCAGTATCTGCTTGCATCTTTCTTAGGAAGCTTGTAAGACAAAGAGAGAAGCTGTTACTGGGATCTTTAAGTCTTAGAAAACGGTGAAGTGATTAATATTTGGTTGCTGAGTTGGAAACGAATACACGGCTATTTTGGAAGGCTCTTGGTTCTTTGCTACATGGTAGTGTTAGATAATGTCAGCATCTGTTTCCTTAACAAAAGGAGTTCTCTGGCATGGTATCTTTTTTTATGTTTTAGGGGGATTTGCAGTACTTATATTCTTTTTGCTCAGGAATGAGCCTCACTTTTTCTAATCTCAGCAAACGTGATACAATTTACTTTTAGTGGGCTACTGGCATTGTTGCATTGCTTTGAATTATTATGAAGAGATTTATCTATTAGGAGTCCCTGCTGAGTACCGTAGCGTTATGGGAAGGAATACTAATAAACAGTTACTTCCAGGATTAGCTGTTAATCCTTTAATGTTTTTCAAGACATATCTATTATGGTTATAAGCCTTTATTTTTTTAGATCTAACAAGCATGTCTTTTAAATCTGAAGCAGGGAAATGAGAGCACCAATCCCCAGGTGTCAGTGATGCAATTCTAAAATACTAAAATTCTAAACAATGTCAGGGTTTGCGTGATTTTTTTTTTAATTTTGTTTCTCTTCACTCTCCCCCAACAAATTAAAAAAGCCTTAAAGAAGGCAGCTTTGTCTTCAAATATATATTTATCAGCCAGCAAGGCTTTAAAATTACTTACCATCACTTCAGTATGTAAATGCTGAAAGGCATTTTACATTACATAATTAGCAAATGCCACTACAGTTTGCATTTCTGTCAGACTTGCAGGCTTAGTTCTCTAAAGCACTGAGTTTTACTGGTGAGTTGGTTAGCATGGATTTTATATACTTAAAACCTTGCAGGATTGTACTCCGGTTTGTCTATATGTGTGTGTATATATATGTATATATGGGTATTTATATATAAAAAATGTTTGGCTTCATATTCTGCAAAGATGAGAGGCTATGCATACTATGATTTTAAATATGGAGCAATAATTTTATTAAATTATGGAGGGAAAATAAAGGAAGGCTTTATTCTTTCTGCCAGCAGACTGGAGGGAGGAGCTGCAGTGTAACACTGTGTTCAGCACCTGAGCTCTGGACAGCGGCATTTGAAGGACCAAAGAATTGTACATTCAGATTGTGGGATAAAAAGCAAATTAAACATGTTATTATTGTTTGTGTTATGGCATACTCTGGTGCCATGTTGGGATCCACTTGAGATCCTGGTATTTTATGTAATATTTTATAAACTTCTAGTAGGTCAGCTTTATAACAATTAAATTTATTTGTTCACGTGACAGAATAAAATTAAGCTTAAATGAGAATACTGACAAAATGTGCTTTATGTTCTGAAGAATTATTAAAAAAATTGCATTCTGAACAGTAATTTTAGCATCCCAAACTTAGAAATGAGTTTTGAGTCACTTAATGTCAATACATTGACATAGATGAAACAAAACTGTCTCTGTACATGTATTTTTCTGTGGATGCATATGACAGTTTGTAGAGTACTCATATAGTTTGTAGAATAGTGGACTACACAAATTTTAGTGAAATGAGTTGTGCCAAACTACATAATTGAAGAGGATATTACTGCATTTTAAAAACTTTGTACACGTACTTCTTAATATGTGCCTTGAATCCACCGTGAAGACAAAAAATCACAGAAACAGGTTGAAATGTAGTTGTTGAAGCAAAATTTTGTGTTCTTGTTTCAACTGTGGGAGTTTTGTGTGTATTGGGTTTTTTCCCCTTTTGAGCTAAATGAAAATAATGACCTTTTTCTTTTTGTTTCTAGGGGTTGATACAAAATTGAAATTCACTCTTGAACCATCTTTAGGTCAAAATGGTTTTCAGCAGGTAATTTGATTCATTTTCCTCTTGAGTTTGTGAAGGACTGGGTTCTCTGCAGTCAAGGTGCTTGCCCTAGTTCAGAAGTGCACCTGTCATCATAATGTCAGCATATTATTTGCAATTGCATCAAAAGCTGTTCCATTTGTATTCAGAAAATGTAATAGGCTTTCATTGTTTACTCAGCTGTCTCATAAGTCTTTGTGTCTGAGAATATAATACTTGCATTACATCATTAAGTAATAAATCTCTATTTCCCTGTGAGTGGATTAAGCAGTTAAACTCTGAAATGTGTGCAGTAAGATGAAATGAATGTGCATGTCTGCAAGGTTGTAAATGTTGATATACTGTTGCATTAAACTAATGATGGATTTTCTACATTTTTGGATGCTTTTGGTTTTAGTGGCATGATGCACTCAAAGCAGTGGCCAGACTGCCAACAGGCATCCCTAAGGAGTGGCGGAGAAAGGTAGGTACACCTGTATGCTTTGTGGGCCATATTGCCTGTAGGTTTCTCAGGACAGGTGAATGGCATCAATATTGTCTGTTAGGATGTTTTTTAACAAATATTTGGACCTTTTAAGTTGTACTGGGGATTTTTCCTAGTTTACATTCTTCAGTGATAACCTTGCAGGACAGCTGGAGAAACTGAGGTGACAGGTAAAGATGGTGTTTTCAATAGTTGAGTTCTTTCTGCTTGAGGCTTAGGTAACTTAATCTGGTGCAGATATTATTGCTTCATTCTGTCAGTCTCAAGGAATTGCTCTGGTGAAGCTGCCCCCACAGCTGAAGATAACTGAAAGGAGAACAAATCTGCAGTGTAGGCTGTCACACTTATGGAGGTGAAGTTGATAGATGCTAATGCTGATAAGAATGCTCATAGAAACATTTGATGGGGAAAATGCAGATTGTGTAAATTAGGGAAGTTCAGAGTTACGAGTGATGTAGAATGGCAGAGTGCACTATTAGTGGGAAATTGCACTGAGTTAGTGTTGTAGGAAAGGGTCCATTGGGAATTTGCTAAGCTTACCTTATTTCTTTCTTCAACGATGTTTGAAGTTCCCTAGCATAAAAAGAGGCATGTCTATTCAACTTTTCTTTAAAACTGAGTCACACAATCTCAGCTTATAAACACTATTTTAATAAATATAATATTTTTTAAGCTTTAGAAAATATATGTAGTTCCATACATCTTTGATGCATCAGCTTTATTTCCTGTTTCAGTTTTCTTTTTGCTGTCTTTCCAGCCTGAACTGCAAATCAGGGGAGAAGGAAGCAGAAGACTTAGTAGCATTGTTTTCCTCACACCACTATGAATTTATTTTTAATCTACAACTAAAGTGAATCATTATATCCATCTAACAGCCTCTTTTCTTTCCTGAAATATTCTTTTCCCATGCTTTAGAAAGTGTCTAAGACACTTTACTGTGGTGTGTGAGTGGCACAGGTCGCAGAATCACAGAAGGGCTGAGGTTGGAAGGGACCTTTGGAGGTCATCTGGTCCAAGCCCTCTGCCCAATCAGGGCCACCTACACCTAGTTGCCCAGGACTGTGTCCAGGTGACTTTTGAATATCTCCAAGGAAGGAGACTCCGCAACCTCTCTGGGAAACCTGTGTCAGTGCTCCGCCACCCTGATGGTGAAAAAGTGTTTCTTGATATTTGGAGAGGACCTCCTGTGTTTAATTTGGTGCTCATTATCTCTGGTCCTGTCATTGGGCACCGTTGAGAATAGGCTGGCTTTGTCCTTCTTGCACCCTCCCTTCAGGTGCTTATACAGACTGTTAGGATCCCCCCATGAGCTGCCATCAGTCTGAGTGGTCCCAGCTCTCAGCCTTTCCTCATAGGAGAGATGCTTTGCAAGTGGGTGGTCCCCAGCATATACTGGTGTCAGGGATTTTTTTCCCCAGATGCAAGACTTTGCACTTCTCGTTGAACTTCATAAGGTTCTTTTCAGACAGCATCCCATTGAGGAGCCCTTGGGCTTATCAGCCAGTCCTCCCAGTTCTGTGTAATCAGCAGATTTGCTGAGGGTGTGCTCTACCACATCATCCAACTTGGATCTCTGTCTTTCCTTCTTGTTCTGTCTGCCCACCTCTGTTTGCTCATGCATGACCACACGATGCTACCCAAAGAAGTAGCCTTAAGAAAAGGAATGTGGTCTTTCCATTGCCATTTCCTGGTTTCCCAATGATTTAAAGATAGATACCAAAATAAAGGAAGGATTTTGTGTTGGCAGCATGCTGATTGCCTCCTTTGCTGTCAGCAGAAGGAGCAGGATGACATCTGCATTATTGCTGTGGCATGTGACATTCGTTTTCTGGGGCTGGCAGAGAGAAAGAATCCAGTCAAACAACACCATAGGATGTCAGCAGAGCCAAAGCTGCTGGGAGGCAGAACAACAGCATTCCTCCGCATGGTGGCTTTGCAAAAGTGTGGGAAGGGACATTTAAATGCAGAAAACATGAGATTCTGGGAGCTGTCTATAAATTCCTTCATCATGCAGCTATCTAAGTGTTTAAATCTGTGGGAAGTGTCTAAATTGCTTTTCTCACTTGAGTGAATTAATGGCTGATATAAAACTTGACCAATTTGCTTTCATGATATTTTTCATGATATTTTTCACTTACCTGAAAAGAAAGATCCTTTATTGTTACTTGTTGTCATTGTATGATGTGTCATGTGTCTTTCATGTTTCAGGAATTTTTCAATCTTTAATAAAGGTCCGGTCTTTGTCATAGGTACATGTGCATAAATATGTTCTGGTAATTATTAGGCTTTAAAAATAGTAAAATTATTTGTTTCAGAACTCCCTGTTGCACCAACAGTTTAGGAAGCCCTCTTTTAAGAGTAAGTTACTCTGATTCAAGTGATGCCTTTAGATCAGTCCCAATGGTTAATACTAGATACTATTTCTTCTGCAAAGTTGATCAGAAGAGACTTCTGGTAAAGAGAAGCACCAGCACCTTTAGATTTCTTTTGTGGAGTTTCCAGGAGATGTATCCATGGTTGAGTTTGAGGAAGGCCAGCAGCAGTGTTACCCTTTTGTAAAACTCCTTGTAGGTTATGAGGATAGAAGGGCTGAACTGAAAAAGAGAGTCCTTACCTTCTGCGTCTATCTTGGAGGGCCCCTGTGGTTTCAGTGTCTGAAAATGGACTTGCATCTTTGCAAGCAGTTCACAGATCTGAACACTTAATGCTGACCTTTTCCTTCCTTTCTGATTTAGGGATCAAGGTATTATTTTAATGGTGCAAAAATTACTGTAGATGTAGTCCTCTTCTGCATATTTCAAGGAGATCACATATTGGTGAAGCTGATGAGGTTAATCTAACAATATATATCAAAACTTTATTTTTTTTTTCAAGAAATAATTAATTTTTTTTACTTTCCTTGTGTATTTCTAGGTTTGGCTGACCCTAGCTGATCAGTACTTACACAGTATAGCAATTGACTGGGACAAAACCATGCGTTTCACATTCAATGAAAGAAGTAATCCTGATGATGACTCTATGGGCATCCAGATAGTAAAGGTAGCCAGATAATTTGTTGTTGTTGGTTATTTTTAATGAAAAGTTGAAATTTTAATTTGGCTTTATTTTCTTCTCTGCAACTGCCTTGGCAAAAATTACATCTTAATTCCCTTAGGCCCACTAAAATTATTTTTTTTTGTCTGCTTTGGGCCTTCTGCACTAGTCTTGTTAGTGTCAGCTGAGAAAAAAATGGCTATTACTGATCTTTTTTCAATAATTTTTGCTTGTTTTATTTTGAAAGAGGTACTGGAGTTTCATGGAGACAAAGAAACATAAGTGGATTTTTTCCTTCCCGCTAAATAAACACAAAAATTTGAGATTTAAAAGTATGTTTCATAATATAACAATTGAGTGTTTTTCACTTATTTTACAGGAGTGAAACATGTTTGTCTGTATATATTTCTCAGCTAATGAATGTTTAATATTTAAAGCAGATGGCACTTTTAGGGAAGAGCTTAAGAGATTTTTATTGCTGCAGTGACTTAAATACTAGTCTGTTTCCCTATTTAGGGGGTATTACTCTGTTTAGGGGAGATTGTGTTCTACAGTCACCTTAGTTAGAGTACATGGAGCAAGATGCTTTTTGTTCCTGATTATTACAGTTGTCCTTTGTACTTGCTGATTTAAGCTTATAGATGATACTAAATATTGAACACTGTAGTAGGTGTTTTGCCTTTCGCTTATAAATCGCTTAAATCTCAAGGACGCGATTTGTGATTTTTGTTTTGAAAACTTAGTTACCTACTACTTCTTTTATACTTTGATAAAAACTGCTGCTCTTTTTTGTTCAATTAAGCAGCTGTTATGTCTTGCCTCTTTGAAACCCAGAGATTTGTTAATATCTTCTGTGACAACTTTGTATGAACATCTTTTAGGTAACTTGTTTACTTCAGAGCTTGCTGAAACTATTTCTCTTGGTTAAGCTAAACGTTTATGGATTAAAAAAGAAGCATTGTCATCAAGTTTGAGAGTAGGTATTGGGAGGGTGCAGGTGAAAGGAAAATTAGGATAGGCGGGAGAACCAAAGGAATACACGTCTTGTCTGTCCTTGTTTGTTTTGTTTGTTTTTTCTTTAAAGGACCTTCACCGAACTGGTTGCAGTTCTTACTGTGGCCAGGAGGCAGAGCAAGATCGAGTGGTATTGAAACGTGTTTTGCTGGCTTATGCCAGGTGGAACAAATCTGTTGGCTATTGTCAAGGATTTAACATACTAGCTGCACTTATTCTGGAAGTAATGGAGGGCAATGAAGGGGATGCCCTGAAAGTGAGTAAAATATTTTTTTTCAGTGTTGACGATTGCTTTTAATTAATGAACTTCAGAATAAACCAGTGCATGAATTTTATAGACTGCCTAAAAGAGCAGGACTCAAAGGAGTTAACCAGTCTATATCTACAGATTTTTTTTTGTCCTATCTGAAATGAACAGTTTGAATGTTATCACTGTTAATTTTTTTTTTCAAACAGAAACAAATGAGGGTTTGGCTGTAACAAAAGAATAAAAATTAATAAAATAATAATTAATAAAATAAATTACAACACTGCTACTCACTTTAGAATATTTTATCCCATACTCTCAAGTCAGCTTACAGACATCATAGGTAGCTGAAACTTTAAAATTGCAGTATCAACCTCTTGTGTGGCAGTGGCATGCGAGGCAGTTAATAAATCTGCTACACTTTAAAGCAAATCCTAGGAAAACACTAAATATTTAAAAGGCAAGTAAGTCACCTTGAAACTAATTTCTGGGCTATCTTAGTCATACAGTGGTTTATTTTCTTAGACCATTTTTATTCTAATTAAAGAAAGCTTCATGAAGTTCATAGTATGTCAGAAAATGGAAATACGGTTTATTTTAAACCAGGAAGTGGTTTAAGGTTTGCCAAGGTCATGTGCAAATTTCCTGAAGTAAACTCATGTGTGTGAGTTGGGGTCAGATTAGTAAAAGATAACAGTGAGTCTTGAAATACTGAGCTGTTTGCCTTAGGCAATGATTTAAATATGATAAGTATTTAAATTCACTTAGAGGTCCTAAAATTTAAAGCTTGTGGTAGTAGAGTCCAGATAGCTGGTATTTGTTCCTGCATTCTAGAGAGCTGCCTGTAGTAGGAAGAAAATGCCATTATATACCTACTTTATATCAAAAACACATTGTGGTAATATAGGAAATACAATCACCTGAGGTTTATGAAGTCCAAATTCTTTATAAGAACTGTGTGCATCCTTATGTTATTGTATTGTCTTTTATTGTGAATGGTGTCGAGCTCCTTTTGGGAAGGAGACAATGGAATGGTGCCAGATTGCCCCGGAGATATAAAGCATTGAAGGCTGTTTGCACCAAACAGCAAGAATGAAAAATAGTCATTTCTTCTCCAGACTTAGTGTGTGGGCTTTGCAGGATTGGAGTTTTCCCAGAAGAGAGAGGAAAGAAGGGGGAAGGAACGGGGGAGAGGCAGGAGAAGAAAATAATTGGGTATTAGTATGTGACTGTTTTGTTGTAGTCATTGCCACCTAAACCAAGCAATGAGTGACTTCAGAGCAGCTACAGATGCTGTTGCCTGTAAAGGTGCCCTTGGGACTGGAGCTTTGGAGTAACTATGTTTGAATTATTGTAGAGGCTAGGAGTTAAAGGATTTAAGGGCATTCTCAGGACTTGCCAGTCAGGTCCCATTTTGGGGAAGGACATTACAAACAAAAGCTCTGTGGGAAGAGTCTTCCAGAGTCTGGGAAACAGCGGGTACTGCTGACACCATGAGGCTTTAACAGCATAGGACCCAACATGGTAGCTTCAGTAAAGGCCCAGCCAGTGATACTTGAGCCTTCACTAGTTAAGGTAAGCATGTTTAAGTTAAATCCCTGGAGTTGCCTCAAAGTTAGCCTACAGAAATTATGGTAAGCATGAAAACCACAACTTGCATGTATAGAAGCTATCAAAGGGTGCATGTAAGTCTCATAGATACTGAAACAATATTTTTTTCTTGCACATTATTTTGGGGGAAATATTACAGAATTGAGTAATAAAAATAAATATGTAGAGATGTGTAATGAAGAAAATATCTATTGCAAACTGGTAAATACATGAATCTGCTTTTTAAAAAAGCCTTCTCAGAGCAATTCACATATTGATGAAAGAGAATGGACTTAAATGTTGAAAAAAAATTTCTGTTCTTTTCTATGCTTTCATGTATCTGAGATCTGTTAAGTAATATGATTCAGTGGGAAGGGGGCAAAAGCCTTTATAAAATGATTTCTTTATGACTTGTGTCATAAGTAATAATTAATGAAAGCACAAATATCATAGTTGTAAGTTAATGTTGCTTTATTAAATTATTCTTCCATCGGTTGAAATATATCTGAACAAAATAATTCATATTTTTACAAGCACATGATAACACATCACAGTAAAATGTATGGAGAATCTCTTTTTAAAGAACAGTATCTTGCATTCTGGGGAGGGAAAAGAGGTGATTTGGACGATCAGTCTTCTAACTGTGGCAGTTAACCAGAGAAGGGACACTGAAACTGTCCAACAGTGTGGAGAATCTCATAAACACATCCAACATTAAAAGTGCTAAAAGTTGCCTTTGGTTTGATTAATGCTGCCAATTTGGGCATAGCTTACTGTGACATTGATTTCAGTCATTCATGGTTCATAAATTCTGGACAGCCTTAAGAGGCCTTTGCATTTTGATTGCTTGTGTGTACTTAAGAGTACTTAGATGTAGATTTAGTTTAGTAACTACTCTTAGTTACTTAAGAGTAGATGCTTCAAATGATAATGCTTTCTCCCCATATAAATGGGGGTGCCAGAGGCATGTGTTGTCACTGGTTCTGAGCTATTCTTTAGTGAAGAGAACTTGCAAATTCTCTGGTTTTATTTTTATGTTATTCCTAGAAAATAACTGGCTCTATAAGATCTACGTGATGATCTTTCATTTTCCCACAGATCATGATTTACCTGATTGATAAGGTGCTTCCTGATAGCTACTTTGTCAATAATCTCCGTGCTCTCTCTGTGGATATGGCTGTTTTCCGAGATCTTTTACAAATGAAGCTTCCTGAACTGTCCCAGCACTTAGACACCCTGCAAAGAGCTGCTAACAGAGAAAGTGGAGGTACGTTCAACTGAAAATGCTGTTAACTCTGTCTTGTTATTGTTTCATCTGAGCACTGGTTTAAAAGTACAGTTTAAGTGTTTACATGAGCTTATTGCTTAGAATATATTTTAAATTGTTAAGGTGAAACACGATGATTTAAGTTATTGATAACCTTAACATAAATAGGTGGTGATTTCAAGAAAAAAAAAAGGGGAAATAATTTGGTCCCACCACTAGATGCAAACAGAATTGTGTTGCATGGAGTGACAACACTAACACACAGCTTAGTACAAGGGCTACATTGAAAAGGTAATTTCTTGCCTTAGCTCAAAATACCTGTCCTACTATTGCTATTCTGGGAAGATTTGCAGTGGGAGAGCCAGTGGGGGCTAGTATTTCTTCACTTAGATGCTTAGAAATACACAGGTGCAAAACTCAGAAGTACATCTTGGGTTGCTACCTGAAAGCTGGCTTTGCACTGTGTTTTTTTTTTCCCCAGTATAGCATTTCTTCCAGACTTTCAGCTCTTTTATCTGGGAGTGTTCTAGGAGGTGTGTTTTGGTTTTTATGTTAATTGGTTGGGTTTCTTTTTCAGTCAGGAAGCTAACTGCACCCTGAGTTCCATCTTAGAAAAGATCTGCTATTATGTTCCATGTGGCTATGTCCAAACTATAAAAAACAAAGAAAGGGTATCATGGAAGTATTTGCTGTTTGGAAGTGTTTTCACAGGCCAGCCTCTCTGGTCATGGTCTTCAGTGCATCAGTTGATACTGGGATGCACAAAGTGTACTCTGAGCGTAACAAGAAAATAAAACTTTGGAGTTTCAGGCTGAAACTACATCTTGTTTGAAACTTAACAAGTGCAGGAGGATCTTAAAATCATAGAATCAGCTGGGTTGGAAAGGACCTCTGAGATCATCAAGTCCAACCATTGATCCACTACCACTGTCAAGTCTTAAGATAACACTTTACAGAGACAGTCATCTTCATGTAGATAAAGACTTATTATGCTGTCAATTGCTGAAGAAATGCAGTGTTTTGGGGGGAGCTGGTGGTTTTTGGTGGGGTTTTTTTTGTTGTTGTTTTGGGTTTCTTGTTTGTTTGGTTTCGTGAGTTTAGTTTTTAGTTTTGTTTTTAGTAAATGTTTTTATTGCATATGGTTTTGGGGAAAGACAAGCAATCTTTCTGATACAAGGGAAAAAAGTGTGGTAGCTTATTCCAGGGTTTACAGTCCAAACCTAGTGTTGCTGCTTAGTTTTTGCAGCAGCAGAATGAAAGGTGACTGTCATTTTTCCATTGCTTTTCTCAGGTTATCTTTAGACAGCTGCAGTCTAAGTAAGTTTTGAGTAATGACAGAGGTACTAGAATGTCTGGTGGATTTGAGTGTGCAGTTTATACTTCTTAATAGCATAATATAATAGTAAATTGTAGTGTTTCAAGTTTTTTTGTTTGTTTTTTTAACTTCAGGAGGCTACGAACCCCCACTTACAAATGTTTTCACAATGCAGTGGTTTCTGACGCTCTTTGCCACTTGTCTGCCTAACCATACAGTTCTGAAGATCTGGGATTCAGTTTTCTTTGAAGGCTCTGAAATTATACTGAGAGTAGCTTTGGCTATCTGGGCGAAGCTTGGAGAGTAAGTGGTCATTTTTATGTGATTTTTTGATATGAGCTGTGTGTAACTTTTGTTTTCCCAAAGAACATGTTCTCAATTCCAAACAAGATGAAATCTTTCAGGAGAATGATTTTGTTTTGAAAAAGCTGCACAAAGGATCTCTATGGTTTCCCAAAAACACATGATTCTGACATCGTGTCAGAATGGGCATGATAACCAACCTTTGCTGCAGGAAATGTCTTCAGTTGTTTGAGTTGTCTGTGTATAGTGTCTTCATGCTGTGCTAATAGGTTAGTTGGACTTTCCAAAACATAAACCTCAGAAGGAAGCGGTAAATATTCGCTGGAAAAACATACACAGAGACTTGAGGGTGACTAGCTAACTTAGTTGGGTGCCTGAAGCTGGGGATGCTAATTCTCTTGTTTTCACTTAAGGAGATGTAGGGATTTGAGCCCATTTGTTATGCCTAATAAAAGAGTTCAGTGTTACTAAGGGAATGACTTAGTGAGACATAGGTCTTTTCTGTTAAGGACTGAAAACAAATTTTCCTGAAATTCTCTGCTGTTAAGCACATTTGAGCCAAATTTCTATCATAGTCCTTTAAGATCTTGGAAACTCACCATGTGGCCAAAGCACAAGAGGTGCTTAGTTCTTGTAAACTTCTCTGTTGTCACAGCAAATATTTGCATTCCAGGGAGTTTACAGTGCTCCCAGAGAAATGAGTTTTGTCACTGGCTTCAGTGGGAGGTGTGAGCTCTGGCAGGTCAACCAGATGTTAGTTCAGCTGGAAACATTTTTCAGCTGGCATCAGCAGCTGTATCAAGTTTTTTTTTGTGATGCCTTTTAACACTCACCTTCCTTTTTTCCCTGAGACCGAAACACTGGGATTTATGTTCAGCTCTGTTCTTGGAGGTTTTGCTTTATTTTTCTTGCTGAATAAATTAGCACTGCAAGCCAGTAGCATTGTAAGAGGCTTTGTTTAGTACACTTAATTTTTAATCTGCAGAATAATAATTGTAATAACAATTTCCTGAGAGCATTTTTAATCAGTTCACAAATGAAACTTGCACAAATCATTTGCTTTAGGATTAAGCTATATGTAGTCACATAGTGCTTTAGATAAAAGGTCCTATTGCAGTGGGTCTCTGTGCACTTGAAAGCTGTAACTGCGTTACAACTCGTGATAAAAAAAGAAGTTACTGCTTTGAAGATTTTACTGTAAAGCTTGAAGAAAAATTTAACATTTTAAAAAAATGGAAAGAAAAAGAATCAAGAAATCTATAAGAATATGTCCAAAAGAATAAGCTGATCAGACCGCACATTTTGTAACTGTTGTTTGTGGTGAATGGGAGAAAGTCTGGTAAAAGATTGGGCATTGTGTTTTTGCTGGATGAGATTGTAATTTTTTTGTTTCTCTTTGTCCACCAGTAGAAATAGAACAGGGGAGATTTAAAGCAGTGGGGCCTGAAATAATGATCATTGTCTCATCTTCATAGTTTTCAAGACAATTTTCTAGAAATGAAAATGTGGTGAGAAATGCATTTTAAAAATGTTGGTGGCTCAACTGTACTTCTGTTTTAAGGGAGGCTGAAAGAACAGGGAGGTTAAAAATAGATGCAGTGAAATAAGTGCAGTATGGGGAGGTCATGAGAGACTGAAGGTACCGGGGAAGGTAAGCAGTCAGTTTGTGATAATTGGCTACATACTATACTAATTTTTTATTTTTTATATGTTTTTTGCTATGTAATCATTATTTTAACTAAACTATGTTAAGATTTCAGTAGGAGTTTCACAGTTCAGTGGTTGTTCTGTACAGAGGCTGGAGATCAAGGAAGCTTCCTCTTCTAATGCTCAAGAAAAATGGCAGTGTATTTTTGTCATCATTCCAGCAGCTCTGTTTTGGAGGAGCGGCTACAGTATGTAGCCATCAATGCACTTCTTTGGGATAGAAGTAAAACAAATTTTTTCACTTGACAGGAGAGATTTTTAGAAGCTGACCGTTAATATATGTAGAACACCAACTCATGAAGGCCTATTACTCATATTTCTCTTCCTCTAGCAGACAGTGTGGGTGATTCTGTGTTTTTAGAGATTTAAAAAAAAACTTTGGGGAAAAACCCCCAATTGAATTCTCCCCCCCCCAGCCAAACCCCAAGACAAATAAAAACACACTACCAAAGCTAACAAACAAAAAGGCAAAACAAAAGACTTGGCATCTTTAATTTAGAAATAGCATTTGCAAATATGATGAGGGAATTTTCCTTCATTCTGCATTATGCTAGCTTAGTTCTTTTTGAACACAATGACATATATATACACACTTATACTTAATTTATTCCACAGGAATGTTTTCTGATCAGAGAATATGTTCCTATCTGACAAAAAGACAGTTCAAATAGTGAATTCAGCCACCTGGTGCATGGTGAAGAGTGGGTGATGAGGCAGTCAAGAAATCCTTATGCTCCCTTTTTGAGCTGATGTGAGAATGCCCTTGTGCTAATAGGAGGCAGGATTTACTGATTCTTGTGTTGTAGAAGTGAAAGGAGCAGAGAGAATAGCCTGTCTGGGCATAGATGAATCCCTTACCATGAGCAATCAGGACAGTAAGCTGTACTCAGTACATCCTTTTACTGCACCAGCTTTTCCAATGTCATGTGTGCAGTTTTATTATTTGGAAGTCTAAGCAGGATTGCAAATAAACTTAAAAGTTAAGCTGACTAATGGAAATGTGTATTTTATGATGACAAAAAAGGCAGGTTTGGGTTACATATCATCATATGTAGAAGTAAAATAAAAACCAACATGTATTCTGATGTAGGCAAATAGAGTGTTGTGAAACTGCAGATGAGTTTTACAGTACCATGGGCAAGCTGACCCAGGAGATGCTTGAAGACAGTCTGATTGACAGCAATGAACTTATGCAGGTGAGTAATTGTAATATAGTTTGTGGGGTTTGTATCATCCTTCAGCTGTTGATTCCTAACAAATTACATTTTTGTTCAGATACTGCAGAAACCTAAACTCTCCTGAGAATAAAAGTTTTAGATAACTGGGTTGAGCTGGCACATTAATGAAACAGATAGATGACCTGCAGTTAAAGCTCTTATTTCATGCATTAAATATAGAGAACGACTAGACTTCATTTGATAAAAATTGGTTCTATGTTGACAGCTGTAACTTTGTTGTGTTATAATGCCCAATTATAAACATCCAATAAAGTACAATAAAATTTGATTTACACAAGTGAGATATAGAATCTTTTAGTAGTCATCCTTTTTAGGGTGTTCTTTTGTCTTATTTTGATGTTTTGGTCAGTTGTTTATTACACTGTGTGCTTTTCATTCTGCAGACACTGTGGGAAGCAAGAGTCTATGCAGTGAAAAGGGAATAAAAAAATCCTTCATGATTAAAAAAAAAAGGCCATGAACAGTCATTAGTAAACTATAAACAAAGACATTTGTAGATAATTGCAGTCCCTGAGTTTTCATAGCATACGTCATTGTATGAGAACGAAGATCCACATTGTTCTGGAAAAATAAGGGCCTTTAACATCGCAGATACAATTTATTTATTCATGCTTACATTTATTCTTGTGATGTTTTTAAGGTGTTGTTTACTTAAATGTTTTATAAAGACTTAATACTACACTTCTAGAACTTCCTTTTTATGAATTAGAGCATAGTGATTAAATGGGTGCAAGTACAGAGCCCATAATAAACCTGAAATTTTGTACCTGCCTTGGTGAAGGAAAAAAGCCAGTCTATGGAGCTGCGTGGTTTTAATAACAGTAGTTAGCAGGTGACCTCTGTTACCCATTATTGGAAGCAAAATTCTGTCTGGGATACTCTACTTCCCTAGTCTGGTAAAGTACTGCCCTGAAGTGTAAAGGATTATTTTCAGATTTATTATTTTGGTTATTGTTCTTTTATCTGATGAGAAAGCTCTAGGAATGGGAGAGGTGAGCACTGTGGTTTTGTTTTGCTTCAAAAATGGAAATGCAGCTGGTCAGAGGTACTCACAGGCTTTTTAAAAAGAGTGTTCAGGTTCCTCTCAAGACGGTTCAGATACTGAGGATGTGTGAGGAGACCAGTGCAAGCTGAAGCCTTCTCATGTTCATTGTGCTTCAGTTCCTGGTCTCCAGTGTGGTACAAAATCAAGATGTGATATTTGTGACAAAGAATAATCTTGAGAAAAGTAGACTTTAATGACTCAGTGTGGATTTCTTTCTTTGCAGTTGTGTGTAATAGAAGATAGGGCATAGCTAACTTACTGGTTGTTGGGATGGAAGGATTGTTTTTGGTTTTTATCTGTTGCAATTACAAGTATACTAAATTAGCAGTCTTTTTGTGGTTCAGCAAAAAAATGAGTAGTTGGTGCAAAGTATGTGTGTATTCATAATGAATGTGTGTATTTTGTGACACTGACAGGAATGTTAAGGTAGGAAAGCATTGCCATTGGTATGGAGAGTGTGGCAGGTTGAAGTTTTGTCCATAGAGAAGAAGTGTGTCTGGTTTATGTGTGTCGTGTTAGTTGAGGAAACCGCAATGTAATTCGATAGCCTTCTTCAAGTCGAAGGCAGACACTGGCAGTGTAGCCATCTCTGAGGTCTTCACTCTAGGCCCTCTTTACCATTAGTGGAGAGAAATAGGCACTAGAAGAGTTTACCATCAGGGTAGATGAATGCTACCACATATTTGTCTGGTTTGAGAAGAAAATTAGGAAATATGAACCATTGCTTTAATGAAAAGACCCAGGCTGTGTGAACACACTGTGTCTTAAATTTCTTTAAACTTTTTCAGAGGAATCAGACAGACATGAATGTTTGGACTGCTTTGTTTCCAATTTTTTTTTCTTTTCCCCTAATAATCAGAATGATGAATTTACATCTAATACTTTTTACAAAGTGGCTCAAGGATTAGTAGCCTACTGCAGGAAAGGATTAATATCCCACTCTGCCTTCCCTGCATATTTCAGGAAAGCTTGCTGGTGGCAATGATCTCACTTTTCTTTAGACTTGCATAATACTTACATTTACATCTGAACTACTTGTCCAGGCCCATTTAAGCCAGTGAAGAGTAACAGGCACTTCTCAACCACTGGGAAACAAATAGGCTTGTTTCCTTTGGGAGTTAGAAGAGAGAGGGATAACTGATCCTTCAAGGGAGTTGTTGACAGAGCAGATGTCTAAAGCAGGTCAGAGGACTCTTGTCCTCATTCTCTCCACTAGCATATATAGTTGCTGTAAGTGCAGGCAGTACATGGAACTTGGAATGATTGAAGGCTTAAAGCTTTTGCAGATTTGGCCCTTGTGTTGCAAGGGTTATTAAAATGTTTTACTGAGTAGAGTGTGGAGGGATTGGAGTAGGAAGCAAGCCTACATCTTCTTCCTTTTTCAGATTGAACAGTTTGGGTAAATAAAAGGTGAGTGCTATACATCAGATTCTAGACTGAGTGTTTATTCAAGAGTAGAAATTAAATACAGTATTCAGTAGTGTAATTTTATTGCCCTGTTAATAATGGAGACAGAAGTCTGTACACCAGGTGTCTGCAGATATTCTAAACAGCCTGTGCTAGATTGAATTCATGCTTTCATGCCTTCTCAGAAAGTAAGCATTTTTATAAGCAGCTAAACTAACTCAGTTTGTACACCCAGAAACATTGAAGTGTAGAGGAGATGAGAAGCCGACAGGAGAAAGAGAAGCATCCCTGTGCGGGATGAATGGGAACAGGAATTAATCCCTCTATGGTACTCCAGCATTTTAGACTATCTCCCTAGACAGTTCCCCTGATCTGATGGTATTCACTGCTAACTTTCTACTTGAATAGCACTTTTTGTGTTATCTTTTGGGCTTGTTTTTGCATTTGCTTTCTGTTTTGTTTTCTTCATGAAGGTGAAAAGAGAGAAGAGCCTTTAAACCAGTGTTGGTCAGCTCTTTAGATGAGTGTATTTGAGCTGTCTGCAAGAAGGCTTACTTTTTTTTGGAAGCCACAGCCTACTGTATGATGTTCTGCTGAGGGTGTAGATGCCTTTGAATTTTTAGAGTAAGGCAAAGAATTGTAAAATGATTCAAGGTGAAAGTAGAGGGCTTTTTCCTTGTCTCTGTCCCCTATCACCATAAATAAGATACTAAGCTTGGCTGCATCATGCTTTGTGTGTGTAGGCCAATTCCCTCTGGCGCAGTTTTCACCAGAACTAACCAAATGGCTTCCAAGGCTGTGTAGAAACAGAAACTAGAAACAGAATACTTTGACACTGAAGCATTGCTGGGAGAATATCACAGGTGTTGATTGACAATATTTTTTTAATTTCCAGTGGAACTTGCATCAGCATAAAAATTATTTTGTGGATCTCTTAGTCAGGTGGCAAGCAAGGCCTACAGTTACAATCTGATAACAAATAATTAAGATAAAAATATGTGCACTGAATGAAAGAAATTATAGAGGATCTGGAAGAGACACTGATTGGAGACAAGCAAAAGCTAAAACATAATCTAAAACAGTAGGTACAAGGAGTAAGTGAAGGACTCAGAGTCGACAGTTTCACTTAGAGGGTAACTATCCTCTGAAAAGGTTATCTGAAAAGGCTGTTGAAATAAAGAGTAGAAATAAATTCCCGACAAACTTCCTTCTCTATGAAGGGAAAGAGTTGAGACTTATGAAAAAAAAAAAACCAAACCAGGAAAGTATGGTGGAGATCAAACAAACAGGCAGAAATGTTGGGCCGGAGATATGTCTTTCTCCAGATCATAAAATGCCTTTGTCTATTAGACTGACAGGCTATCACTGTGTCAGGCCCTAGAGAATATTTTTCTTTCACATTGTAGTTTAATGGAGTGGCAAAACTTCAGTTCTTGCTCTGGGTTTTTTCTAGTGGGTGAGTCTTATAGGAAGTACTGACTGCATCATTAAACTAGACCATTTTCTTAAGCACATGAATGTGCAAGAATGTGCATCCTTTAATCCTGCAAGATTCTGAAAGTCTTTTCATGGAGAAATCTTTTGTGGGACTGTTTTTAAATCAACACTTTTAAAAGCTGCTTTTTTCTCCCCCCAGACTGTTTATACCATGGCTCAGTTTCCCTTCCCACAACTGGCAGAATTAAGGGAGAAATACACGTACAACATTACTCCTTTTCCTGCAGCAGTAAAATCAACTTCATTTTCAGGGTAAGTTTGAAATGCTCTGCTTATGTCATACGGGGTTATTGTTCATGTAGAATTGAAAAGGCAGGTGGCACCCTTCCTTGTATGCTCTTAAAGAAGATAAAGATGTTTGGTAATGTTCATATTTAAGAATGTCTCTTTCTTAAGTTCTCTTATGTTCTCATTTGACAGGAGGTTAGGCAGAACCAGAGACAGTGATGAAGAGAATGACTTAGATGATGAAGACTCAATTGCGAATGCAATTGGCTGTCTTGGACCATTAAGTGGGTTTTTGACACCGGAGCTCCAAAAATACCAAAAACAGATGAAAGGTAAAAGTGATTTTGTTAATTTTGGAAAATATGGTTAAATCTGCATGGGCTTGCAGAAATTGTCTGTACCTCCTTCTGTGAAAGCTGCTATGGAAAATGTGTTTTACATGCACATAGAGGTTACAGCAGGTACCAAATGACATGCTCTGCAGTCGTTGAAGATGTCTTCAAAGTCAAGTTGGAAGGCTGTAGGTATAGAGTAAATGACAGTGTGAATTAAGGATTTGGCTACAGTAATGGTTAACAAAACAACCCCATAATGTTGCCCACCCACAGAAAACCAAAGCACATGCATGGAAAACAGTCCACCCTAAATCCATGCATATTTCCAAGACAGCAGTCGAGTAGTCAGCGTTTTCTGAAGAGTGTACGTATAATAAACGATTTTGACCTTTATTCATATATGCATGGCTAATACTGGAACCTCAGTAATAATATTAGTATTCACAGTGAGTGAATTCTGCAGGTCATTTCATTGCCCTTTTGTCCAACCTTCAGATTGTTTTGGTTGTTGGATATATTCACATTTAAAAAAAAAAAAAATTTGGTATGGTTTAGGGTGTTCTGACAAAATGCCACTACTTTTCCAATCCCTCCACATTGAAATAAAGTTTCTTGACAGAATTGTATGTATACCTGTGCAAGCTCTACAAGGAGAATGAAGTTCTGATCCATACAGGAAAAGCAAAGATGATTTGTTAACTTGTAGCAACCTTTCTGAAACGGTAGTGGATTAACAGTGATTTCACAATATCCCGGGGGAGGCCATTGTTACTTATCCTCAACTCACCTCCACCGTGCCACCAAAAAAATCCCAGACTGATGTTGCAATTGCTGTTATCTATTACACTTCATTCTTTTGTCTTCGTTTTGCTGAGACCTGTAAGCTGCAATTTTCCTCTTGTTTGCTGTGGTGTTTTGTTTTTCCCTTCCTGAGGGACTGTAAGACTCTACCCGCTGCTTCAAGCTAGCACTTAGTCAGAACATCAAACTGCTGTTGCAAACTAAGCCAAAGACAAATAAACATTCCTTGAAAAGAATTATCCCCCTGACCCTGGAGTGCCAGGTTGGTGCATCAGAAACAGCTGTGAAAATAAATTGCCCTGCTGCTGCTGCTCTGCAGCTGTTGATCAGAGACGCTCTGAAGTTGTCTGACCCTCAGCTGCTCTGCACCTATCCCTTTTGTCACTACCAGCAGCTTTCCCCCTGTGGTGTTGTAACTGTTTCTTGATACTTCTTGGTGGTATCACTAGGTCAGTTGTTTAAGCTCATGCCTGTTTGACTTTATAACTTGCATTGTTGGCCTCTTCTTTGACCAGATGAGTGTCTTTAGTAATCAGTTACTGAATTATTTCAGTGATGGTTTGATGTACTTTTGAATATTTGAAGAACTGTGCTTATAACTTGGCGTTGCCATTTTTTTCAAATGACATTTTTTTCAAGACATTAATTGACTTTTGTACTCTTTAACCTCTCCTCAAAGCCTTGCTATTCTTAACCAGTAGTAATACTACTTCTTGTAAATACCACAGCTTAGTTTAATATACATATTATACTAAATGTTTACTTTAAGAATACAGTTAAATAAGATGATAGGAATCAGGTACAGAATTCCCCAGTAAATAACCTGTGGAACTCTTGAGTATGCTGATTTACTCCTCACCTCCACTTTATTCCCACCTTGTGCAGATCAGAATGAAGAACAAAGTCTCGGTTCCAGTAACATTGCAGAGTTAAGTCCAGGAGCAATAGACTCTTGCCGAAGCGACTATCATGCTGCTTTTAACAGCATGATGATGGAGCGTATGACCACTGATATTAATGCACTGAAAAAGCAATATTCCAGGATAAAGAAGAAGCAGCAACAGCAGGTTCACCATGTATATATCAGAGCAGGTAACATAATTGAAACATGCTTCATTTACTGTTTTATTGCAAGCTAACTTCATCAGTGGAGACAAGGCAAATGATGGGGTTTTACATTTAACCAAATAGACAAAACAAGAAAGACTGATGGAATATATAACACACTAGTAGTAAAGAGGGTATGACTTCATACAGACAGAAAATGAGAAGGTGATGTTTTTTCTTCTTTTGTCAGGATCTGAAGATGATGACCCTGGGATTTTTTTAGGTCCCAGGGACCAACTGAACAATGGTATTTAAAAGTGTCTTTACTATCTGGGTGCATTGCGTTGATCTCTCTGATTAAAAACTTTAAATCTTTGGCACTCTTGGAATTGACATGCTGAAGCACTGAAAAAAGTAAATGGAGAGATGAGGATGCTTCAGACCATGTGGCAGGTGGATTCCTGGCTGGTCTGTATTATCTGAACTCCTCTGAATTTATTTGGGCATGGCAAATCATGCAGCTGAAGGAACAGGCTTAGCTGTTCCATTGTGGCTGGCAGTTTACCCGGCCATAACGGTACTGTTCCGAGGGCTGAGCTGGACATCAGCCTGGATTTAGCAATCCAGATTACTGGATCTATTTCCCGTATTGGCAGACTCAGCAGTGCAGGGGTTGGCATGAACAGCACAGCGCTGCAAACTGAACACAGCCCACCCCACTCATTCTACACCACTTGGGTGTCATCTTTCTAAGTCAGCATTCAACCATGCAAATAGGTCACTGTGGAGAATTATTTCTCTTCTAAATTGTCTAAACCTGTGCTAGCAGAAGCATTGAAGTACATGGAGCTACAATTTTTCGTTAACGTAATTTGTAAGGAATTTTTTTTAAAAATTAGTGAAGTATTTGCTTTGAACAAAGGCTAGAGCTGACAGAAACAGTGCAAACAGTAAAATGTTGATTCCCAAGGATTGCCAACCCTTACCCTCCAAACACAAACCTTTCTAATCTTACTAATCATGATGCAGGGTTGGGCTTGTAGTTTAATCAAACATTCATCTAATTTCTAATTCTGACTCCTCTGGTTTAATAAGGTGCGATTTATCCATTAAAAGCTCTTTGATTCATTCTCCAGTCACACAAGTCTCGTGGAAAGGCTTATTTTATTGACCGTATATGGAGACTGAATTTCCTCTCCCTGTTGGAAGAAGTGCAATTCCAAAAATCAAGAAGTTATTTTTTTAATGATTTGTTTTCATGGTCTTTCTGGCTCAGGACTTACCCATAGGTGCAAAGCAGGGAGGGAGGACATAAAATCCTTATCATAGAAGGTACAGCTTTGTGTTCAACTCCAAGACATTAGTGAAATTCAGTGATGATTTTTAAGTTTGGGTTTGTTTTTTTTAAGTAAGCACTCAGTCCTACAAACCTTTGCTATACCTCAAGAAAGGCATAAAATTTGGTGTTGAATCCTTAGAACATTAATTTGTTTTTTTTAACAATACTGTGCTTCTTTTAAATGCTTTCTTTCAGACAAGGGGCCAGTTACCAGCCTCCTTCCTTCTCAGGTAAACCACTCCCCAGTGATAAACCACCTCCTTTTAGGAAAGAAGATGAAATTGAATAACAGGTCTCTCAAAAATGCTGTTATTCACATCCCAAGTCATGCTACAGGGAAGATGTCTCCCATTCCCCAAGAAGATCTTAAAACAAAACTCAACTCTCCATGGCGCACTCACATACGAGTTCATCGGAAGAATATTGCAAGGGCCAAAGGCCAGCTGGGCTACGGGGATACTGTAGGACTGATAGATGAGCAGAGTGAGTGCTGTAAAACAAATAGTCCTGGTGCAAAGGAGGAGAATTCCAAACATTCTGACTTTGGAGAAAGAGAAGAAGGTGGTTTGGATGACAGGACTACTCAGAAAGCTGATCAGCAGTCGTCTGAGCCGCTCTCTGTGGACAGCAGTACGAACATGGCAGTGATTCAGCTAAAACTGGAAGCACTCGAACTCACCTCAGATAGCAAAACCGATGCTGAGTCAACACCCCATCAGTCCAACCAGCCACGTTTATCAGAGTCCTCCACTTCATCCAGAGACAGTGGAAACCTGGCTAAATTGCCCCAACCTGGGAACCCAAAGTCACAAGTGTTCAATCCTTTTCCCAGCGTCAAGCCTCTTCGAAAGTCAGCTACAGCCAGGAATTTAGGGCTGTATGGCCCCACTGAAAGAACGCCAACTGTACACTTCCCACAAATGAGCAGAAGTTTCAATAGGTCTGCCAGTGGCAACAGTGGGACCAGGAAACGATGAATACAAAAAAATACAAAAAAACTGTATTACTTTTTTTTTTAATGTGTGCATGTGTATGTGTATCCCAGAGTGTTTCTAATCTTTAAGTAATAGGGACAAAAGTGGTTACCAGATGCATAAATAGGTGTCTTTGAAAATTGTGTTCCTGTGTTGTTATGGGATGGATTAGTGAAAAATGCATTCTGGCACCCTATTGTCAATTCTGATGGTCCTGTGTAAAATAAACATTAATTTGCAGTGCAAAGCATGCTGTTTCTTTAAATCTAACTCAGACATTAAATCACCAGCTGCCTTTAGCCCCTCAGGCCCCCATGGCTGCCTCCTGTCTTTCTGAGCTCAAAGGACAAATTGTCTGGTGCAGCAGACAGATATAACAGTTTTTGTGACTGTTACGCAGCTTCCCCGTTAGACCTCATCCTCACGCTCCATGAGAGCCAAAGAAGCCATGAATTAACAGAAGCACAAGCAGCCCTAGCAATCAAAAGTATCACTTCATGACATCTGACTTCAGATGTTCTTGAGCAGCATTTTGTGCTTCTCTTCCCACAGCAATTCTCTGCTGATACCGTTTTTAATATAAATGTAGTCAGTGAGCATGAGAATAGCAGACATAAGTCCATCCACAACTTTTCTGTTACATGTGTACATACATACATTTCTGTTACTTACTGCTGGAGAGTTGCAGCACTGTAAAATTAGGAATTAGGTACAACTATATGTGTAGTTGTATGATTATTATTATGGCACATCTTTGCTTCAATGGATTTAAAAGCTATTATCTAGATTAGATTTGTAGTTAAGTAATAATTGCCAGCTTAGCAGTAGGTAAAATATATGAATGTTCCAAAGTAGTTTAGGGATTTAAAATCTTTAAATAGAGTGATTAGATACTTAGAGTGCCGCTTCCCATTAGAAGCCAACAACGTCAGCCACTATGTTAGTGGGATGGACCCATGGGCTTCCATGGCTTGGTTCCTTTTTGGTGTGAAAGAAAAATGGCAACATGATAAACTGAGCATTTACTTCCAAATCAAAAAGTGCAAAGCTGGTGAATATCACAAGACAAGTACTATATATGTATATATATACACATATATATATGTGTGTGTGTGTGTGTGTATGTTTATATATAACAGAGGCAGGCAGAGAAACTAAATGTGGATAATTCAACTTCGGGGTTGCAAAATCAAGCACTCAAATTCCAAGAAATTCATGTTCCTCTTAAAATGTAGCTCTGCTAAATTGCGTGTACTGACTCTGATTCATTACCTTACTTGCAAGTTTTCTGTGGCATGGAAGGGCCATAATTTGAAACTGGAGTAAAAGCCGTAATGATGAATCAGCCCCATTGTACGTAATATCTTACTTCCTTTTTAAAATTCTTTGTTAAATTTGAAAATTAATTTATTATTGTCTGTTTATTAATGTATCCCATAACCTGTAGGATGTGATATCAATTTTACTGTATACCATAACTTATAAGCTGTACAATATACCCTGTTCATTGTTGTGGGGACAGTTTAATTTTGCTGTTTTATGCAAGTGTATGCATATAAAATAATATTCAAGAATGAACACTATAAATATAAACCAGATGTAGATCAGATCTTGCCCCTGCCTTATTTCCAGGTTATAGTAGTATTGTCACTGATGATTACTTATAGTGCTAAGTAAATTTAAAATAATGTAGAATTTAGTCCCTGATCATGGACTGTATGTTAATTGTTTCTGCATTGATTTAGAAGAAATGGACTTCTCAAAAATTTTACTGTGAATCTTCCTCCTCAGTTTTTCTTAGCTTCAGTGTATCATGCAGCTGTATGCTGAACCAGTAAAAATAAAAAGACTGTCAGTCTGCAAAAACCGCTAAAATGTTGCAAATATGTGCATGAATTTTCAAGATGTTAAGAAGTGATTAAGCAGTGGAAAATCAGCAAGTTTTGCAGGGATATAGGTCTGGGGAAAGAAAACCAACAGAACACATCCTAGCAATTCAGAACTATTTAATAATTGATGAGTGTGCACTCGGGGCCTGTACTTGGAATGTTAGGATTGAGGCAAAGGAACCACAGCAACTCAGTGCATTAGTTTGATGATGCTTCCTGCAGGACATTTTCTTTAAGTACTGCTTGATGAGAATAGAATTTCATTTCAGCTACCTCAAAGATACATTTCATTACCTCAAAGAATGTTCACTCTCCCTCTGAAATCTGCCTGTTGAACATACAACAAAGGCAGCTTCATCACTTAGCACTGAGATGGAAATTAAGATGAGATTTAGGGAACTCCAGAGGAAGTTTCCCTTATTTTCCCCCAAAGAATCCCTTCAGCAAATGAGGTCTGATGATGAAGCTATGCTTGGAAAGTGGCATCGCAGCACTGAGGATGTAGGGAAGCATGTTGTGGGACTCCATAAACATTTTGTTGTCCTTGAGGCCTCCTTGTGCTAATGCTCTCTTCCATATGACTGGTTTTTTTTTGGTTTTTTTTTTTTTTTTTGAGAAGGTATTAGAATCAGATTGACCTTTACTTCTGAGAATGTGTTTCACCATCATCACGTGGAAGCTCTCAAGGAAGGGACATTTGATTCCATTTTGAGGACACTTACAGTCCTGCAAGTGGAAACAGGTCCAAAGCTATTCTGAGGTTATTTGAAATTGTCTGCGCTTTGGTGGTAAAAATAGTAGATGGTAGAAATCAGTTGTTCAGAATTGCTGTCAGCAAGCAGTTGATTACATCCTCAACTGCAGCTATAGCAAAAATTTGATTTTGAGTACTTAACAAAAATCCCACCAGAATCCATTCAAAAAACCCTGAATGATTGCTAGAAAAGCAACAAAACATTATTTCAAGCAAAAGTAAAATTCAGCCCTTTACACTGATGTTGCCAATTCAGGTAGATGTTCATATTCAAAATTCAATTAAAAAACTGTTTCAAACCTCCACAGCATGTATTTTAAATGATGTGAAATTGTTAATACAGAAATAAGGTGAGTGGCTTCACCATACTGTAGTTTTCCTTGACATTCTTTGCAATGAGTTACCTTGTGCCCATCCATGGGCAGCAGTTGCATCTGGCTGAGTGGCAGGGAACCGATATCATCTGACACCAGCTCCACTGAAGCATGAAGAGACAGAAACATCCTAATGCATCACTACCCTTGTCAAATCTTTGTTCCAGTTTTACTCACTTTTGTTGGTGGAAGATTCGTTCAAGGCAGGGAGTTGTTGTGGAGCCCTTCAAGTGATGTGAGATGCACAGTCATGCCAGACTAGCACCCTCAGCCCACGTGTCATCAGCCAGCAGACACTGGCCAGGTTTCTCAGGCAGCCAGAAGCTGCTTGGACACCTTTGAACACCTCTGTGCTGTTAGCATCCTTAGGAAGGTGTTCTCCTCTGGGAGGGTCATGTGTGGGAGGAGTGGATCCAGCACACTGCAGGAAGGTGCACATGTGAAGGGTGTCTTCAGCACATCCTTCCCCACTGAAGAGCCTTCCTTCAGGGCTTGCACAAGCTGACTGGCCGATATGAAATACTTAACATAATTTAGGACATAGAAGTGGTTTGCAGTGTCGAACCATGCCCAGACCCAGCGTCCCCCAGCCTGCAGGATGCTGCTTCAACTGTGCTTCATTCTACAAGCAGCACACAGCATTTACTGGCTCACCACTGATTTAAAAAGAACCACAAATGTTTCCAAGTCTTCTTCTGATAAAACCTTATCAAACCACACTGGCTTACCACAAATAAGCAGGCAGGTGTGGTGGTGGCATGGGAGATGATGTATGTGGATGGAGAGGTTGGGAGGAGGGGAGGAGCAACCTATACAGGCAAGAAGTACAAGAAGTTTTGAGGGAAATCAAACTCATTGCCTGTGCTGCTTTTTAGGTTGTTTATTTGTAAACAACAAATCAAAAGATCAGCCCCATGATGAGCTGCTCCCTGCTCATCCTTCCTGTGTTCATAGTGATCATGGATTTGCCTGATGACAGCAAGGTCCCACACCCTGTGATGATGTCCACTGACTTGGTAGTCCAGTGGTGCTCCCAGCCTGCCCTGGCAGGAGGGAGATGCCAGTGGACAGCTCTCTGATGAGGTTCGTTGTGTCTCACTTGACACAGTAAAAAGTCAGCGAATGCTCAAGTACCAGCTGGGGTAAAATGTACAGTCATTGCTGGCACACTTCTCTTGGCCTGAGCCAGCTTTGTGGGAAGGGTGTGGTTGTGATGACACTGCCCCAAAACTAGACTAGTAAATGTTGCTGACTGTCAGGTGTGCCAGGCCACTGCTGGATGGATGTGGCTGTGCAACCCCAGGCAAAGCTCAGCGAGCTACTGCAGCTCCAGAGACAGCCTTCTCTTGGGGCAGTCATCCGTTTTGGCCTGGGTCGAACACATAACACAGAGATGAGGTGGACGGCCGGGCCAGCAGCTTATCCACAGCAAACGAACAGCGTGCTGATCTGGGCAGCTGCATGCACAGCAGGGACCACAGAGGTTCAGCAGCAAAATTTCCTCCTTCACATGAAAAGAATAATAATAATGGAGATATGGCCAAGAATGAAAAGAATAATAAACACCAGAAAACGTGAGCCTGAAGCAACAGCTGTCCTGGTGGTTCCTGCTGTGTGCCCGTTTGCCTCTGTGGGCGCTGCTTGCACTTCCAGCCTCATAGTTATTCCTTCTTTCCAGGCTGACTGGCCTTCTCTTGCTGGGGAGATACTATGGGACTGGGCTTGAGGGGCCCTCCAAAAGGCAGGAGGTAGGAAAAGGCCGAAAGTCTCACAGACACTCAGAGGGTCAGATGTGGCTGAAAGCCCAGATCCAATGCTTCACACAGCCCATGCACTGCTCAAGGACTCACAGGCAGTAATTCCTGACTGATTTTTTAGCCCTGTTCAGACACACACAGTGGTGTTGCTCTGCTCTTGTACTCTCTGCCTGTGATGTCTCTTCCACTTTGCTTTCCCTTCCTAACGGCTCCAGGGGCATCTCCAAATGAAGCCTGGGTACAGACACTGACCCAGAGTGAAGGGCAGGTGCCAGTCAGTATAGACATACCAGTGGAAGGAAGGGGTTTGGCCAGCAAGAAGGAAGAAACTTTATTATTAGAAAAAGTAGTTAAGGTCTCTGTCAACCACCTAGCATAGGCATAGGAGTCCAACATTAAGACTGTGAAAGGCCAGAGATTTAGAGCTTGGCAGCAACCAGTCACAGATGCTCAGGGAGAGGAGAGCTGAACAGAGCTTTACAAGGTGTGAACTTGTAGTTCTAGGCAACAAAAGTCAGAACTTGTACAATTTTTTCACAACTGGGGCTTATAATTGCAGCTTCCCTTACTCTCCTAACGAAATCTTTCTGTTAAACTGTTTTTGGGGAGGTTGTTTGTTTGGTTCTGGTGGTGGAGGTTTTCTGGTTTTCTGTTTAAAAATGTATGTGAGTCTATTGCTCTGTTTTATCTACACCAAAATACAGCTGTAAACCTGATCATTGTACGCCTGTTCACACACTGCCAGTCAGTTACATTAGACATACATCATGCCCTTTTGAACTCCTGATTACTGTATATGATAATTTTTATACTGTTTCCCCTGGACCAGTAAACTTTTCACCCAGCTGCAACAATACTGCTCACTGTGCAGCCCTCAGTGCTTTTGGAGAAGAGGCTTCTCCAGAGGGAGCAGAAGGATTATTGCCTGCTTGGCAGAGTGCCAGATGACTTGCTACTGCTTGACACATTCTCTATCCCCACCAGCCAGCACTGAGTCACTGGTTTTCATACAGACTGGAAAGTGTCCACTCATGCCCAAGAGACACTTCTGGCATGTGTGAGACACAGGTTGTCCCACACCGCTGCTGAAGCTCCAGGATGGTGTGATGGACAGAGTTGGGGGGGATTTCACTATTACAGTTTGCAAGACATGATAGCATCTTCTGTGAAAGTGCTACAATATTCGGCCACAAAGATGCGATATTGCTGCTAGAGGTTAGACCAGGTTTGCAGCCATGACCATCAGCAGGTCAGTGATGTGAACGCTGTCTCAGTCCACACTATGTATTTCTGCGTTCATATCCATTCGTGGTGATCTTCTAGATATGGCCACTAGATGCCACTGGTGCTCCATGCAAACACAACTATTTAGCAATTCTTGTGAAAGGACATACAGCCGTAGCTTATTGTTTCCAATTTTTATCCATTTTCGATCAGATGTGAAGCGGTTTCCAGGCCGTTCACTTTTGATTTCACATTGCAACCTCTCTTCTCTATTTGAGAACTCTTAGTAAGCTTGCTAACCTTGCACAGTGATCCCAAAGCACAGAGACAGCCTAATGGTATGTCGCTGGAAACAGAGCCCATAGCAGGACTCTAAAATGCTCTAAAGGCTCTCAGTCAGTGGTATAATAATTTTTCTCTCTGGGGGACAAGTTGGCAAACAGAATTCCAGTGACAGGCAGGTGAAGGAAGCTTGCTGGATTCACTGGCTGCCTTGTTGAGACTTCTTTTGTTTTATCATTGCATCAGCAATGACAAGATACTGCCAGTCATGAATCAGCTGAGTATTTCTGTCATAAATACTGGAGCTGAGCTGTTCCATGCCCTGGAGATCTTACTATTGAACCCCTGAGTGTTTTAATCTTCCAGAGCTTGCAGAAAAACCACCTTCATATCTCCACATGCGGATCTTGTGGAACCTTGAAAAATTATGTGCCTCTGCTGAAAACTGGAACTTGAAGTCCACATGCCCGTCACCAGAAATCAGTACTGACTTGAGCAATGGGCCTGTGGGAACCTCATAAGCTTTAACAAAGCCAAGTGCAGAGTCCTGCTCCTGGACTGGGGCAGCTCCCAGTGTAAATACAGGCTGGGGGATGAACAGATTGAGAGCAGGCAGCCCTGCTAAGAAGAACTTGGTGATCCAAGTGGACAAGGCTGGACATGAGCTGGCAATGAGCTCTTGCAGCTCAGAAAGCCAACTGTGTCCTGGGCTGCATCAAAAGCAGTGTGGCCAGCAGGTTAAGGGAGATGATTGTGCTCTGCTCTGGTGAGAACCCACCTGGAATGCTGCCTCCAGCTCCGGGGTCCCCAGCACAGGAAGGATGTGAATCTGTTGGATTGAATCCAGGGAAGGGCCAGAAAGGTGATCAAAGGGCTGATCAGGTCATCAGAGGGCTCCTGTGAAGTCAGGCTGAGAGAGCTGGGGCTGTTCAGCTGGAGAAGGATGTGGGGTGGCCTTATAGCAGCCTCCCAGTACCTAAAGCGGGTTTATAAAAAAGATGGGGACAAAATTTTCATCAGGGCCTGTTGTGATAGGACAAGGGGGAATGGTTTTAAACTAAGAGGGTAGTAAAATGGTGATACAGGTTGCCCAGAGAGGTATTTGGTGCCCCATCCCTGGAAACATTCAAGGTCAGGCTGGATGGGGCCCTGAGCAACCTGATCTAGCTGAAGCTGTCTCTGCTCATTGCAGGGGGTTGGACTAGATGACCTTTGAAAGTCCCTTCCAACCCAAACTGTTGTATGATTCCATGGTGACTTCTCAGGTACATGTGTGATAAAGACATAGCCCTTGTCAGCATCCCAGTAAAATGAGATGAGCCTTAGATTTACAGTTCAAATTTTCAGCAGCATACTCATCCAGTGTTTTTGACTGAACACATACAGCAACACACAGGCTTTACACAGCCTGACTGAATGTGCACCAGACAGTTTACTGTCAGGAAGAAAGTACCACTTGAATGTAGGTCACTTGAAAAACAAGTATCCTAGATACATTTAAGGACTAAGGCTCTTAAAACAGGCACAAGATCTTACTAAGTTCTGGCCACTTATACGGATGAGGGAGACCTGGGCCCCACCACCTGTGTGTGGATAAACTTTTCACTATACGATAATTATGGGGAAAAAAAGATTGACCCCTGTGCAGGGAATTGTCTCAGCCAGAGGCTTATTTCTTTGGATTAATGAAAAAGTTTGAAAGATACCAATGACATATACATTCTATATTAAAGATAACCCATAATAAATCTCCTGTGTAATTTTCCAGCTTACTTTTATGTTTCAATTTTCCAGTGAGTACAGAAATGAGACCTGAGCAGCTTTGGCTAAAGTACCGACTGTATATTGAGCTGAAGTGTGTCTGTTTTTTGAATATACACATTTGCATACCTTTTTCCTTCAAGGACACACGGTGCATTAAGCTTTCAGCTGTTATATTTGTTACCTTACAGGTATAACCTGTCTGTATGGTGAGCACTGACTGCTGTTTAAATTAAAGTAATGATAAGCTTTCTCTAACCATTCCCCTCTCGGTGTATGAAGTGACAACACCTCAAGCAGCAGCCAGGAGAGAAGGTGATAGTCTCTGATCTCTGAAGCCACGTGCAGCCTTGATGATATGTTAGAGGGACCAGAGCACTACAAACACATAAAATGCTGGTATTTGCTGAAGTTCAGCATCAGGAAAAAAGTGGTTCAGAAGCATAACTACCATAACGAAGCTGTAACTACACAGCTCATACAGGCAGGTGACTGGTTTTTTTACCGTGCTCATCTGTTAGCAGATACTGACTGCTGATCCCATAAGGTGTTGCTGGTCTCCAGGAAAGGACTTACCTCATAAACAAGGGTTTGGCTGGGTTTGGCTTATGCCCTCCTGCAGTGCCTCCATGGTAAACCCGTTTGTGCCACCACTGTTAAAGCTGGCAGACCAAAAAATTTCTACTCTTCTTTCCTTCCTTCCCTCCATTCTTCTTTTATTCCCTCATGTCTGCCTGCCTGCCTGATCTTTTCTTCCCTCTTGCCTGCCTTTTTCCCCTCCTCCTTTCATTCCCAAACAGACCAAGAGCATTTTCTACAGCTGGTATTAAAATAAAAAACAACCAACCAATCAGCCAAAACAACAAAAAAGCAGCACAGTGGTACCTAATCTGCCTGTGATGTTTCATTTATCCAGCTTTCCATTTCACATCCATTTCTTCTTACACAAGACCTGTGATGTGCCTCCAGGCTTCCAGGGGAAATTATGGAAAGAACTGAATGGTTTATCTCTGTTCCAGTACACTGCAGGGACTTGAGTGCACCACCTGGTGATCAACAAGTCTATTTTTGACACTTAGACTCCTACTGTGAACCACAAGTTTCTTCTTTTTTCCTTCATGTCTACTTTTCTCCTCATCAAATTTGGTTGTGTTTTTTTCTTTCTCCTGTGTTACAATCTCTCCCAGTTAGATACTGACTTTGTGGGGGTTTTCTCTGTTTGGTTTTTTTTTTTTTTTTTTTTGAAAGCTTAGCTGTTAATATTAGAGTATACCAAAAACACCCCCAAACAAATCAACCAGAAAAAAAAAACCCACCCAAAAAAACACCCCAGGCCCCTCCTTCAGTTTCCTTTGCAAAACTGAAAGGAGAACACTAGCTCTCTTAGGCCTGAGAAGCTTCTTGTCAAAAGTTTTAACATCAGAAGGGGCAAAGTTACCCAAAACTGTTACTCCTATTTTGATTCTGAATGCTTTTAGAGGCTTATTGTGTGATTTCATAGCATTTTGACATGAAAAATGTTGGTGTTCTTCAAAAGTGAGAGAGTAATAGTTATTCAAGTTGACAACAACAAATAAATTACCTGTGTCACGAAGGCAACTTTTCTCGGAGTAAGATGAATCAGAAACTGCAGAAGCTTAAAGGGAGTTGGGAGCAAGGCTCCAGCCTGGAAAGGATTGGGATGGGCACAGCTTTTCTCTTCCCTTCCTTCCCTGTACAGTGACTTGTGCTCTGCCTCCGTTTCTTAGAAAACAGGTAAAGTATATATCTGAGACCATATTTTGGCACTCCCTGGAATCACTACAGTAAAAGACAAGTCATATGAGGGTAATACTACACACCTGACACCACTGCAGAACTAGCTGAAAGTTAAAATTGCTCACTGTCAGTGTATTTCACTGCTGCTCAGAGAAGATAGAGGCACTGGGAATTTGCTGAAGTCAAAACTGACTGTGAATAGTGAACGAGTGAAACACTGTTATTTTTCTTTCAGAGGTATGTTCTTCTCTGAGGTCCTGTGGGAGAGTATAGAAAGCTTTGATGAAGGTACTTTGATGATGATGAAAGGAGCCGTCACATATGTATAGAAAAAAATGGAACTACTTCTTTTATCTTCTTCTTTTCTCACACAATGGACTGACTAATTGGAAGGGGGATTGATAAGTTGCATCTTGATTATTCACTAGCTTTTAAACTCCATCCAGGATCACTGAACAGAAAATAGGTCCAGATTTCTCTTCTGTTAGGCGGAACGTGCCCACATGATTTTTGAGCTCTGCCATTCACATATGCAGATCATTACAGATGAAATGTATTCTTCATGTTGTTTGCTCACTATTCCCATGCACAGGACTAGAGTGGAGAATGCCTTGAATGCACTAACCCTGAAGTTATTACTCTCAGAATAAGTGTTGTAATATGACTGTTTTCTGGGAGGTATCGCCAGGCTTTCTTTTTGGCTCCTGAAATTGTACGCAACATTGCCATGACACAGACCTTAGGTTTGCTTAAGGCTCTTGTTTAAAGTTAAGGTCACGTTAGGATGTGAGGACAATGTCAGCTCAAGTCCTCAACTGCCTTCAGTGGTGGTCTCAGCTGAAGAAGGATGGACTTCATCTTCTGTTAGTGTTTGGAAGATCCTTGAAGGAAGGATCCTATTGAAGGAAGCTGAGACATGACAGCAAGGTGCCCCTTGCCCATCCTCCCTCTGCATAGTGTACCTCTAAATGAGGCTGTTTCCAGCTTGAACTGCAGGTTCTGCGTAGCTCTTCACCTGTGTCAACTAGTCAGTGAGATGCCTCTATCTACGTAATTGCTGTTTTCTCTGGAGGAGATGGGGAGCTGCTCTTGAGGCTGGGAATGCTGCCTCAGCAGGCAAGCACCTCCTTCTCCTGCATTTTCTGTATGTTCTCATAGGAGAGTATAATTTTAAGGCTGAACTACAGGAAATCTGCCCCCTGGGCTTTAGCCTCGCAACACCTTGTAGCAGCTTAGACCCATCACCTAGACAGCACAGCAGTGGCTGCAAGAGGTTGAGCAGGACAACAGGGAAAGGAAGAGGATTTGTGAGGAAGGAGCATCCCATTGGCATCCAGCCAGCCAGGAACTGCCACCATCAATAACAAAGCCCGTGGCGAGTTGTCATTCCAGAAGTGGCACCCAGCCCCCATGGCAGCTACCCTGGGGCCACTCTGATTTGTGTTTTAGTTTGAGGCCGGAGTGCTGAACGGCAGAAAGTCAAGAAGAAGCTGGGCTATTGTGTGCTGTTGTTCGTAGATAAATGGAAAAGCAGAACCAAGCTGATGAGCAAAACAACTTTATCTGGAAGTCACAGAACTATCTGGAAGGAAGCTGTACGTGGGGGAAGGTCTCTGTAGGGCTGCACAGAGCTTTACACGTGTAAAAAAGAAGGGCAGCTGGCAGTCTGATTTTGAGCACCACCTACTGCTACATTAATCACCAACAGATTATATGTGTATGAAAGTGTAACACTGAATGAAAAGAATCTGATTTGGTCCCAAAGAGAGGAGTATAGAGCTGACAGGAAAAGTACACTTACATTTTGTAAGGAAGGGGGTTGTAACATTCTGAGTAGATTTTGTTAGATTTAGTTAAAGTGAAATTAAGCAAAAAAAAACCAACCCAATTCACAGTGTTGACAACAGCTCATGCTCACATTTTTAATGAAACATTGTAATTCACATTTCCTATTTTTACATTATTATAATGTTTACATTATGTGATTTAACTTGAATCATATGTCCTATATAATTGAAAAAGCCCTCCTCAACCGACTTGGAACACCCCAATCCTCTGGCATTTTACCTTTGAGGTAAGTGTGGGGGTGATTTTTTCTCCCTAGACTTAACTGTTAAAGAAGGGAGGGGGAGTTTGTCCTTCCCTCCTTCTGGCACACAGTATGTGATTGCCTTTCTGTAAAGATGAGGTTTGTCTGAGCACTAAGATACCCACAGAATGCACAGGCTCCTGGCATTTGCTAACTGGAGGATAAAGGCTCAGCACAACAAAAACTTGTTGCCTACAGAGTAGCTACTCATATTCACCTGAAACCTAAGGCAGATGCTGGTCTTTCTTAGGAAATACTAGCGCTTTTCTGGTGTTTGTTGTTGTTTCTAACAAAGAATTGAAACGATCTCCTGAGTCAGGATGCTCTGAGATGTGCAAGAGGCAACTACAATGCACAGATTAGGTATAGAAGGAAGTCATTAAGGGATAGAGAAAGCCTGAAGAAATGGAGTGGCTTTTTGTTTGAGGAAGAATAGGGTTCAACAGAAAGCTTTCTGACTTTGATCCAACTATTCGCCCAGTTTAGCAGAAGTTTCCAATGTTATTCAGTATGCTACAATGGCACCAACAGGAAATTTATCAGTACAAGGATTCTACTTAATTAACAGGCTGTCAGGAACACCCCTGGGACAGGAGAGGAGAAAGGCCACAAGGTTGGCTGGAATGTGAGTAGGGAGGTGAAGAAAGATTATGCCAGGGGAGGAGATGTCATGCAACATGGCAGTAGAAGAAATATAAAATAGAGACAAAAAAATCTGAAGACCAATAAAACAAAAAGGAAAAACCAAAAGAAATTATTCCATTTTTTCACACATTCCTCTGCTTTGCTTGCCTGTTGAGCCCTGTTAGGCACCTTGCCTCAGAGATGGCTAAACCAGAGTGTCTTTTTTATTTAAATATGTCTTTCTTTCCCCTCCTCCTTCTCCCCTGGGGTTCTTTGGCAGGGACATATATCTGTAGATGTGCCAAGGACAAATATCCCCCATTACCACCATTACCATTTTCGGGACAGTTGTTCAATTGTAGCTCCCTATTGCATGGAGCCTTGGAACTTCTGAAAAGCTTCTCTGTCTCCCCTCCCTAGAAGGGCTGCCTGTCTCCTAAGCACCCCAAAACAACAAATGACAAGACCTTCTCCAGAAAGCATACTTAGATCCTCACTTGGTCCAGGTAACATGTTCTGGGAATGTACTGCAAGGCACCTCTTTAACTAGACCAGAAGTTCCCATTCTGTGGTCCAAGAAAAGCTGGAAGATCACACAGTGAGCAGCAAGGCTTGTCTTATGCTGCTTTGAGTTGCCTCCAAAGGCCTTTGCATTGCATCACATTGTATAGACCTTCAGGTGTCAAGGCACAGCCGGAAGAGGAACCAGCTTGTCCTTGTGCCTCCAGGCAGGGATGGAGCTATCTTTCTTGGTTGAACGCCTAAAGGTATCTGTTGCCTTTGCAACAAACTCCACTTTCTCTGGATCTCTCCCTTGCATATTTTCTACCCATGAACTTTTCTCCCAGTCCTCTGTTTCTAGTTCTTGTCTTCTGTCTCCATCTTGACCCCTCCGCCACTTTCTGTCATTCCTTACATTATCATTTATGGTAGCTGTGGGTAGAAACCTATAATGAAATACTTAATTAAATATTGCATAATGAGTGTATAACAGAACAACAGATGGGACAAAAACACTGATGAAAATAGCTCCTCCCAAATGGAGGAAGGTCACTCACTCACGCTGATAGTAAATGATAACCAAAGAATTTGGTTATCATTTGGTAAATGATATACAAAGAATTTGCAGTACAGTCTGAAGGTTGCACAAATAGAAGTTACTGATGTTTATTGTTTAAGAGACCCAGGCAGAGTGAAGTTATGTGATTTGCTCAGTACAGCACAGTGAGCCAAAGCCAACAAAAAGTTGAACCCAGTCACCATCATCTCCAAGCTTACATACAACCATGAAAATTGCTTCTTTTCTTAAAAAACAACCAATTCAAAATAACAAAAACAAAAAAAGATTCCTCTTGGGAATAGTAACCTCTAGTGTCCATAAATGGCACTGTCTTTCAGAGGCTTTTATAATTTCGTAATAACTGTGGGATTTTGTTCCTTCGAGTGTCTAAGTACATTTTGTTGCTTGGGTACAAAAGCTGAAACTATCAATTTTATATATATATATTTATTTACTTCTGAAAAACACATAATTATTTTATGTTAATATGTACCCTATCTTGTAAGAGTTCTGCATTCAGTCATGCTTCTGGCACATTACTTATAATCTTCTACCATTTCACAATATCTGAATGATCCCATATCTTATGTGAATAAACTTACTTCTTCTGAGCATGTCTCAGCACAAATCTGCTGTTCTAATCCCTGACCTTTGACATATGCATTTTGTGCAATTGTCTAAAAATTGAATGTTTCAGGTTTATTTCTCTTTGATTTGACTAATTAGCTTGGACTAATTTCCCCCAGTTTAGTCAGTTTCTCACCCACATAGTGCTTTTCAATGTAATCTCTCCACTTATTCTTTAAAATTCAATTGAAAGTTCTTCAACGGAAGAAATTAAGATCCTTCCTTGTCATCAAACTGTTGCAGACAAAGAAACCCAGGATATTTGACTTAAGGGTAAAATTATCTCTGATAAATTATCCATCAGAGGATATAGATTTTGGCTTAAGATTTTGTGTATATCTTTTATGGGGTAGATGTTCCCTGCTGATTTCCAGGGGAGTAGCAAGCAAAGTAGAAAAGGAGGGTACTTGAGTAGGCATCATCATATGAAATTTTTAATAGAATTTTGCTTTATGCTTTCAGTGTCCTGGAGAGTATGGAAATTATGCCAATGTCACAAAGTATTCTTTACTCTTTGTTAAATGTTAATGAACGTTGAGGCTGTTATGCAGTCGTGACATTTCCACACTACTAAGTCCATCTATAACTGAAAATGGAGAAGTCAGGCTTAACCATGGGGTTTACTGACTGGCTTCTGTTACATTCCATCCCTGAGGTTTTAAAAAACAGCTGAACTTTTCATTCCAAAGGAAAGAAAACTTCCATTGGAGTGAACAATGGTTGTGAAGGTGCCAAAAGTGTAGGATACCATTAAAAATTGTTCTCCCCCACCAAAAAAACCCTAGCAACTGTCAGGCCAAGACCCTTTTCAAAGAAGGGGTTCCTGCTATGTGGCAGCAGAGTTTATACAGTCCATGTATTTCTGGGATGGTACTTACCATTCACCGAGGTTTTGCCATTCTGTTCACAGCAAGGCTGAATTGGATTTTGCCTGTGGGCTGTGGTTTTGTGAGTTTAAAGCAGTACAATTTGGGTGTTTAATTCAGGTTAACTGCTTTAAACACTTTTGCTGTTGTTGAAAGTGTAGATAATTGGCTATTTTTTATAGTTCTCCTTCCCTCCAAAATTTCAGAAATACTTTCTTTATCATTTGTTGATTTATAAATCCAACTTAGAGAACTGAAAAGGAGACAGCCAGACATGTTATTTACCTTCCTTGGCACCTTGAGCCTCCATCTAGGTCATCTATACAAATTGTCCAATATTCCTGTCAAAGCTCTGCTCAGTTTTCTGGTTGGTTTCGTCCAAACTCAAGGATATTTTTTCTTTTATCTGCTCTTTCCAAATTTCAAAGCTTTAACAAATGGATGAAGGACATTTTCCTTGGAAGAAGAAGTGGAGAAGCCAGAGAGACAGGGAAAGGAGCTTGCCTGCAGAAGCTGAGAAAAGCTGGGAATATTTCTGAGTGTAAATGAGGTAGGAGCCTGCAAATCAACAAAATATTAAAAAAAAATGTAGGGGGTTACTTGAGTGAAAGGTGAATTGCTTGTTCACCACCAGGTTAATTGCGTGTTATCCCCCACCATATGTGATAAGACTAAAATAGACCACTCTGATAATCTTGTCTGATTCACTGTCTAACATACTGATAAGGCCTCCCCCTTTTAACCACAGAAGAACACAGGGGCAAATAAAATCAGCACTGTTCTGCAAAGCCTGCTTTTCAGGCGTGGACAATCCCTTCCGATGATGGCAGCTGTGTTACTAAGACTGTGGGCACTATTTTCGGAATTTATTTAAATGGAAATTCCTAGCATCATCTCAGAGGAGAAACACCTTCCAATAGCAGGTATGCACATACAACTTCAGCTTTCCCTGCCTTAATCTAACTGCAAATAGCCCTTAGTTACTCTTACAGCTCATCTCTGAATCTCCATGCTTTTAGTCCTGTCCAGACAAATATATGATTAATTTAGGCAAACAGAAACTCTTTCAGCAGGAGAGTCTGAGAGAAGCCCACAATCCTATAAGGTGCAAAGAACTGCACTCAAACCAATGTTCTTTGCCAAGAGAATGTAAGAAATCCTGTGGCTGGGCTGTGTGTGAGGTTCAGCCCTCCAGGTGTGTTCTGGAAAGGTCTGTCCATCAGCCAAATAGGCTTTTTTTCCCTCATCTGCTCTGTGAATTGTGCTGTGGCCCTGAAATTAGGAACGTGGGGCTTAGGAGATTTCGAAACTCAGATTCCTACAGGATTTTGTGGGAAGGAACAGTACCCACAACACCAACTCACAGAGGAGATAAAATCTAGCTACTGCCCACAGGACTCTGTGCCATAGTTCCTCTTGGTGTCAGTGTGGTTTCTGAGACTCCATCTCTCATTTTCTTTCTTTTGGTCATCACTGAAAAAAGCTTTAACCAGAGCATGGTTGTGCACAGGACCTTGCAATACTGGACAGTCATTTGAGAGTGATGTTTCCTCCTTCATTTGCACCTGATTTGTAGTTACTAGTTCACTTATGCACCACCATATTCCCTTGGCACTGGTATGACACTTTAACCAGTCATTAGTAATACAGAGGAAAACAGTGGCCTTGTAGCCTTGAGGTCTAAAAATGGTTGCAGGATCTGTTTTCTGCTAGCCTGTCTAGGTCAGTATTAATTACAGGGCCTTCTGCAAAGTGGAGTATACATCCCACACTGTCAGGGAAAGCACAAAGGATCTGCAGAGCTCTAGTGGCTCTCCTGGTATCACTTGAAGCTGTGAAAGAAATTATGTGAGCAGACAAATGCTAAGGGCTTAGTTTTCTTTCAAAAGGGTGCTGGCTGAACTCAGCTGAGTCTTCTGAAGGCAGGAAAGTTATATGAAGGCTGCATGAATAGGGCAAGAAGTTAGCCATGTGTTTGGCTTTCCTGTCAGAAATATCTCCTAATTAATATTTTCCTTTTTAGAGTCATCTTCTAACTGACTTCAGTCAATTGTTTTCAGCTTGGTAGAAAGCTGGCACTTTTCAAGTCTCAAGGATGTGTACAGCTTACTGGTTTGGACTCTGTTCTAGGTACACAGAACAAAGGTAATGAAATCATTCTCACTGGGTCCTAAGATACCACTACCTCCTACTTCTGTTAACGGCCTCTGTGTAAACAAGAGGCTAATTTTGTTTGATGCAATGCTTGAATTCAGTGATGCCTATGATTCTCAGAAATGAAGGAAAAAGTCATATTTTCAGGATGAGATCCTTGAAACCCATGAAGTTGACAGGAGGCAGCAACGTGCCCTTGTGGCCAAGAAGGCCAACAACTTCCAGGGATGCATCAGCCAGAGCCCTGCCAGCTGGTCTAGGGGTGATCCTTCAACTCTGCTCAGCCTGGTGGGACACACTTGGAGTGCTGGCTTTAGTCCTGAGCTACCCAGTGGAAGAGACGTGGACTTCACTGCAGCACGTCCAGTGAAGGGCCATGAAAATGTTTGGAGCATCTCTCCTGTGAGGAAAGGCTGAGAGAGCTCAGTCTGTTTAGCTGTATGGGGTGTGGCTTGGATGGAGTTAATTTTCTTCATAGCAGCCCGTATGGTGCTGTGTTTGGATTTGGGACTAAATCAGTGTCGATAACACAGCAGTGTTTTGGCTACTGCTGTGCAGTACTTGGCAGTATCAAGGCTTTCTTTTTTTCTGTCTCTGCATCCACAGCCAGGAGACAGGATGAGCAAGACATTGGGAGAGGACTGGCATGGGACACCAAGGACAGATTCCCAATATCCCTGGCCACAGGGATATTCCCTACAATATAATATCATACTTAGCAATAAGAGGTCAAGGAAAGGAGGAGGAAGCAGGGGTGGGCATGGTTATGTTTTTTGTCTTCCCAAGTAACCATTACACATGCTAAGGCTCTGCTTACTGGGAGAAGGTGGATGGAATATAATTAATAGAGTCTATATTTTGCTCTGCTGGCATGTGCAGCTGTTATGTCTCAGTGAGCAAGACAGCACTAAAGAATTGATGCACAACTGATACCAGTGTTTGAGTTCCACCTACAGCATCTCACCTTGGCTGTGCTCAAATGCATTTTACTTGTTACAGTTTCCACATAGGTATGTCTGATTGCTCCTGCTGCAAACACTCCACTGCTTCAGGGGATCTTGGTTTATTAAACCAAACTCTGTTTGTTCTGCGTTATTACTATTTCATTCTGAATTTTTACTATTTTGCCTTTTACAGAACATCAAAGAATGTGGTCCCCTCTTTTTACAATTACTTGTACATATCCATGTTTTCAGTCAACAGAGAACTTGCTAAAGGACTTGCTTTTTTAGCAATTTCTTTGTTTACAGCAAGACAATTTCTGAACTGTCAACTGAATGTCTCTAGTCCATATAACTTTACAATTTAAAACCAAAGTCCTGCAGAATAGGAGGCACTTGAAAGTGGCAAGTGTTTTTTTTTTAAATTCAGTCTGCTGCTGAAGTATGTTTGGGAGCTCTAGTGAAAGTCTATCTGGATTTATAACACTATTTCTGAAAAGGAAAGTATCTGTTTTCTAGGAATGTGTGGGCTTCAAACAGTCTTCCTGAGTTTCTAAGGTTGAAATTATTACTTCCTAGGCTATGAAACACTGCTCAGCACACACAGGTTATTGTAGGCTTCAGTTATGATAGAAATGTATATACTTATGTTTCTCCTGGAGACATAAAAAATCTTTTTACTTTGCTTTGCTTTATGAACTCTTCCAAAATGTGGTCTCCACTTCAGAAACACTGTTATAGTGAAATATTTTCTAATATTCCATGCAAATATCAGCCTTCATATACTGAGGCCAAAATAAATGCAGACTAAAGGCTACATTTATTCTTTCCTCAGGAGCAGGCTGAAGGCCTGTATTTCAGGATCCTGTTCTGCTGCCCACACTGCCATGATACTTCTGTGTTCTGTAGTGCCTTTTGGACCCCAGGGTTGGATTCCACATCAGCCACGTACCACCATCAGCAAGCACTGTGGTAGGTCTTGTAGGCACTGGCTAAACAGATACAGACCCTGCTATGGCATTTATGGCCATAATCTAGGGATATAGCAGCTTGGATTATCTCTGACAGATATGGTAGTGGGTAGGAGTGCCAGTGTCTCACATCCAGGCAGCATGAAAGAGAGACAAATTTTAGGGCAAATGCAGGCCCATTCACATATAATTAAAATTCAGCATAGAAGTACCGAAGATCTATCTTAGATTTGGGGTGTCTCAGCAGCTAGATAAAAAGACAAACACTTGAAAACCCCTTTGCCATCCTTTGGCAGTACATCAGAAACAGCCAATTCCCCTTCTACCCAAGACTTCTGTGAACTGTCCTGCTCATTTCCCGAAACAAGAAATGCACACCTAGAATACAGTCCCAGTAGTTTCTGTAATGAAGCATCCCTGTTTCCCAGGGGTGCATCTTTGTGAATGCAGTGTTTAAGACAAAGTTTGAGATATTCAGTTCACCTGGAGGATAGAGTAGAAACCATTTCTGAATGTGTTAAATATATTGCATTGTGTCCCTTTGCCAATTCTGTATTGAAAGCCTGTGAAGAGTAGGAGCACAGTGTTACTTCCTGATATGGAAATGTTGTTGGATGTTTGTTTGAAGTACATGGCTCCCTGTAATTGTAGTTTCGACTTTAGGAATAAAGATGCATATTTATTTACTTTAGATTTCTAATCCTGTTCATTCTGTCATGGATTTGCACATATTATTCCAATCATAGCAGGGAATCCTGCATGGTAACTTCCTTACTTACCATGTAGCCAGACCAGTTTCTCTGAAATCAAAGTCTTGGGACTTATTTTGTTTATTTTGTTTCTTTTAAATAAAGAGACTTTCCAAACAAAGAGCCAAACAAATTTTCCTGTGGGCTTCCTAGATTTGTTCTGCTTCAGTTAAAGAAAGATGTAGGACAAGTCAAAGTGTATTATAGAACAATGGAAAAACAGGGATTAATACACTTTTTTTCTTTTTTTTCTTTTTTTTTTTTTTTTTCTTTTTTACTTTTTTCCTGTGTAGAAGAGCTCCCTAAGCAAAAGCAGTAACCTTTTGGGGTCCAAATCTGGGTGTTGAAATATTCGTCTGACCTCACCTTTCTGAACAATGAGCCTCCTTACGAAGAAAGTGCCAACTGTTTGCTGAGTGTTCATTTGAACTTCCTCCAGCTCCAGAAGAAAGGGAAACAAGAAATTCCACTTAAGATGCCAGCAGGTCTAGTTTGTATGGCTGGCAGCTCTGAGGGATTCCAGATGGCTTAAGCCCTTCTTTTGAACATATCTTTTGATCCCATTTAAATCTCTTCCTGATTTCACCTGCTCTGTGTTTACTGACTGAGGATACACAGGTGGACATATTAACTTCACCATAGGGTACAAATGGATTAAAGGGAAGTTGTGTGCAGGAGGGAGGTTGTGTAGTACAGCTAATGCAGTTTCAGCTCCTCTCCATGATTTATGATTCAGAAACCACATTATAATTTTAACAGACAGAACAAACAGATGGAAAACCTTCTCCATCCCCAATGTGTGCTTTCTAAATGTTACAACATCTACCCTTCAATCTAGTGGTCACCTAGGAAGTTAAGCAAGAAATGTTTTTAGAATTAACTTTTGTAATCACATATTTTATCCCACTCTTTGTTTACATAATTACAGTTCTCTTTATTCACAAATAAGTTGTTTGTCAAACTTTCAAGCTATGTTTGGTTATCGGACTTTTTCCATAACAAGTAGAAACAAATAACTTGTGCTAACAGAGACAGCAGTCTTACTACATTAGCATTATACTTGAACCTGCATAAGGATCACACACCAGTGTAGCATAGACACGAGAAGACATCAGAATGAAGCAGAAAAATAAGACTGAGTGGCTGGGTTCTCATGGAGAAGGACATGGAGTGGGTGAGTCTGCAGAGACACAGGTTGTACGTCAAAGTTTGCTGGTTGGATTTGCATGCACCTTCATCTGAGAAAGGATCTTCTTGATCCATTGAAACTGATAAGTGTAGACCATTTTGGGAGTGAAATCAAGGCCAGGAAGAAGGGAAGGGTAGGGGGAAGGTGTTTTTAAGATTGCGTTTATTTTTTCATTATCCTACTCTGATCTGATTGGTAATAAATTAAACTGGTTTCCCCAAGTCGAGTCTGTGTTGTCTGCAACAGTAGTGGGTGAGTGATCCCTCCCTTTTCTTATCTTGACACACCAGCCTTTACTCATATTTTCTCTGCCTTGTCCAGCTGAGGAAGGGGAGTGATAGAGAGGCTTTGGGGAGCACCTGGCACGCAACCAGCATCAGTCCACCTCACTCCATTAGAAAACAGAACTGTCAGAGTAATGATATAATATACACCACTGATGATGCAGACCAGAGAATAAGCATTACTTAGTGACTCTTCTGTTAAGTAAAATCCAAACCATGTTTTATCCCAGAAATATTTAAGCTTTCCATGATTCATACCTGCCAGAAAGGTCTGGTTAGATTCCTAGCCAAGTCACCCAAATGCTCTGAGCTTGCCCTTCCTGACCACTTGCTTTAAAAGGATCTCATCTGCTCAGTGCAAATGTTTGTAGCTGAGAGAATGTTCTGTCTCTAACAAAAGGAAATAGACACTTCAACAGCATAATTCTCCCCATCCTAAACAAACAGATAAACAGCAAACAAACAGAGCAGTCTTTCTCCAGCAATGGGCTCCACTGACGAGAGAGGGAACATGTGGTAGCTACCAGGAATTTAAATCACTGCCTAACGAAGTGAGATGAGACCTACTGTCTCTTGATGGCAGTCACACTTATAGTTTTTGAACCTACCTTCACCATCATAGAAGGTGACATGAGCATTTGCTTATATGGACATTTAAACCTTTGGTCTTCAAACAAGCAACTCAGTGACAATGTCCTTCCTGTGTTGGTCACTTGCTGGCAATCAATGTCAATTTTCAGCCTAGATAGACAGGTCTGGAAGCAAATGTTTCCAATGTAGACAATATTCCAAAGGTTACAGACAACTTGGAATGGTTTGAAGAATAGCCTTTTGAAACACAGACATGAAAATGAAGCTCTGTTTACCTATGCTTTGTGGCAGATGTCTCTCACAGATCTGGGGTAGATTGTTGGTAGTAAAACCATGTGAACTTCCATGCAATTTCCCTGGAAAAAGCTCACACATTGACTTTATGTGCATGTAGATTGAACACAGCATGGAGACACTTTTCTTCCCCAGTATTCAAAACATTTTGTTAGAAGAAAAGTGGGAAAACAAATGTCTGAGAAGAATAAGCAGATGTTTGCTGTTAAAGATCAGCATGTTATACAATCAAGTTTACAATAACTGCTTTTAAATATAAACTAACTTCTGACCAGTGTTTTTCAATGTACTGTGAAATCTGCATGTCATTCCTTTTGTCATTTGCAAGTAAACACCCACTGGACTGTTTTATAGTTTGTAAAATATGAAAAGGGCTTTGTTCATGAGAGACTCCTTTGACTTACTGTAAGATGAAAACCTGTGTGCCAGAAGCTTTTTGGTTCTCTTAATCAGAACTGAGCAAGCTTTTCTTTGTCTTGACTGCTCTAACCTCATTGCCTAAACATACTAGTAAAAAACTAACAATTGAGGTGGCTTTTTTTTTTTTTTCTTTAACATAGCTTTCCTTGCTTCTGGACAGGGCAGATGTTGGAGACCGGCTTCAGCAGCCAGGAAAGGCCTCTTTATCTCCTGACAGGCCTACAGTACTTGAACCACAAGAACAACAATAATGAGGAAGCTTTCAAAAACAAACAGATAGAATGGGTGCATCTTCTTTTTTCCCAGTGCCTCTGCACCAGATACTAATGCTTAGCTACTGTGCTGAGTCAGCAGTTGCAGCTACAAAAAGTAATGTTAGATTTGCTAAGGTGGACAAAAAAGCCCTCACAATTGTTGACAAGAAGGTCAAACAAGTGTGAAGGACAGGTATCCCTCCAAGGAAGAACTCGTAAATTCCCAAAGCAAATGGACTAACATAGAGGGAGGTATCCAGTATCTGAGAGAATTAAGAATGTTGAAGGTGATCTATAACAACCTACAGGACAATCAGCATCCAAAGACCAGGTGAAATCCAGTGCATGTGGTCCATGTGGTGAAAGTTGTACAAAGTGCACCAGGGTCATACACCCACATTCTGGTGATAACAAGCTGGACAGACACAATGGCACTGACTACAGACAAGATTGACAGATGACTTTGAGAGTATGAAGATTATCTTGCTTCCCATGTGGGCCTGTGTCTTGGGTAAGGACAGACTGTCAGACTGTCAGAAAAAATGTCTGACCAAGCTGAGGGCAGTAGGTTGTCCTCTCACACCCCTATCAAGGCCTCAGCTATGAAGAGTCAGCTTTGTTCTGTTCAAGTGAAAGGGTACTGATGGCCCAAACCACATATGACCGTGTGGTTCTTCCTGTGTGACCAGGGGCAGGACATGAGGAAATGGGGTAATGAACCTACTTGGACACAAGAAACTTGTGTACAGGAACTGCAAGGAAAAATAACAGTCCGAAAGCATCCATCCAGGAAATTTACTGCTCCAGTGTCTGAGTAGAGTAGGAGGGCTGGCTATGCTTTTGACCCTGAAAAAGAGGTTTCTGTTTTGCCGTTACAAATACTGAGTAATGAAGACTCCAGCCAGAAATAGAGAGGCCCTGCCTTTGGCCAAGTGAAAGTGAGGGACAACCAGATTTAGTCGTCTCTGTGGATCAGCTGTCCTGGCTTATCAGCCCCACAGGAGTATAAAGCTCTGGTGGACACCAGTGCACAATGTACCCTAAAGCCATCAGATTACAAAAAGGAGCAGAATCCATTTCTTGAGTGACATGCATTTCTTGAGGGACAGGAGGATCCCAAGAACTGTCTGTTGTAGTCTGAGGTAAACTTAACTGGGAATGAGTGGCAAAAACATCCTATTGTGACTGTTCTGGTGGCACTGTGCATCCTTGGCATAGACTACCTCAGGATAAAGTACTTCAAAGACCCAAGAGGCTACCCAAGAGGGTACCACTAGGTGCTTGGTATAGATGCCTTGAGTACAGAGAAGATTAAACAGCTGTCTAGCTTGCCTGGTCTCTCAGAGGTGAGGTTGCTGTGGTTTTAAGAAAAGCAGGTGCCAATTGCTACCATGACAGTGCACTGGTGACCATATCACACCAATCGAGAACCCCCTGGTTTCCATCCATATGTTAATCTGGTGACTGAGGAGTCAAGGAGTTATCAGCAGGACCCCTTCACACTTTTATAGTCCCCTATGGCCAATGCAAAAATCTAACAGAGAGTGGAGATTAACAGTGGACTATCGTGGCCTGAATGAAGTCACACCTTGGCTGAGTGCTGCCATACTGGACATGCTGGAAGTCTGATATGAACTGCAGTCAAAGGCTGCCAAACGGTATGCAACCAGTGATATTGCCAGTGAGTTCTTGATCTCTCTGACAGCAGAGGGCAGTTTGCTTTCACTTGTAGGGGTATCAAGTACACCTGGAATTGACTGCCCTGGGGTGGTGTATTTGGTCTGGCTGAGCTGAAGTTCACTTCCCCATAGCTGCCCTCACAGTGCTGTGCTGTGCATTGGTAGCTAGAAGGGTGTTGATAACACACTGGTATTTTGGCTACTGCTGAGCATCAGCACTGTAACATTCCTTCCTCAGTTGAGGGCAAGACCCTGGGAGGGGACACAAGTAGGCCTGCTAAGCCAAACTGACCAAAGGGATATTCCATTCCATACGACATCAGCTCAGATATAAAAGCTAAGGCAAGGAGCAGGAAGTGAGGCATTCATTGTCTCCAGTGGTTGCCTGCTAAGGAACATGTACTGAGGCCCTGCTTCTCAGGAGTGGACAACCATCGCTGTCCATGGGAAGTAGAGAATAAACCCTCTATCTTTTGCTTTGCTTTTGCGGGGGCAAGTGTTTGCTTTGTTTCCGCTTTAACAAAGTGCCTTATCCCAACCCACGAGTTGTTTTCCATCTTACTCTCTCCCCTGTCCAGCTGCGAAGGGGAGTGATAGCCTGCCTGGGTGGGCACCTGACGTCCAGCCAAGATCAACCCCCCACAGGTGGAAATACAGCCTTACCACTGTTGTAAGGCAAAGCAGCAATGAACAATTTTCATCAAGCTGTGGAACTCCTTTGGTTGGTTATTAGTTGTCCAATAGCCACAGCTGTGCCAGGTGGCTCTTTGCAAGGCAGTTGTCAGGAAATAGCTGACAGGACCCAGATCAAGTAGGAATTGAGAACAATCAAGTAAAAGTTTGGGTATTTTCTGGGACTGAATAATTGCTGTAGATTGGAAGAGGTGGGGGAGGCATGGAATAAAAACACTATGTACAAAGCTTTCTTCACAGAGAGACTTTTCCACTCGTTTTTTTTTAAGCAAAGCTACATTTTGCATGATGTCCCACTGGATTTGAGTATAAAAAGGGGAGATAAAAATCATCTTCTTTATGTTCTGTGGCAAGATCATTGAAAAAGAAAAGCTAAAACCACTTTCTCAGCCATCCATATGTTTATCATATGTGCATATGACCAGAGGGGACTTCTCACCCGAGAGGAAGAACTAAATTACAGGAGAAATTCCCAGGGACCTGGAGGAAATTTGGAGCTTCTGCTCTTTCTTTTCCAGAAGCATTATTCTCAGAAGTCCCCAGACAGACACAAAAAAGGGTGGTAAAAGATGAATTATGTGCTGGAACAATAATTTTGCTTTAAAAGGAGTTTATGTGTGGCTCAGCAGGACTTTGCATTAGATCATTCCCTGAGAATCTGCTGGGTTTTACAGCCTGGCACTAGGCAGCTCTGGGTGTATGACTACAGCCATGAACAAAGCTAAACTTTGATCTAAACATCTAAGAAGATGTCCAGGACTCTCAGAAGAAGAGCTACAGTAGCTAGCATGCTGGTCAGGACGCTAAATGCTGCAAACATAAACCTCCTCATTAGTTAGGGTTTCAAGATGTAATTTCATTCTTATAAGTAAAAAGCCATTTCTTTCAGTTGAGATGCCAGATCTGCTTAACCCCATGGTTTCCAAACAAATGCTTGCTGCTATCTTTCCTTATTATTATGGAATATCTGCTAAGACAGGTCATGATACCAGCAATTTCATGAAACAGTGATGTAGCAAAAAAATGTGTGAGATGGTGACCTGGGCCTTCACTGAGAGGAGACAGTCCCAGGGCTTGGTTACTTTTCCTAATCCTGGTCCTGTATTTTATGTGAAACATTCATTGGATGGGAGTCCTTAGAAAAAGCACTGGAAATGGCATTCATAAGTGTCTGTGTTAGCCACAGAGCTGGATGCCAGCTGTCCCACAGAAAGCATGAACACCTAGTACAGCCTGCTGAACTCTGCAGCTGGGGTGTCTGCGAGCCTCAAAACTGGATGCAACAGGCAAAGTCCATAAAAACAATGCAAGTGATTTTTCAAAGATTTATGATTTACCTGGGGATCAGTGAAGCATCTCCCTTCATCTTTCTGGTGTCCTGAGGTATTCAGTTTTAGGCTCAGGGAGGAATACATAAAGTTCCATGGATCCTACTCGGTTAGGAAAGTGCCAAGCACCCTGGCACTCTTGGGTCCTAAGTGCTATATTCACTTCACAGATCATGTCCTAAATCTGTTATGCATTTAGCTTTTAACTTTGGCTGGATCTGAGTGCTCTGTGCAGCTGTGAAGCTGCAGCTGACGAAAAAAGCTTGACTGCTTTGACAGTTCTAATGAGACAGAATCTGAATGTTTCAGAAGATTTACAGGTGTAGGAATAAGGTGGCACACCAACCTGAAACTGATGAAAACTGTTTATGCAGTCACTTAAAAATCCTCCTTGAATAATTTGAGAGCTAAAAATGAATGTTTCTGAGCACTGTCATAGCCACAGAGCAATTTTAGCATCTTGTTAATTGAATATTTTGCAGAAACATTTGCTTTTGGCTCAGGAAAGACCACAGAATACAGTGATCATTATTGACATTGCAGTCCTGCTGTCTTGGGTGCCTTACTTCAGGGGAGAGATGCTTCTCAAAACAGTTTTCAGTCAAAACCTGACCTTCCAGCTACCTAGTGTCTTCATGACTGTCTGCACACAGGATGTCTGAGGCTTTGAGGATTTGCTCTTTAAAGGGCTGAATGGACAAACTGAAGTCATTTGTTACCTTCACTTTACAGATGGAGGTTTATTAATTTCCTTGCCCAATCTCACTATCCAAATTTTCATGACAGCGGAGAGCCCAAGCCAGTGCTCTTTGGTTCAGAGTCATCACCACAGTCAACCTGTTATTTTCAAAATTTCAGTGTGTGGCTAAGTTAACACTTTTAGAAGAACATTGCTTAATTTTGCTATAATGAACTCAGTTCAGTACATTAACTCCTATGGTGAATCTTCCTGAATCTTTCTGCATTAAGGGGAAAAAGTGAGCTTGGAGCCTATGCTGCTTTCTTTTTTGGCAAGGTTTTTTAGGACAGCAAGGGAAGTGGGAGGGAGTTTAAATAATACAGGTGAGACCTACCTGGCAAAGTTCAACATATACACTTCTGTCTGTGGCAGATGTCTTAAAACTAGTTAATACAAGCAAAAGATGTGCTTGTAAGGGTGCCTTATAAGATTATGGCTTAAAGGTATATGGTTTCTTTGATCTTGTAAATTCTACCTAAGTTTATATAAGGAAACATTTGACTTCAGGATTCCTGTTATTAAGGTATTCATATTATTTCCTGATTGGTTTTTGGTTTGTTTGTGGGGTGGTTTTTTTTTAGAACATCCTTTTCTTTTAATTGTTTGAGTGAGGATCGAAATAGAAATCTTCCTTACTGCTCCAAAGCACTCAGAGGAGACAGGTTATTGTGCAGCCAGACCTGCTCTGTGAGCTTGACTTGACTGATTTAACTTGAAAACAATAATGCACACAAACAAGAACCTGAACTCCTTCCCTTAGGGTTTCCTGCCCTGATCTCTTGCTTGAAGAGACAATTCACATTTTTCATCTCTCTTAAAACAAATTAGTCCCACATGCCAGCATGACTTAGTGATTATGTAGTAATTATCTCAAATATTCATGCAGGTTTTCAGTAGATAAGCTTAGGATGAGTCATCAGAAGGATTTTATGCTCCTGTGAAGTTTAGTCCTACCTCCTGCTTAAAAATGTCATTTAGTTGCTACTTGAAATGGCTTCTGCTCGGCTTGAATTTGATCAAGATTTTTGTGCTATCTGCATTATTTTTCTTACTGCAAATGAGAATTTTATGTGCCTTTTCATAAATGTTTGAACAACTCATCTAATTGCATGAGTTGAGGCTGCATTTTGTTTGAAAGACACAGAATTTATCTTTCTGTATTTAAATGTGGATGTTAAATTGTAGAAATGAGACCTGAATTAAAGAAGAGAGTAAATCAGAGCTAAAAAGTTAGTGCTGCCTTTGCATCACTCTCCATGCCCAGACAAAAAGAGTTTATCTTCTTATCTTGTTCACTTCAGTCTTTCTGACATCATCACAGTTTGTTTATTATGCTGATTTTTGTTTGTTTTTTTTTTAATTTTTCTTAAAGCAAGGCCACTTTTTTATCTTCTACATCCAATTTCTGGTGTCTTTTCATGTAAGTAAACTTTTGCAAATATTTTCAGATTAGTTTGTTTATCTTGCAATTAAATATCAGTTTTCCTTATGCAGATCAGCTCTATTCTGATATATTAACCAAAGGTCTGGGATGACTTAATTTTGTAAGGAAACTTCCCTAACTTTGTAAGGAAATTTTTGTTTTGGCTTCTGACCCTTTCTTGTAACTCTGAAGTGTGTAGAAAGCTTATCTCTGATTTTGTGCAGAGGAAAAGTTCTGTTCCTTTGATATTTTTTTTCCACCTTGAACAGACTTTATCTGATACATACCTGTTAATCAAATCTGTATGTTTGTTTTGCTCTATAGTGCTGCCTTGTCGCCCACACAGAAGTAGCTCTGCAGCGTTTAACATCCTGCTTTGCAGAGGCTGCTGAGCTTTTTAGGCTGGAAGTCAGCCTGAAGAAGACAGAAGTTCTCTATCAGCCTGCACCTCAGGAAGTATTCCATCATCCCCATATC
>JAWWLV010000045.1:33180182-33203367 GCA_035041135.1 Platyrinchus mystaceus
TGAAAGCAGACTTTTTTTCCCAGGAACTAGTGCTACATCTTCTTAATAACAAGATCTTTAATTCTGGCATAGATAATTACATCAACCTGACTGCACAGTCCTCTCTTGCCCTTTCATGTGAGTAATGATTCAGTACTGTCGGAAAGGGAAGAAAGACACTATCAGCTTCTCATTGCTGCTCCCCTCTGTACTTTGATGGGTAACTCGGGTGGGAGAGCTCTGCTAAACTGGGAAAAGCTTGAGATGGCTCTGAGTCTGGGACAGTTGTCAGGACTTGGCTGACACAGCTGACCCAGAATGGCCTGAAAATCAAATAAACCTCCACACATTCAGAAGAAGTTACTTCTAGGCTCCAAATGCATCCTGTAAAAGAGCCAAGCTAAGTTTGTGCCATGTAGCTGTGTTTTCAGATCCAAAGCAGTTAGGCAGCAGCTTTATAGCTGCACTCCAGTTTCACAGCAAAGTCATTTGTCTTTTGTAACAGCTTCAAAGATATGAAATAGCAGTGTTGTATCACTGTCTGCTGATAAGAGGAGAATACCTGAGTAGAGTGTTACACAATGGATAGGAAGGTGGCAGTAATAAAAGATGAGGTTATAATTGCTATTAATTGCTTGCCAGGTTTTTGAAGGATTCTTTCCCACCCAACACCAAGTTCAAAGAGACACTCACTGGCTTGTCTTTTCGGGACCTTACTTGCTGTGCTGGGCATGACATAAAGCATACTTCCCAATTAGCCACATTTTCCTGTGTAATTATTCCCTCTCTCTTTTATGGAATGCAGAAGGGGACACATACAAAAGGAGTGGGCTTTGCTGGGAAAGGAAGCAGAAAGAAACATGGGATTTTGCATTCCTCTTCCCATTGAGCAGATCAGTAGATCTTTTTCTTTTATCTTAAACTCTTCCAGAACAACCTTTGCAATGGATATTAGAGTACTGCGGTGTGGTCAGAGCTGTTGCATGAGGATATGTTGAATCCACTTCAAAAATGAACAGGAATCTAAATACTTAACTGACCTCATGGCACTTTCCAGGTACCTTCTGTACTTAACAGATCACCTTTTTTACCTAAGTGTTCATGTCACTTCAGAGAAGACTGCCCTCTCTCAAGCAGAACAGGCCTACTTGAGTAATCAAAACTTATTTCAGTCGAAATACTAATCAACAAACAATTTTCTTATTGTCCCCTAAATCCCTGAGGAAACATCACAGCCAAGGCATTCTGCTGGCCACATGGTAGCTGTTCCTCTTGCTTGTTGGTGGCCCACAAGGTGCTCAAAAATGTTGTAGTACTATTGTGGTGCCAGGGACAGGTGCAGAGTTAAACTGTAGATTGAATGGCTCCTCCAAAAAGGCCAGAAGTGGCAAATTCTGAACAAATGTAATTCTTGTGGATTTTCAGTTACTTGGGGTCTATTAGACTATTTGTTTGTGTGTTTATTTGACATTATTGAGTTTTAACTCAAAAAAGGGAGCAGTAGTACAGGGAAAAAACCTAAATCAAATATTTGATGAAAGGCCGGGAGAGCTGGAGTTATTCAGCCTGGAGAAGAGAAGACTCCAAGCAGACCTTATTGCAGCCTTTCCATATATAAAACAGGCTTATGAGAAAGACAAAAAATTTTTTTACCAGGTCCTGCAATGACAGGAAAAGGGGCAATGGTTTTAAAATGAAACAAAGTAGGTTTAGATCAGACATAAGGAAGAAATTCTTTACTGTGAGGTGGTGAGGCACTGGAGCAGGTTGCCCAGAGAAGTTGTGGATGCCCCATTCCTGAAAATGTCTAAAGGCAGGTTGCATGGGGCTTTGAGCAACCTGGTCTAGTGGAAGATGTCCCTGCCCATGGCAAGGGGAGTTGGAACTTGATGATCTTTAAGGTCCTTTCCAACCCAAACTGTTGTTTAATATTGCTAAATCATATATTGTAAAGATGTTCAGGAACAGCTACAGAGACCCACAGGGCTTATGGTGATCTCATAATTCAACAAAAATGTACTTGTTTCCAGTGTGCTCACCTCAAACACCAAGAGGTGTTTGTCTTCCATTTCTTTTTTTGGGTACTGTGGGGCCTCATTCGCTGCCATCCATGGGCAGCCTCACCTACTCCTCTGCCCAGGCTGTCCCCGGGTAGCACCAGCAAGGCCAGACACTGAAGCCAGCACTACATTTCACAGTTTCTCTGTTGTTTTGGGGCACATGTGCCCAGATGCAGCTGGTCACCATGTGTGCCTGACATTTCAGCTTATCCCTGTACACTGTGCTGGAGGAGAGAGGTCCCTTGGCAAAACATGTGCTTAAAGCACAGACTGGCCTCTCCTCCCTCCCCAGCCATAAGATCCCTCAGGGAAAGTGTTAGAAAGGACCTGTGAGGATGTCCCTTGTAAGCACCTGAACTACTTATGAGCTGTGGCTTGGCCAGAGAGGGTACATGTGTTAAATCCTCTGAAAAATTCACATTTCCATGGAAAGATTTGTGCAATGAAGCTGTTCCTGTCTTCTGATGGGCTATGTGGAAAGGGATTAAAATGCAATTTCTCTAACTAGTATGAATAATAGAATAAGTTACTCTAAGCCAAAAAATACAGTGGATTTTTTGTTTAACTTGAAATTGTGCTGGTCCGTTTAAATTAATATTGTCTGAATGTTGTGAACTTTAGAGACCCACAGATATCTGCAATAAATCGTCTCAGATCTGCATGCATGCCTTTTCCAAACTTTGCTGTACTCCTAACTCATTTGTTCTGTGCCCAGCTCAGCTTTGCACTGTTGCTAAGTGTGGGTGAACTTGCTTGACTGCACTGGGCTGCTGCCTCCAGCCAGCACCAAGGAGTGTGCAGTCAGCTGTGCCCCAGGAGGAGCACCAGCAGGAGCTGAGTGACCGGTCGGTAGCTCCGCAGTCATCCCGTCAGAGAGGAGCAAGAAAAAATATAAAACAACTGGGACTCATTCGACTTGAGATATTTTTTAACTAGATGCTTTTTATAGCATCATGTGAGTAAATCTTGCTTGCTCATTTTAGGGCTGGAGAGGGTGTCACTGATTTAATCATGATCTTAAGGTTTGACTATGCCCTGGCTAGTCATAGCACCTTGCAACCTCACTGAACATAAAGTCATATTCACACTGCAAGATCTGTGGGATTTAGTAGGATTAAATCCCTGTTATGGTTGAGAGCACTTTTGGCTGATGCAGTTTCTCTAGGCTTGAGCTGAAATGATTGCAAGACCTGGAGCTACCACGAAGCTGTGGCTATGAGTGATGCCTCAACACCCCTCAGAACCATCCTGAGATTAGCTCAGTTGGTTAAAGCATGGTGCTAATAAAGCCAAGGTTGTGGATTTGATCCCTGTATGGGCCATTCACTTAAGAGTTGGACTTGATGATCCTTGTGGGTACTTTACAACTCAGAATATTCTGTGAACACATCCGCCACCTCTCCCTACCTCAGTGCAGGGCTGTGGGCAGTGCAGGCACCCGAAGAATCCTGACATAATTTCAGGCAGCTCCCACTCTGCTGCTGCCAGATCCCCCCTCACTATCTGCAAGCAGGAATGTTTTTCTGTAGTAGGCAATCTCAGTAGAACAGGTGATGAAGAGAAGTGAAAGCAAGGGAAAGGTAACAGCAGAAACAAAGCTGCCATTTTTTAATTAATAGCAGTAGGTCTGGCCAAATCTTTTGAGCCTGGTGTTTGGAGTTTGAATCTTACAGGCAGCGAGTCATCTGGAACAACTCATTTTTTTATCATCATTTTTTTCCTTAATACTCCTTGAAATGCAGCTGAAGCTGGAAGAAGAACAGCTGGAGCATATATTCACACTACATGGGAAAAGAGTGCTGAGTCCTGGCATCCATTGCTGCCTCCTGGTCAGAAAGACCCTGTGAGCTGTACCCAATGTGTGCGGTGGTGCTGTCCCTGCTACCCCTCTTCTACCTCTGCTTTACAAGTTATAACCAAGTCAGGCTGCTAATTCATGCATAGCATAAATTTAAAAAAGGACAAAATTCTTTCCAGCTCTGAAACAGTCAAGTGAAAAGGCACAGACAGAGCCAAGGGGATATTAACCTAAACTGCAAATTGCCAAGAAAAAAAAACACCATGTGCCTCAGTTCACTAATGGCAGCAGTACAAAAAAAGGCAGTTTGCCCTTAGGATGTCTGTCTCTTCTTTGTGTACCTTATGTATTTGTCTTTTGAACTGTTGTGCACACACGGACATAGCAGGATGCCAATATTAGATATGGAGCTTAAATTGGGATTTCTCGGGTAGTGCTATAGTAATTTAACACATTCTACTCATTTTGATCACCTTACAGCTGCTGCTCACAAATGCAGTGTTTGGCATCTCACTCTGGCTGACTATAAACTTCACGTATTGTTGCAAAGGCTGTTTCTGTCTGACCTATTATAATGGATTGGTAGTTTGACTTTTCTTGTTATTTTTCTCTGATTTTCATCTCTGGTATATAGTTTTGCATTTTTTTTTTATGTGTATGTTCTGTTCAGTGAGAGAGTGTGATAAATTCTAATTGCTTCCAACTTTCTGCTGGACTTTTTCTGGAGAATGAATGTTTTCCTTTGGCATTGTCAGATATCATGGACTTCGACTTAAAACTTCTCTGACATCAAGGACTGCCTCTACACAGGAACCTTTGTGCTCACACCGGCAAAGCGGAGAAAATTTTGTATGTAGAAAGCTGACACTGTTTAAGAAACAGAGTTGAGTTATAGTGTTCACTTTTCTGACATTACTCATGATTGATGTTATTTACAAAAATCAGTGTTGAAACTGTGAAAGCAAAACAGCAACACTATCAAAAAATACTGGAACTATCAAAAAAATTGGAACACTATCAAAAAATTTACTCCATATAAAAGAATACACTTGCTATTTTTTAAGGAAGTACTTTCTAAGAAATTTACAGGAGCAGAAAAAGTTCAGCCAAAATATCGGAGGAATTTTAAGTAAGAAATTTCTGTGCTTTTAATGTAGTGTGTGACCAGTCACCTGAATCAATCTTTGCAAAAGAAAGAGCAAAAAGCCAGCAAATGTGATATCTGTGTTTGTACACAGCTCCTGTGGTATCCCTGGAAATACAAAGATACACATTTAGTCTCAGCCTAATACTAATCTCCTTATTTCATCGCTTCTAAGAAAAAAAATCAAAAAATGTTTCCTTCATCAGCACCTCCTCCACCAGGTTTTCATCACCCAAGTGTTTTCTTCTGTGCCTCGGGCTGTCTGTTTTCTATCTGTTTTTGATCTGAAGAGGGTGCTTTTGAGACAGCACCAACTGTGGGCAGAGGTTGAGCACCTTCCCTGCCCACAGCTCCCCTTGTTGGCCCCAGTTAAATGGAAAATCCCCACTTTTCCCACCAGCAGCTGGTATTTGCCACCCAAGGACCCCATGCCCCAGGCTCCTTACAGGCCCTTGGCTGGTCAGAGGGGTGCCAGGGGTCCCCTGGGAGACACAAACCTGAGGGCTGGGGACCATCACTTTGGTGCCCACCAGCCATAGGTGTTACACGTCCATGCTAAGCAAGTTCCTTCAGCAAGCCTGAGATCTTTTACTTCCATTGTGCCAGAGAAGGGTATCAGGACAGGGAACAAACCACCTTGTTCAGGCTGTTCATCATTACTGCCCTGGGTGCAGTGGGGATGGCCCGGCCCTGCTCCTCCTTCCCCAGTGGCATTTCTCTACCAACAACGGACCAAGAAGGCTGCAGACATGAGTGGTGATGCGGGTCTGTCTCCTGTCAGATCAGGACTGCTGGGCAGTATCCACAGTCCCACTGCACAAAGACATAACGGGCCCTTGAAGAGCTGTCCTCCTCTTTCTGGCCTAAGCAGGTCTTAGCTTAAGGGTCCATTGACTAAATAGACGTGGAAGGTCAGTTTAATACACTGGACTTTTTCTTTGTAACTCAAAACTTATCACTCATTATTTTATGCTTACAATTATGTGTTATTTATTTATCTATTAATTGATTTATTTATTTGTCTCTCAGATAATAAGGTTGTCAGAACTGTAGTATAGCAAGGGTCTGTAATAAACTGTTGTATATTTGTTGTTCTTCAGTGCAAACAGAAATCTTTTTTCTTTCTTCCAAGACATGTCACATCACAAACCATGTGGTCCTCGACTTTCACAACAGGCAGCACCCAAACCTTCTACAGTCCGATCACAACACAACATGGGAGCATCACCCTTGAACACAGCCAGGGCTGGACTACTGCCTGCTTGGACAGGGGCTCTGAGAATATCCCAAGTACCTGAGGCATCACAAACAGGGCACAGCAGCCTGGCATGGCTGACTGGCAGTGCCAGGATAAAAGGAGGATGTGGTGGATGGCAAGGACAGGGAGAGAAACACTTGGCCTTCAGTGCTATCCTCTGTTTGGCAAAGGCACAAGAAGAAGTTGCTCTTCTGAAATATTTTTAAGAGCTGTGGGGGTAAAATCAGAGACAGGGAAACCAACTCTATCATGGCACTGTTTGATGAGGGTGCTCTAGAAAAGCCAACCCAGTGCTGATGAGACTGCAGTAGGCCACACAGAACAGTACTCGAAAAACTAAAGCAGCATCTTTATTTTATATATAACTGCCAGTATAAAAAGTTTATTACATAAAAGCTGTTTTGTTTACAATATATTATATTGCTTCAAGCTGATGCAGAAAGTTCATACATTACAGTTCTACTTTGTTTACAATATATTACGTTGGTAAAATGGCACTACTACAGTGTATTTTTAATACACAGTACTTCACAAAACTCTAAGGCCAAAAATAACATTGACTTGAGTTATTCAGTTTTTAAATTAGGCAACTTATCTATTTATTTTTTTTCTTAGGGAAAAGTCTAAATACACAATCTGTAAAAATTTGTAACATGCACCTTTCTTTTATCTTAAGCAAATTAAATCTGTAGCCACTGAAATTATTCAGGTTAGCATCTAGGAGGTTTTCTGCTTGAATATTGTTACTTAAATTTTGGAGAATATTTGCAGCTATATAATCAAAAAAAAGAAGTTTAAATGTAACTGTAGTACAAAACACCATCCAAAGCACTGAAAGAAGGAGCCTATATAATCATGCTACAGAAGTATTTATAAAACTTAAAAGGAATAGTAAGTGTCAGCTCAGTGGTTTATAATGAAGCTAATAAAATTCCAGCCAGTAATCTTAACTGTAATGAACAGCATTTTAACATTCAATCCATGAGAGGTTAATGAAGGCTATGCACTTTGTGTAACACAAACCATTTCAGATGTTGGAGTTCACCAGATATAATTGGATTCGGGTGGAACATGCCTCTCCTCGGCCCTTTTCGGCGAAGGCGTGTGCTGCCTGTGCTTGCTGCCTGCTGGCCTCAGGGCGCTCAAACCGCTGCCTCCGTACCCTGGAAAATTATCCAGTTCAAGAAAAAAGAATCCACAGAAGTGGGCTTGTGATCTACAGCTAATATTCAAGTGGAAACAGTCTCTCACATTTGAACAAAGGGGTTTGCTATGCCTTGCACAAGCACTCACACCTCTCTGTTACCCCTAGGGATGAATGAGGTCCTGCCAAGCAGAAAGATGCTCTCAACTGGCCAGGCAGCCCAGGAGACCATCAGCACACCCCAGCTGTCACTCAGCCCTGGGTTCAGATGTGCACTGCCCATGCAAGGCGGGTGACAGTCATGATGATCTGCCAGCAACAGGCTCCCTGGGGAAAATCTGTACCAACTACCTGAGCTGGGGTTTGTTTTATGGCTGAATGCAAAGAGAAAGAACAGCAGTCACCATAAACACCTAGGAGGAAAAAAAAGCACTCTCAAACAGGCTTAGTGCTGCTTTGTTGTGGAAAATGAAAGCGAACAATAAAAATGGAATCCAAAGTATTATGTTGAAATTCTTTATAGGTTCATTTATCCATCTCATTACTTAAAGCTCATGGAAATGACTTTGAAAAACTGAGTCCCCCATTCAATTTTTTAACCACTCCTTTTTAAGATAACAGCTTTACAGGGGAGCCAATAATTTGATGGAATATGAAACAAGTCTCTCAAATTAACTATAAATCTCCTTTCAAGATTGGGAGATGTTTGGTTTCCGTTCAAAGGAGTGAATTGCAGTGCATGCACATGTATATAATTGAAGCCCTACACAGACACTTAAAATGGGGATGAATTTTACCCAAATGTCCTATTCAGTTTCTTCGCTGAATACAGAGAGAGTTTTGTAATACTAAACACAGCAGGACTGTAGCCAAACTCCAAATAATGAAGGATGCAAAACCTTGGAGCTGACAATAATGTGTGGCTATTTAGTTCTCATCACAGGGCAGGCATAAGCTTTGGTTCTGTTGTACAGGTAATTACTTCTTTGGGGATGGTCACTTAGAGAATGTGATTTTTTTCACTTGCTGAGTTTTTTATAAGAAGAATAGAATAGGAAGAAAAAGTTCATACTGAACTTATGAATTGCAGTTCATATTGGTTCATTTCCATCTATCTTTTTTCTAGCCATAATTTATGGCATTTCTCCTTCAGAGAATAGCATGAATAATTAAAACACAAATCCACTAGCTAACAACAGAAAAGTGGACTCCCCAAACCTAATTTTCACAGCAAAATCCATTTTAGTTAGGTAATATTCAGTTTTTAATGACAATACTATATTTATAATAATACATTTAGATATAATACAAATCACAGGCATCAGCAGCTTTTAATAAAAACAAACATTTGGTTGATGCTGCAATGTAAAATTTTGCAGAATTTTTCAGATTTTTTATTATTGACACTTAAAACAATAAATGTGAATTGGTAGCTAACTGTGATAAACATTAATACCTCATGGAGTATATGAAGATCATATGTTGAAGATCTGCTGTGGCACATGAAATATAAAATTAAATCTGAAGTTCTTTCTTACTGGATATATCCAATTGTATTTCAAATAATTTTATACTACCATTTTAAACCCAGTAAAATGATCAGTTGCTACAATAGGTGGCAAATGGACCAATAAATACAACAGGAATTCATTTTAAGGACTTTAAGTTTGCTTTGGGACAATATATTTTGTATGCTATGGATAAAATATTGGGACAATATTGGGACAATATATTGAGACAATATATTTTGTACGTATGGGTGTGAAGAGGAGGAGAAAACTACGAAGTTGCTAAGAACAGATCTTGCATAAGTCTTCAAGTCTTCTCCGAAGTTCCTAAAGGACATTTCACTTTTTTTCTGAGTTTTAATAATTTTTAGAACCTGACAGAGTTTTATTTCTAAAAATGCCTTCCCAACATTTTAAAGCTAGCTGATCACTGAGGAGTACTGAAGGACTTGTATCCCTTCCATACTATAGGTGAAAGATAGGCAAGGTTACCTAGAAATCTGATCAATACCAGATTCTGGAATTTCTAATACAAGGTTGATCTTGGTAAAATAGTTTCAAATGATTCTAAGTATTCTTTTAAGCAGTTAAAATTATGAAGTATTGAAAATTTTTATTTGTTTGGAGTAAGGATTAAAAAAAATGGAGTGTGATATCATTAATAATGCTGGAAAGGTTCATCATCGGGTGCGTAAAGCCTCGGATATGACTCTCTGTTTTGTTTCTCACTTACTTTTATTGCAATGTCTCCCATGCCAGCCTTCTTTGCACTGGCATTTGTTGGGCTCCACACAGGTGCCGTACAGGCCACAGCCAGGTTCACAGACAGCTGTAAAAAAGCAAGCACATATATATGCCTGATCTCTTGACATTTCATTCAAAGACAGAGTCACACATTTGCTTTCCCTGCTGTTCCACATGATGGGTTGGTTCTGGCACAGGCTGGGGCTCTCATAATACATCTGTGCCTTTGCACTGAGTGCGTGCAGAGCCCCAAAATAATCCTCACACTCCCCTTTACCTGCAAGGTCTGGCTCAGCCTCTGGCAGAAAGAATCAGATCGAACAGCAGAGCTGAGCATGCACCAAAACCAGTGGCAGGAGGGCACCCCACAGCACCCCTCACAGAAAATGTTCCTGTTGGACTTTAATGTGGCAAAGTATTAACATTTTATTAAGTATTTCTCTATTACTAAACTACTATTGCTGAGCTGACACACTGGTAGAAACTCAGAGTACAGAAGAGACTGTGAGGAGACTTCAGTAAAAAAAATGTTTCTGGTTTCATAATTCCCTTAAGTCTGGTGTATGCTATGTATCCAGAAAGTTAAATAACTTGAAATACTTTGACAACAAAAAATTAGTGCTGATGTTATGTGAACAGATACTGTATAGCCAGTATCGGTGCTCCCACAACAACTGATGGAGTGGCTTTGGTACTTACGCTTTGAACACAGGTCTCCCTGGTAGCCTTTGGAACACTTGCACTTATTCCTACCGGTACATTTGCCTCCATTTCGACAGGGCTGATGGCATTTACCTAGAAATTGAAAACACAGAAACAATGGTCTTAGTCCCCTGTGCCTACTGTCTCCCAAGGGCTCGGATAAGGGACTAGAAAACTCTCCAGTATCGTAAGGCCCTCTGATTACTATCCGCTACTGGTTGTTCAAGCTGGCAGTGACAAAATAACAAGAAGTCCGAGGGCAATCAAAAGAGACTTCAGGGCCCTGGGATGATTAGTAGAGGGATCAGGAGCACAGTAGTGATTTCCTCGATCCTTCTGGTGATGAGGAATAATACAGATAAGAGCAGGAAGATCCATCAGGTCAATGAGTGCCTCTGAGGTTGGCATACTCAGAAAAATTTTTTTGAACATGGGTTGATCTACTCAACACCTGTCTACTGACACCTGATGGGATGCACCTATCTCAGAGGGGAAAAGGGGTTTTAGTGCCGGTGGTAGTGGGACTCACTGACAGAGCTTTAAACTAGCTTGGAAGGGGGAAAGGGACAAAACCAGGCTGGTCAGTGATGAGAGATGGGATGGTGTGCCAAATCTTGAGGAAAGGAGCCCTTGAGGATCCTTTCATGGGATCCCTCAATCTGCTTCACAAGGTGTTGGCTACAATGTACCACTCCTGAAACGTGTGCACACAGCATGAGGAACAAACAAGAGGAGCTTGAAGCTTTGGCCCGGTCCCAGAGTTTTGACATTATTGGCATAAGTGGAACCTGGTGGGATGAGTCCTGTGACTGGAGTGCCCTGTTGGATGATTACAGGCTCTTCAAGAAGTATAGGCAGGGCAGAAGAGATGGAGGGGTGGCACTGTATGTAATAGAAGGGTAAGAATGTTTGGAGCTCACAGTTGGCACTGGCACCGTTGAGAGTCTCTGGGTAAGAATCAAGGGGCAAACAAATAATGTGGATGTCATTGTGGGAGTCTGCTATAGACCTCCTGGACAGGACAGTGATGCTGGCAAATTACTGTTTGAGGAACTGAGGGACACTTCCAAGTCAACTGCCCTTGTCCTTATGGAGGACTTCAACTTGATTGGGAGCATCACACAGAAATTAAATGGCAACATCACACAGCTGGTAGAACCCGGGCCAGGAGATTCCTAAAAAATCCGGGATGACAACTTTATGGAACAGGTCCTAAGGGAGTCGACTTGGAAGAATGCCCTCCTTGATCTACTGTTTGTCAACAGAGCAGTCTCCTGAGAGAAGTGGAGATTGGTGACCGACTTGGCCACAGCAATCACAAAGTGACCAAGTTTAAAACCTCTGTTGACGGGAGGAAAAGTGCCAGAAAAACCTCAACTCTGGGCATGAGGAGAGCAGACTTCAGGCTGTTCAGGTAACTAGTGAGTAAGGTCCCCTGGGAAAATGTTTTTGCAGGTGCTGGGGTTCATCAGTTCTGGTCACTTCTCAAAGATCACCTCTTAATGGCACAGGAGCAGGCAATTCCAAATGGCAGATGTCAAGCAGGTGTGACAGAAGGCCTGCATGGCTGAACAGGAATCTTCATTTGGAAATAATCAAAAAAGGAAGGTGTATGCCCAGCTTTTGCGTGGCCAAAGCTCAACAGGAGTTGAAACTGGACAGAAATGTGAGAGACAATAAAAAAAGATTTTTCAAATACATTAATGGCAATAGGCAGTATTAGAAATATCACTGGTCCGTTACAGGATGAGGATGGCCACCTCACAAACAGGGACAGAGACAAGGCAGAGTTACAGAGCACCAAGTCTGACAGAGTTCAAGAAGCATTTGGACAACACTCTCAGGCACACAGTGTGACTCTTGGCGATGGTCCTGCGCAGGGATAAGAGTTGGACCTTGTGGGTCCTTTCCGACTTGGCTGATTCTGTAGTTCTGTGATTTGGGGAAGTGTCTGAGAAGCTTGCCTTGTACACAAAAAAATTATCAGATGCTGATGTAAGAGTGACCAGGAAGACTCTGCTGCAAGTCTGTGCTTCCAATTTATATGCATTCTTCTGCTTTGAAAATGTGACAATAATTTGGCATGGCCAAAGCCCACGTGACCTTGCAGCTTTGGCAGCTTTTTTGCATGTTGTGCCGCTCTGACTTCGCAGAATCCCCCATGTGATCAGGCAGTATTGCCTCCTGCTCTCCTCAGCCTTCACGGGGGAGGCAGCACTGCCCAGACTATGCAGTTGCAAAGAGTGGGATTCAAACCTGGGGGCACAAGCAGAAAAAAATCTGGTGGCATCCAAGATACTCGAGGACTGACAGGTATGGTGGCTACTTGCAGACAATAAATTGGCCTGGCCTGTCAGCTTGTATCAGAGGCTGTGGAGCACCATGGTGCTGGGGATGGTGCAATGAGGGATGTTCCACACGGCAGCTCAGAAACTAAAGGCACATTAAAAAAGCATGCCCTTCTTTCCTTTTTGATAAGAACAGAGCAACTTTGCTAACAGTAATTAGAACTGGCAGACATTTTTCAAGGCTCCTGGTCCGGAAATTACTTTCCCTCAAATAGAGGCTTTTCCAAAGGCAGAGGCAGGGTCTGGTGGTGCTGATAATAGGAAGGCTTCTTTGGCCCTGATCGCCTGTGATGGAGGAGGCCCACATTGGTGGAGGAGATCCACACTCAAGTTCTTGCTGGGCATGGCTCACACCAAAGACCTTCCTCAAACTTAACAAGTGTCCCATCACTAGACTTTCAATACCCTGTTTGAATTTGTCTGCATTACTTAATTAATTAAATCTTCATTCTAGGAAGGGGAGCACAGAGCCCATGAGCTTAATCACTCCCAGCTGAGCGAGGCCCACTGTCACCTCCCTGGGCACTTTCAGCCACTGGGAACTGCACCATCAGTCCCTTGCCTCCTTGATACCCATACGTACTAGTCCAGCTTCTCTCATTTTTGTCCAAAACCATTTTTCATCTTTTCCAATGCCACTACATTTTCTAGATTCTTCAGAAAAGAGATAAGAAACCTCCCTTCCTAGATTTAGCACTATTATTACTTGGACCTGTGAGGAAACAAAAAGTGGAACCTGGAGTGGCAAACTGCTTCCGCTAATTTGGTTTCCTTTTTTTTTTTTTTTTTTTAAGAAGGGTGTTAACTGAGACCTGCACATGATAATTTAAGCATCAACACTAACTGGCTGTGCTGAAAATCTCATTCATGATCACAGACTGCCCCCTTGGGAGCTCAACACCCCACGCAGTGCTTGATCTGCCCTCAACCTCTGCAGACCTCTCTAATGCATGTATGTACTGTCGATATAAAGGAAACACTTGTTTCTAATATATATAATTATTTTAACATTTGCATTCCAAGTAATTAATGATCAAATGGAGCAAAGCTAAGGAAATCCATGAATTTTCCTAGCTCTTCAAATAAATCGGGAAAATATGGGTCAAGAGATGTGACAGCAACTTCCACCGAGTTGCATTAGGCAAGCATTTCGCTCAGTACAGCTCAGTTAACTTCAGACTAAGATGTAGTCACAGAATGAAGGAAAGAGTAATAATTCTCTCTGTTATTGACTGAGAAATGGAAAAAGCAACAAAACAGCTGGTCACAAATAGGGGAGGAATCCAAAACAAAATAAAACTGACTGGAATCCAAGTGAAACACTAATTAGAGACAATGCATACCTACCACTGGAAAAAACCTGGAAGACTGTGCATGCTTGTTAGTATTTTCGATGTCCAGTACATTTCCCAGGAGTCTTACAGAGTGATTCCACTATTAGACAAGCACTCAAAACCTTTACACAATATTAAAAAAACCAAACAACAAAACCTTTCAGTTTTCAGAAGACGGCTTTCTGCATGCTGAAAGGTTTTCTCCCCTTGTTTTTCTAAGACCTCCACGACTGAATGCAGCTGGCCCTGGATCTAGAAGACAAGACTGAGTTGTGTTTCTCCTCTGGTGTTTCAAAGCCCTGTCTAGCATTTCTTGCAGTCCTATGCTGTTGTGCTGGCACTGGTGCAGTGCCCAGGGGTGGTGGCAGCTGTCAGTCACGGCCTAACAATTGCTGTCCCAGCTTTTCAAGAGCCCAGGCAAGTGCATAGCTTTCCTTGCTCTCACTGACCTCACCCCAGTTTAACTCTTAGCATACTGCTATCCTGATTTTTTTTTCTTTCTTTTGTACAGGAACTAGTTTACTGCCTGTATTTTAATTAATTTGAGTTTCACAGGTAAGTCTTTGCAAAAAGTCAAAGCAGTTGCACCTATCCCAAGCAGTAGTCAACAATGAGCTTCAGCTTCTCAGACAGATCAATTAAATGTATTGCTCTTAATTATACATGCTGTAATATCACTTCTAAGAATTCTCTTCAAAAAAACACCATCAACATAAAATACATGCTTCTCTCTTTGAATCAAACTTTAATCTTCATCTGAAAAATGTCAACAAAGTTGACTTTTTGGGGACTGAAGAAAGCAATGGGGTTCTGTTAGTATCAAATTTGAACTTGATGAAAGCAAACCACTGTAAATCCAGTGGAAACTCACACTGTTGTTCTTGTGACATGTGATCCAAATTTATTTCAAAGGGCAATAATTAAAAACAATAAAGCTTTGCTGCTTCTGTTTGACTCAACTTATGATAAGGTAAAAAGGAGTTGCAAAATGTAATGCACAGAGATACGGTGAAACACTTACATACACCTAGTGTTACTGCACATAAATACTGAACAAAACGTAGGTCTTACAGTATCTGTGCTCTTTCTTTGTATGGTAAGTCACTTATTGTCGTGTATTGGCTGACAGCACGTTAGAGTTTATTTCCAAGTGTTTCCAAAGTGATACAAATTTCCTAATTTGTTATTAGTGAGGTTATTTACAACAGGGAAAGTGTCTTGTACAGTGTCTTGTTAAAAGCTCGAAGTTCAGAAAAAACGAGATCCAATTGTACGTTCCCAAGTTGACTTGTGAATGCAACTTAATGTTACATGAAAACTTTCAGCTCTTATGGTTCAATCCTCCTTTTGCCCCAAACCCTTTCATTCCCAACTTATAGTACCCCGTTCAGAGTTGTGGGCTCAAACCTAATCTGATGGGCCCAAGTGTGATTCGCCATAATGTTTGAAAATAGATGCCCCATGCAGGTTTGCAGCAGCACATCTATCTGTCACAGGGTGTTGCTTAAGCTTGAGGATTGTTACTAGCGAAAACAAAACAAGGCAGGGGATGAGATGGTCTAGTAATGAATCAAACTTATAAGTAGGAAACTCATTAGGAAACATGTGGTACCTGACTCTGAGGGTCCCAAACGGCTATATGAGATCCTTGCTGTGAGGCCAGAAGAGGCAGGTTGTATGTCATCATTCAGACATTGACACTAGAAGAAGGTGACGTAAGTGAAAGCAAGGACACAGAGATGCTACTCACTAATTTCACAGTGGTCTCCTTCATAGCCTGAAGGACAAATGCATTTTCCCAAATAGAAACATGTCCCTCCATTGAAACAGGTTGTTGTACAGTTTGCTGAAACAAATAAAAAAGGAATTAACTGTCATTAATATGAACTAAGACTGACTTGGACTTAATGTTTGCTGCTCCTCATCATAAATAAACATTGAGTAGGTTTTAAAAATTAGGATTAACCTCTTTTCATCTGGTTTACACAGGAAGATTGAAATGTGGTTATTCCTACATAATGCTTTACATGGGCACACACACAATTCAACAGAGTGAGAAACAAGTGAAGCAATGAGCTCTCTGAGGACAGACAATCCTTACATATAAAGCTCATTGAACAACTAAGGTCCTATTGTTATTAAAACTGCCAGTGTTTGATGAAAGGAGCATAACCCAGGACTGGAAGCTACTTCTACAAGAAGATACTTTGCTACAGTTCTTAATTAATGCTTTGACTAGAAAGAAATCGTTGTAAGTTTTCCTGTGTGGTGACATACATGCAAATGCTCTGTCTCTCACCTGCCAAATTACTTACATTGTGTTAGATGTAACTTTTCACCAAACAGCTGGGATTCAGATTAATCCTTCAAAACACTGGGAACATTTAATTATGGTGCACTTTTGAAACGTTTTTTAAATGTGGCAAAAGTCTGTTCAAAGGCTAAATACAAGCGAGGCGGACACTGACAACAACAGCTTGTGCAGCATAATGGGAAGGTTCCTATCATTTTGCCGAAAAGGCCTCTAGGACCTTTTCACTCAGTCTTTACTTCATCTAGTTCTGCAACAATAAACGCAGAATGATGTTCTGCTCTGCCATGAGCAGGTCAGTTATATTTCTGCAGGAAATGAATTAGTTTTTTTTCACATGGTAGCTTGGACTATTCCAAATTACTGTTCTGATCAACTGACTGTTCATTTTTATCCTTCATGAGCCACAATGCAGCAACAAAAAATGAATAGCCTGCTTATTTTTCACATGTCCAGATGTAGCACATTAATGTACTAAATAATTAGTAAAACTAATTTTACTACAGGAAACTAGAGTTCAAATAGAGATCTTCCCCCCACCACCACCCTCCTAGAAATATGTGACTTCTGTGGTAGGATCCACAGCTTTTCAGTGAATCAACTGAAGCAGTTCTCTAAATTACCTTTCACAGAGTTGGAGTATCTGAATGCCTTGAAATCCCTATATTCTTCCAGCAGCTGCCAGGCTGTGCTAGAGCATGTATTTGAAGAATCACAAAATTTTTAAAATTTATTTACTTATTGCTTACCTGACTTTTCATAATCTACTCCTAGACGGGAACTATCACAGGTGAATAAAGAGAGGCTGCTGGATGAAGAGGCTAAAGGGTTTTAGCTGGCACTTACCTTTATCGCAGTTGATGCCATAGAACCCTGGGGGGCAGATACAGAGGCCAGGGGTGATGCAGAGCCCACCATTCATGCAGCGAGGAACACACAGTGCTGAGGAGTGGGAGGAGCAGAAACAACATTGCTGGTGTGATAGCAGTTGGCTATTTAAATACACAGCACATCAGCTCCTTAAGCTACTCTTCCTTCTGCTGGTTGTTCTAAGTCACATTTGCAAAGTGCCTCTGTTAGTGGGTTAAATCTACCACATCTCTGGTTTGTATCTGGCAATTTGGGCACAGTGTTACTGAAAACTGAAGGCTAAATTAAATTCAAATCTGATTGCATATGTAAGCAGAAATTGCTTCTTGTACAGTTTAATACCAGACAGTGAAGCACAAAGTACCCACACACACCTACACCCTCTGGATATTTAAAATACTCCCAGACAAGTCCTCTCTGTAACTGGATTCTGGTGCTTCAGCTGTGAAGGCAAGGACAATCTCAGAGGGGTCACTAACAACATGGGGTTCCCAGGCAGGCTTTACAGTGAACCTTCCCTTCTCCCTCTGCATACCTGCGCATAAGCTCGGCTACCTAACTTAGGCTAGAGAAGCCTGTTGCATGGCCAAACTCTCCTGTATACTCCCTCTAGAGCCCCACTGGCTTCTCTGGAGCCCTTGTTCTCTCCCAAGACCTCTCTGCCTTGTGGCCAACCCACAAGGCTCTTCAGGGAGGCACGTCAGGGGGTAATGCTTCATTTTGTGATTGCTCACAATTGGAACATGCAGCAAGGTTGGGTCCATACTAGTGAGTTAGACAGCATTCAGGCCTGGGGCCAAATGGGGGCAAAGGATCATCCAGCTTGTGAAACTGTTGGTGCCATTCCTGGCTCAGCTTTGTCCCTGCTTGACCAGCAAACCCTCCTGGGCATGATCCTGGGATGAGCAGTGGCCACAGGCTCCTCCCAAGAGGGAGTCTGTAGTGGGTTCATTGGAGGGTAAGAGTTTGTTAAACATATGAATGTAAGTTGTGCCAGTTGGCCCCCAGGCCAGAAAACAGTCCCTGATCATTTGTACTTAATATTTTTGATATAACCAGAGCATCTGGGAGTGAACAACTGTATTAGAGTAGGACGTCCATGGGGATGGTTTGCTCCATCTCCAGGCGCCCCAGAGAGGGTCTGCCACTGAGGGATGAGGAAGGGAAGGATAGGAAGCAGATCTAGTTTCTTTGCTGAGTCACACCAATTCCCTGGTCCTTCACTCCTGGAAATATCATCTGGGGCTATTATCCACTAAGGAAGGAGAAAGAGAAACTCTTTCCTTCATCTTCCCATACTCGCTTTCAGCCTGCCTACAAATCGGATCTTATCTCCAAATAAACAAATACAGGGCAACTAAAGTCCTGTGCTTCATTTCCCAGCTAGTCCTCATTACCAGAAAATTTTATTTAATCTTTTTGCCAGATGGATTCCCTTTGATTAAGGATCACTTCACTATTGTGTCAGTTTTTGTTAAAAGCAACCTCTTAAAGATAAAACATATTTCCTGTAAGCAATTCCTATTTTCATTAGATGCCAGATGAGAATAGTAATTCTCTTACATGTGTGAACTCAAAATATATGAAATCTTCAGAATAGGCCATTCTTAATTTTAGGAGAGGTGCAGGAGATACAGTTTTGTTGAGGTCATAGTAAAGAAGACAGTTGAGATTTTTTTTTTAATTACCTTTCTCACAATGAGGCCCATAAAATCCATCTGGACATTCACAGACATGTCTTTCGTTGCAAAACCCTCCATTTCTACATCCTCCTGGACACTCCGCTTCATAAAATATAACAACAATCTTAATTAAATGCTGTCAAGCCAGTTCTCAGTACGATCAATATACTTCTTCGACAAAACAGTAAAAATATTTGCCGACAAACAAGTGATGAAGAAATAGAAATTCAGCTAAGACTTCCTCAAGAGAAATCAGTTTCTTTTTTAGTAGTCTACAAATAGAGGTTTCATCATGGGTTCAAACATGCAATGTGCTTGTTGACAGACTGTGCATTTTCCCTGCTCTGCTATTCCATGAGCGCATGAGCAATGTGGATGCTCTGCTCAATCCACTTTCTTTTCTGTGTGGATATGAGCAGGCAACTCAGGGCAGTACTTGCATGGCTGGTTAGACCTGCCCTCAGTGCACAGGACCAGTTTCAATTTCTGCAGCCTAAAGCAGACTCCAGTGCAACTTGCATTGCATTAATTATCATATCTGTTACTACTGGGGTGACAAAGTGATGGAATTGGTATTCATATGAAAGAGTCAGCTACAAGGCTAAATGAAAGAAGGCCAGAAAGGAAGATGAAAGCATTCCTGCACAATGGTCCTATATCATCATCCAACTCTCATTCATATCTCAATTACTGATCAAATACTGGTAAAAGCATTTGGCAACACTGGCAGGATTATACAAAGATGACAAATACCTCTGGGTTTCACCACTATCCTGAAAACACCAGAGTCCATTGAACAAGATGCAAACTAAATCAAACCCTATGGAACTCCATGAAACCACGGCTGCTGGGTAGAAAAAACAATTACTCAAAAATACCTTCCAAGATACCTCACAGAGAACAAGGCAGGCAGGAGAGGCTGCCTAATCACATTAGAAAAATGTAACATTACTAGTGATCAGTGGTAGGCATGACCTCCTCATCTCCGTACTCTGCCATGTGACACTCCAAATGACAAGGTTCAAAAACTCTGAGGTAAAACGACATGCCTTACAAGTAAAGCTGTTTACAGCAGTAGTAATAGTAGGAAAGGCTTTTTGGTCCAACTGTGTTCCAACACCGCACTCTATGACTCTTTCTGGAAATGTTTCTCTTTTTGTAACCGAACGCAGAGCTGCTATTCATGACAAAAAAATGCATGCTTAAATACACACCATTTCAAGTAGAAAAATAGGAAAACATAACTTTTTGTGTGGCCATTCCTTAGCCGCAACAAATCTTCTCTTATCCCACAAAATTGCTCCTTTGCTCCCCTCACTTCCTCTGGCACAGGCCTTTCTGTATGGCCAAGAATAACTGGAAGAAGTAACCAGGGCTCTGGCAGGAAAAATTGGAGCTCCTCACCACATGGTGTCTTTCAGAGGAAGGAAATTGACCTCTACTCTAACACCAACCCATAAGGACATTCTTATCCTTCTCAGCATCTGTCCCAAAACACTGCGGTGTCCACCTTACCAGACACAGGGAAGGAATGGGCATTATCCCAGTATGGGCTGGAAGAGATGAGGTGAGAAAGCTCTTCCTCTGCACACCTCTAGAATTTGGAAAATCATCCTTGAGTCTCTCAGTTACCTCCAGGAGCAAAGGACTGGGACAATAATCAACCCCAGGTTTCTTGAGAGGCCACATGATGTAATACTGCTTAATTTTTAAATGTTACAACTCATGTAAAAATGGTAACAACAACTAATAACACAGAAATGATAACTTGGACGAATGCTACAACTAAACTGATTTTGGAACCCTTTCTGTTGAAGTCACTGTTTTCCACAATAAGGACCTGTAACTCTGCTGCCCCTATTATAATACCTCCAATGCTATTTCCAAAGTTTATTAAAAGATACTCAACTGAAAATAAAAAGATAATAAAAAAAAAGTTTTGTGTAGTATTTACAGCAGACACACAACTGATTGACTGATTGGTTTTGCTTCCTTTAAGCCTCCCTTTTCCTTCCTTTTTCTCTGCCCACTTCTTCTCCCTCTCCTCCACTTTCCATGGGCTAATGGGCAGCAGCAAGGCTTCAAAGAAGACAAGCAGCTTTGGTATTTAGGTGTAGTGAGGTTTCGAAGAATAAACAGCTCCTGTTCCTGCTGCCCACTCTTTGAAGCCACACTACAGCCAATTAGAGAAAAGAGTGAGGAGAAGAAATTGTGGGACTGTGAATGGAGACTTAATCAGAGAAGAATAAAAATCTTGTTCTATGTACATCAGCCCTGTCATGGGTTAATTTGACACAATTGCACATGATATGGGATAACTGTTTTATCTTAGACACTGATTTTTCAATTTCCATAGCCTCATTTTGAAGTGATAATTATAGTTGTTTGTGGTATATCAAATTAATCCAGAAAGTCTTATTACATAGTGTTTATGGTTCATAGATGGGTTGATTAAACAAGTGCTCTCCTTTCCAAGCAAACACTGCAATAACTTCATGATCTTCTTCTTCTTCCAGCATGTCCTCTCTGTGCTTACTGATTGATAACTGCAAGTATTGAACACCAACGTCCACCACCTTACCTATATCCAGAGCCAAGAGATTGCATCTAAGCTACAGAGAAGGTAAAGCCAACTTTTGCAGAAATTTTGATTAGTGTTTTTGCATTCAGTTTGGATGTGCAAGTCGAGATTTAAGGAACTAAGGGCACCAAGTTGAAACTAAGGCACTGACAGCATTAACAGATACCGGTGTCCCCACTACAGCTCCCAGAAGTTCAGTTCTCCAAATTATGTGCCATTTACAGAAATGTTAGCCTCAGCCTGCTTTCACAGGACCAACTCTTCTCCAAGCACCTCAAATCATTTGCTAACAGGGGTTTTTCATATGATACATCTCTATCAATGTCCTTGATGGGATGAAGGTGAACAGGAGGAGGGAGAAATGTCTCCAACCTAGTATAAGTCTGCTATGGGAGTTGAGTAAGAAAAGTATTAGTAAACATGTACTAAATAAACAGCAAATGCACACGGAGACAGAACAGTCTGGAATTCACCATAATTCCTACACTCTTTGTGAACACTTTATTTCCATCCTCCCTAGCTCTTATCCTGAATGAAATATAAGACCTGGTCTTACAGGTCTTACCATTAGGTGACCTGGTCTAACAGCATTCCAGCATGTTCTCTTTAGTGTTACCTTGCTGACAGGTTTTAAAGAAGATGGCATTCTGAGGGGTCTGGAGAATAATATTGCCTTCTGAATTCATTACGATCACGTTCACTTCAAATGCAGCAACCCCATCTTGTTTTCCAAGGCAAGGAAATCCAACCTGAACCACTAAAAGGGTAATAATAATAATAATAACAATAACAACAACATACACACATACATATAAAAGCATACGTTGAAATACTAAAAAAATAGATTATAATTATATTTAAGCTTCTGAGGAATGCCACTGATGAAAACTTTTAATACAGAGACACGCAGATCACCTTCTTCATAGATGGCTCCAGAACTAGAAGTACAGCAGCAAAGGAGAAGAGCCCATGCTCATTTACTGATATAACCCAACAGTCTACAGCACAGACAGAGATCATAACATAAACATACTTCTGCTTGCAGATAAGGCATTTACTTATGTAGAGCTATCTAAGGATACACTAAAACAAGCTGGAAGCCTACATTTAATTTTCTAAGTTAAGCTGATCACTTCTGAGCCTAAATTTTTCAGGCTGTCATACAAGTTCTGCAAAAACATCTTATATATTTTGGGAAAAAAGTTACTTTGGATAAGTTTTTCTGGTTTGGATATTGCAATAATACTTAAATAAGATAATACCATTAAGTGCAGGAAAAATGGTACTCTTGATAAAATAAGATCATGGGTACAATATTTAAAATGAAGGCATAGACACATCACTCTGACAGAACTAGTTAAGTCTAGCGATATTTAGACATTGCCTTTCCAGGAAAAGCAATCAAACACTTTTGAAATACAAAGAGTCTAAGTAAATAATTAAGGCCAGTAAATTTGGAGTATTTTAATGACTAAGCTCGATACCTCAGAACTATGGAATTCTCCTCTGTGATTGTCACAAGTGATCTTAAATAATCTTCAATTTTATCTCTTTACTTCAAAATTGGCCCTTCCTAGCAGTTTTGTAAGTTAGATCCAGCTAATAGAAATTGTTTATTCATTGCTTCTGAAATGCAAGCCTGAGCTTTCAGAACCAAATACTGAGCTAACAGTCCTACACTTGGTTTGTTTTAAATTGCTTATTATAAAAAATTTTGCAAGC
>JAWWLV010000045.1:33207044-33217842 GCA_035041135.1 Platyrinchus mystaceus
AAAATGGTATGGAATACTGGGAAATGGGCATTTCCTTAGTTACAACTAGTTACCAGGAAGGCCTAGGCCTAAACCATTACAGCAGTGTAAAAATCCCACCATCATACTAGTGTCTCACCATTTAACAGTGTAAATGCTTCAAATACCATACATGTACTGATTATCAATTGCTATTAAATGCTGGAGGCACTAGAACACCAAACAGGACTCAAATACAGCTTATATACACACTAAGCACAGTGGTGAACTGCACATGATCCATGTAGGGGAACACCACAGACATCCCCATACACTGAGGTACCAGTGCTGCCAACTGGGTAAGTCCTTTTTGGCTTTAATCAGACCTCCTGTCATGATGACTAACAGACCTTCTGCTGCAACTACGAGATCTCATCTCTGGCCTCCCTGCACTTGCAGACTCTGCTTTCCTAAACACAGTCAGAAGGGGGTAATTTTGGTCGAGCCTTTCTAGATGGCTAAAATTAAAGAAGAAGCTAGTTTATGTTAGAGGATGCTGAGTGCAGAGCTTCTCACATATCTCACCTGCTTTATATGGAGACGGAAATAATGCTTAACAAGAACTTGGCTTTCATGGCTTTTTAGTTGCTTTTAAATGTCTTTACTTGACATTTATCAGGCTTGCAACCAATTTAACTGCAGCAGTTGTGGTACAAGTATCATAGCACCTCTCACCCAAATCTATTTTCAATACCACTCACTCAATCCACACTGAATGGAGAGACCAATCCTTAATGTTAAATTCCAGGTGTCACAGCAAAAAGCTGTACTGAAACATTACTTCAATGCCAATCTACTACAAGCCAAAAATGGAGAATATTAAACACAAACTTTCAGAGTGTATCCATTGAAAAAGAGAAGAGGAAGAAAGACTGGACAAAGATGAAAGTTTGTAAATCAGTGTTCAATTTGCAACCTGGTCCTCCGGTTCTGCTTCTCATTTCTTTTCCATTTTATCCCACATGGCCTTAGGATGGCTAAGGCAAATCATGAAACTATGGTCACCAAAACAGTAGTGTCATTCAGATGTACATTTCTGCCTTTCTACCAGAGCTTACCATGTATGAGCTCTGAAACAGATCACATAAACTGTTATTCATCCACTTCAGAGCAAAGTGGATTCAATAATCTCTCATGGAAAGCTTTTTTACTCTAATCAGCTCACTGTGCTCCATGGTGCTTTTGGAGCACTCACACTGGCTTGGGCTCAGCCTCTGCTGTGGAGATATAAGTTCCAGTGAAGGACCAAGAACGTATAACTGAGGCACAAGTTTCTGCTGATTTATCTACACATAAAAGCTTCATGTGTCTTGGCTCAGACAAAATATGCTGCTGTACTCAGGCAAGGCACTCACAAACTGTCCAGTGCCAAGAAGCATGGCAATAAACTTTAGAACCACAATTCATAAAAAAGTTCATAATTCATAATAAAATATTTATACTTCACTCGCTGTAGAATATTTTTTACAGGAACATAATTTATAATATCAACAGCACAAACCTGATGCTTTATGAGGAACTGTTCCAAGCAGGGGGATATTTATAGTTGGATCAGCCATTATGCCTTTATCCAAAGAGTGCAAAGACAGGAACTCGTAGTAGTACTCAGCCTATGACAAAATAAATGAAAAATCTATATTTATTTTAATTGCATTCACAGAAGCAAACTATTTAGCATATAAATGAGAGGAGAAAAATACTACACTTTTCATTACGCCGTTCTATAATTTCTATTTGTTTCTATTCCCTGAGTGTTTCTTCATGTAAGCATAATTTTCAGGTAATTTCCTCTTATTTCAGAGATTACAAGTGACTGTACAGTAATCGGGATGCACCATATCAGCAAGGAAAATGGCCTCCATTTGGTGGACAACTGTTACATAGAGATTTTTTTTTTTTTACAATCTGCACTATTTATCTGGCAGACAACAGAAATATATGAACATTAGGCTAATTCTTAAGGCTGTTTTTTGTGCAGAATCCTTCTGGAACTGATGGTGAGCCTGGATCACCTGCCTGCACCAAGAGAGCAGTTTAAAGAGCATGCCCACATGCATGATGCAACTATGACATGAGATAATCCAAGCTTGCTCTTGGTTGATCTGCACAGCACAGCATGTTGCCTTGGGCAAACAGTGCCAGGCAATGAGTAGCCACATTGCTGGAGTGCCATGTTAGGACACATATCTTGCTTACAGCTCCGACACTGCCCTGTTCAACCTCAGTTCATTGAGTTGTTCCAAGGGTGGAGCTGAGAGTTCTCCTACCAAATTGGCTTCATGTCACTCATTATTAACCGCAACATAAATGATTTGTTTTGGCAATTCCCAAAAGGTGTTGGCATGATTTAAAAACTACTTTCCACTACTTTCATCCTACTCCTCATAAGAACCTGCACTGTGGCACAGAGTGTAGGCTTTGGTACTTTCTTCCATGGGACTCTGGCCTCTCTTGATATTCAGTGCAAAGTGATGTCATATGTCTGCAGAGTCACTGTACAGACCATGTACATCTAAGATGTATGCACCTTAGCAAGTCACTGGAGGTTTACACTATTGTCAGCAGCACAACTGCTGGGGTGCAGAGCAAGTGGAAATGAACCTTTTACACTAAAGTGTGGCTTCCCACTTACCAAAAAGCATTAAAGGAATTACAGATAACTCTACCTGCTGTTCTCAGAAAAGTCCTTGAGGTCTTACCATGGGCACTGGCAAAAATGTGTTTACATCCAGCAAGTCACTGACAGTAGATAGTATTGTTCTGTCTACTTTTTAGATAAAATAGTGAAATAAAGAGAGATTAAATAAAAAATTTTATGAGAAATTTGGCCTGATAAATGGTAGCTAAGTTATGTCTACAAGATGTCCGTCAATGTCCTTAGCCAGAAGACCGTCCTTTTTCTCCTGTAATGACCCGGCTCCCTAGTACAAGGAAGACATGGACTTAGTGGAGTGAGACCAGTGAAGGGCCACAAAGATGCTCAAAGGTCTGTAATGTCTGATGTATGAGGAGAGGCTGACAGAGCTGGGACCATTCAGCCTGGAGAAGGCTGAGGGAGGATCTAATCCATATGTATAAACAGCTGATAGGGGGTTGAAAAGAAAATGGAGCCATGCTCTGCCCAGTGGTGCCCAGTGTCATGACAGGAGGCAATGGGCACAATACAGAAAACTTCATTGGAACCTGAGAAAACACCTTTTTACTGTGTGGGTGACTGAGCACTGGTATAGGTTGTCCAAAGAGGTTGTGGCACCTCCGTCTGTGAAGATATTCAAAACCCAACTCAAAACAGTCCTGGTCAAGTGGCTGTAAGTGACCCTGCTTGAGTGGACTAGATCATCTTGAAGTCAGACTATCTAGTCTCAGATCAGCCCTCAGCCCCTCTGTGATTCTGTGCTCTGCTAACTTTAGCAAAAGCCCTGGCAGGGTGTGAAAGACCATCTCCCTTTAGCTTCTGATGACACCAGCAAAGCACTCATGACTTGAGGAGAAAGGTTGTTATGAAATTCTTGATCAGCTGTGGCAGCACATCCACTCACTCTGTGCAAACATGTCGTAAGGTGATTCCAAACAGCATGAGGGGCTACACTAGTGGTACATGGACAGTCTTCCCAGGGTGTTGTGTAGGCACAGAGATGTTAGACAAGGACTCGCAAAACAACAGGGAAGTAAGCAATGAGAGCTTTTAAGGGTGAGTTAAATACATGGAGTAAATGTGAGAGGGAGAGGGGACATGGAGAGAAGCAGTAAAACCAGAGATGAAAAATGAAGTCTGGGGTTACATTCAAAAGGCTGCTTTTAATTAAAGATGGGTTTTTTTCCAATACAATATACCATGCCAAAATATGAAAACAAGCCATAAATTCAGATTGTGAACATTTTTGTTTTCACATAAAACTTTGGTTCGGAAAAATAATTATAAGTCTCCACACATCTATAGAATAGTGCAGTGAGTGAGTCAATGCTGCACTGTCTGTTTCTCATTGGTTAGCTTTGATGTTTGGTTATATCTAAACCAGGTCATAATGAGTTATGACCTGGGATATTAAAACATCATGTTCTTACTATTCTAGTAAACAACAATTGGTAACTAGACCAAATAGCTCCACTCCCATATTTCCATTGCAGCCGCACTGTTGTACCAGGTCAGCTTGTGAGCCAGAGGCCCAATTAGTAGGAAAAGGACTGGAATTCCATTTTCCAGAGCCAAGACAATGCCTCAGGATACAAAAAAAAAGAAAGTCCCCTGTGGAAAAGGGGACCAATTGCTGCATGAGACACAATATTCACCGCCTTTCAAGGAAGTAGTTCCTCTAACCAGAGTGGAGGTGTAGCAGCAATTACTGCCTGAGGCAAGAATACATTCTGATCACACATTAAAAAGATGGGAAGAGACATTGCAGAAGCAACAGGCTGCTCAGGAGGAAAGCCACACTGGAGAGAGATACCTGCTCTCACCATTTCTGTACAAAGGTTTGTACATCTGCTGAGTTGACAAAAACTGAACTTCTTGAAATGATAGCATCTAAGAATAACCTGAAACACCTCAGGTAGATCCAGCTGCAAAGTTATGGAGCCATGTGCTGCAGAGTACGTTTGCAAATCATGTGCTGGACTGAGTTGGTTAAATTCTGACATAAATGTTATGCACAAAAATCATAGCCTAGAGAGGCTGCACAGTAGCAGGAGTAGTTTAACTCCTCAAACCTCTGAATCTGAAACAAGATTGGACTGCCATAAATCCTATCTATTTGGAAAAAATCTGTCTTGACACAATCCCTACATCCAGTCTCCAATACAGTCCTGCTGTAATTGGAGCTGATTGCCAATTAACTTGCATTAATCATCATGACTGAAAAGCAAACAACATGCTCACAGCAAATATTTACCATGCTTCAGCCTACCATGAAATTTAGTCATAATGGTTAATTGAAGATATAGGTCTGTGCAATTAAAATATTGTGTAGTGACTACCACAATTTATGCTGTAAGTGGTCATTGTGAGTGACCTAGTAGTGAGAACCAAACTTCCTTGGATATTGTTGAGAGATAAAGGGGAAAAATCCATAACCTGTAATCTTTTTTTTTTTCATTATAAAGATATTCTCATGTTTTTTGTGTTTGTTTTTTTTTTAAGTCAGCCTATGAACCCTCTGGTATGTGAGGGTCAAAATTTGGTAGTGAAGCTAAATCTTAGAGGAACACTGTTGTCAGAGGTGGTGGAGGAAATGGGGTTACCATTAAATTATTGATCTTCGACAATTGCACACTCTGCATTCACAGAGGACTTTCAGCTTGACTTCATGAAGCACCCGAGGAAGAATATGTTTTTAATTCTGTGTAAAATCTTTGTTTGAGACCCTCAAAAACTGAGGCAAGGGCCCCTGCAGATGTTGTGTGAACAGTCTGGGGACTTGGTGCTTTCAGGCAGCAGGTAGTCCTGTGCAGCTGCCCTTTAACAGTTCCCCATGTAGGTAAAGCCCTCAGCAAAGGGAGGAAATTTCACTTTAGGCAAATAATTCCATGGTTGGGATTAACTTTTATGGACTTTAAATGTCTGTTTTCTATAAATCAGAGGAATTTAAAAGGTTATAAAAATAACAAAGCCGTCTAACAAGTATTGCAGCAAACATCTGTTGGCAGTTTTGTTTTAAATGATATACAGTTAAAATTCCTACACAACTCCACTCCTTGGTACAAGATCCACTGTGCTGAAGTTCTCTTATCACTCAGATGTCATATTGTATCTGACTTGTTTTTTGTTTCATATTTAATCAAAGGATTCACAATACTGTGCTTTACATTTTCTTCATTTTACACGAAAGATGTAGGATGAGAAGTAATGCTAGTACCTGAAGCAAAGCTGAGCAGCTTAAACTGTTGTATGTCACAGCTCAATAACCTAATGAAATCTACACCCTTTCTAATTATGAAGTGAATGTATGTTAGCTTTGGAAGTAGATGTAAGAAATTAACTATATTTTCTTCTCATTATTTTAAAGAGATCAGTGCTGAATGTTCTGTTCTGTTATCAATTAAATTACAAATATACTCTAATGCCATTTTTTTCATTTAAAGAAAGAAATACATCAAAAAATGTTCCTTTTTATCCCAGATCCACGAATATTTCTGGCTATACACATACTAGAAGATTCTACCGTGTATTATCCATAGCAGATGCTCACAGCTGCATACGCCATAAATAAAATCATAAAGTGAGACAATGTATGTGTTTGTTAGGTGTTTACAGCATGGACCTCTGCTTCTCCAAGACATTAACCACATTAGGTCAGAGGAGTTGTTCTGCCTATGTTCCAAGATGAAACACGAAGCAAAGTGAGATGAAATCCAACAAAGAGTATCCGTACTGTGCATACCAGGCTATTGAAGGAGTCTGGCCACAGTATGAGTATGTACATATATACGAACAGTTTGTTACTGTGGTGCAGTCTAGACACTGCTGTAATGAGCAACATAACGGAGCCTCCTTAGACAAGCAGATCGTACACCGTCTGCCTACAGACTGCCTCTTTTTCTGCTAAGGACAGCAGCTTTGCCTAATCTGTTAATTGGGCCTGTCACAGAGTGGGTAAACCATTTTTTGCACTTCAGCATGACACCCAGAGACTTGCTGTCAGACTCACAAGGCAGACCCAAAATGGGAGGCATACTTAACAACATGAAGTGATACAGAAACATGCTCTGAGAAAACCAGTTTACACAGAAGACAGGATAACCTGTTTTCCATTACTGGCTGCTAACAGTATGGGAATGAACCAAACAGCAGGATTACACAGAGATACACACAAAAGGAAGTTTGGTGTTCCTAAAAAAAAAAAAGAAGGACACAAATTAGAACTCAGAGAAATGGGCAACCTCAGAGAAAAATACACTATGTGATAGCAGTAACTAGGCAATGCTGTGGTGAAATGATCACAATTCTGCAGAGCCAGTTCTATGCCTGCTTTCTTCACATTAAGAAAACCACAGCAGACTGAAGAAAATCCGTGTGTGAGAAGGAAGACTTTTTAAACAATGGAGTGAATCCCTGCATGAAACTTTCAACAATAACTACTCGTGGTTTTAATGGTTTTAGAAGAATGGTACAAAAACTCTCAGATTTTGTCAATGGAAGATGGCTAACTGGTGCTTAATGTCTCTTGTGGCATGCAACTGTGGATGACAGATCAGATCCTCCAACAGCTGGAAAACAGTTGGAAAAGAGAAATTTCTTGTTTGTTATCAAAAAAAGCCTCAGATTTTGAAAGATGACACTACAGCCTTCCAAGAATGCTTTGCAGTGGAGAGACGGGCAGAAATCCTTGCAGAATACATTAGCTTTTGCTCCAAGTAATTCAAAAGGAATTTCAGTAAAGGTAAGTAACATGAAAGAGTCACTGTCAAGAAGCTTGGTGAGGTCACAAAATAATAGATTTAGATTATATTTAGCATAGTTTCTGGCAGTTGTCTGCTCTTTGGGAGACACGGGAAACAGGGAAGCTACTTACTCACTTTGAGCTGATATTTTCTCTCACCAGACCCTGAGCTCTGGAAGCCCTTTAGCATTTGAAGAGGGCATTTAAAGCCAATCTGAGACTGGAAGCTGAAGGGCTTGGCAGACAGAGTGGGATTTGAGAGAGAGAGGTGAAAAAAAATATATCCAAGTATTCCAGCAGAGCATTAACTCTGAAAGTCACCATCATGTGCAGAAAAAGCAGGCTACTTGAGACAGAGGGACAAATAAAAGCCTATTGCACATTCCTGTCCATCATTAGCCTGCTGATGGAAATATGGTTTTGGGTTAGATCAGAGGCAAGCCCTTGATGCAGTAGGTATCTGCAGTGGGGACAGTGGGGCCATTACACGAGGCTAAAGCTTTGGAAAGCAGCATACAGGCAAACAGATCCATGCTAATGGATACACTGATACAAAGGCATGTGGCATGGAGGATTTCTTAAAAAAAAGTCACAAAAAATTTACTCTCCTTGTCGAGGAGAGTCTGGGAGTTCCTTGCTCATCTACCTTGCAAAAAGAGCACAGCTCTGCACATTTAGATTTCTTTTGTTTAACAGATTTTCTGTAATGTATTTTATTATAGGTTCACTAAAGTTACTTCTGAGAAAATTAAGCTACAAGGAGACAAAATCATTCAAGTTTTGATAAATACGCACAGTTAATTACACCTTGAAAATCTCTATCAAGGAATAATATTTCTCAGCATGAACCAGGCCTGGTGCACAAGTTTCCTTTAAAATGTTTTCTCACATATCTTACAGATGAATATTAAATAAGTCTGCTTTGATGAAGGAGAGAGAAATAAACAGTACACCAAAAAGAGAAACAGCATTAATAGTTCAGATTTGAAATAAGTAAAAGATACACAAACCTTAGTTATCTTGAAATATTTAACAAAATCTATTGTTTTGATATCCTGAGAATTCATAAAAGCTAAAGTAAATTCTTGTCCCAGGACAGCATGGGCTAATTCATTCTTTGGTCACCCAGCAAAATATCAGTGATCTCTCCAATGGAGATTTCATGATCAGCAATGCTCAAAATCTCCCAAAGCTAATAAAAAAGGGGAAAATTGCTACTGCTCTTAGAGAAAAAAAATAAAACACTGTTTCATCAAGTTAGCTCCTAACAAAATAAGTCTCTACAGGTCTACTACTGCCACCTGAAACACATCTGTGTGGCTCTAAAACTGCAAGGTTATTTTTTCCCCCTCACAGCTTGAAAAATAAGTAAAAACCTTGGCTGCCTAATCCTGGGAGTTCATCTTTACATAGATTACAGACTGTTTGCAGTTTCCAGCTTTGGATAGATTTACTTATATTAATAATTACCCCAAAAATTCTTTTCAGAGAATCTCAAATAATTTCAATAAAACCTTTACAATTAGGGAAATGATTGCACTAACAACCATTTAGATTAGTTATGATGGAGATCTGAACAGACACTACATTTAATTAAGCAGAATAGTTTCAAAAGCACAAATGTAAACCTTAGAGATGGTGGTTCATCTGATGTGACGAGGAAAAGTTCAGAGATGAAGAATACGCTAATCCACTTCTTGAATGGTGGTAAACATGGATAATGCACACAGATTCATTTTGGCCATGCTTCAAACTTCCAACCCTTTGTTCTTAAGCCTCACAGGACGGCTTTGAAGTTGAGGATAAAGCTCCTCTAGCACACCATTACCAAAGTACAACCTTCTGATTATGATCTCATGAAAGTGTAATCAATTACTTACACAAGTTAAAAGCCTGGCAAACAGCAAAGGTCACGTAACTGGGCCTTTATTGAGTCCATGTGTTTCACTCTTGGCTTTAACTGGCATTCCTGTATAATAAATATAAATATCTCTCCTCAAAATGTAAGCAGTGAACTTAAGTTATGAAATCTCACAGCAGCTTTTGTCACACTGGAGTCCTTCAAGATTGTCAAAGAGGGATGCTTCCACTTTCTTGTCCCCATGTGACAGAAAGTTTGTAGCACCTCTGAGTGCTGCTCAGCACCTTTATTTACTGCTCAGCACATAAATGCCTTTAGCCTTGTTTTCTAGGCAAATGAGTGTTTAAAAGTTATGGTGAAAAGGTTTAGAAAAAAATTCAACTTTGTCCTGACTAGTTGTTAGGAAAGACTTCATTAAAACTGCTCTTTTAACATCTGCTGTGTTCATTTTCAAATGCCTTTTTGTGTGAAAATGCAATTTTGTTCTTGTTTTACAGTCTGCCATTGACCAAAGCAAATTCTAAATACTACCATGAAAGAAGAACTAAATCTACTACTATAAAATATTTGATAAGTGTATCTGAAAAGGAACTCGTGTTTGCTGTTGTACCTGAAATCACGCTGATTTTTCTATTGAGTGAAGACTCTGCTGAGTGCACATATATTTCCATATACCATACAGTATATGGAAATATACTATATGGAACACAGTTATGTCCTCTGTAACTATACATTGAATTTTTCAAAGCAAGATGGACTTAACTTCAGAGTAAAGCAGGGAAGTATAATATCCCCAGTTTCTGACGAGAAACTGAACAGTTTCTGCCTTTTGGGCTGTTTCCATAGGCAGAGTGAGCACAGCTTCATACCTGGGTTACAGTACCAGCCTCACTGAATCCAGCCTTTCGAGTTAAGGCACAGTGTATTTCCCAGCATTTAAATTAAATATCTGCTTTAAAGCCAGCTCATCTTTGACCTCCTGTATACTCAGAGGAGAGAGACCAGCACTTGCAAAAGAAAATTCAGCCTGGTCAGAGTCTGATTTACCTGCTGTCTTGAACCACCTTTCTCTGTCTCCCTGGGTGCAGATGGAGACTATTCACAGCATAGGCATCTTCACATGGCCCGAACTCTGCTGACTTGACTCAGGGTCAAGTTGAGCTTCCAGATGAACCCTTTGAACGCACTTGCAGGAATAAGTCTTATTTAGAAAGGTGGGAAGTTTATTTTAGGAAAGCTGCATCCTTCTGTTGGGGTTTTTTTTTGTTTGTTTGTTTTTGTTTTTCTGTTGTTGGTTTTTTTTTACTCTGGACAATGTGACCTATCATGTGTCAGTACAAATCCTGACAGAGAGGACCAGGAGCTGAAAGTTCCTCAGAATAATGTCTTAAGAGAGAGACCTTAACATCATTTTTATTAGAGAAAATGGGGACCCCTGGTGGCCTAGCGGTTAAGACGCTGCGCTTTCAGCGCCAAGGTCGCAGGTTCGATTCCCGGTCCTGCTTCAGGGACACCCCCGGGCAGATGGAGCTCGTCAGCCCCT
>JAWWLV010000045.1:33224050-33276045 GCA_035041135.1 Platyrinchus mystaceus
GGCTGACGAGCTCCATCTACCCGGGGGACCGGGATTAGAACCTGTGGCCTTGGCGCTGAGAGACCAGCATCTTAACCACTAGGCCACCAGGGGTCCCCAGTCCCTCTGTACAACAGTATGTATTAGCTTTATTTATATTACTTCCTTTTGAAGCAGATTTTGATTTGCTGCTTCACTGTCATTGTACAAGCCAGTCTCAGCTTCATGTTCCTGCCTGGCTCATTTTTTGTTAATGGCTGACTTGGGGATGAGAGGAGACCAATGGCTTTTGTGTACCTTGACTTCAGCAAGGCCTTCAGCACTGTCTCCCACAACATTCCCACAGATGAAGCAAGGAACTGGCATTACATAAGAAAGGTGGGTTGTTCCAGTCGGAGGCCAACTGCTAGTGGTGTACCTCGAGGTTGATCCAAGGTCTCATATTGTTCAACATTTTCATTAATAACCTGGACTTTGTGACAGAGTGCACCCTCAACAAGTCTGTAGATGGTACAAGACTGGGAGGAGTGACTGATACACCAGAAGGTCCTGCTGCCGTCCAGAGGGATCCCTACAGGATGGAGGAATGGACAGAGAGGAATCTCATGAAGTTCATCAAGGGGAAGTGCAATATCCTGCACCTGAGAAGGAATAACTGAAGGCACCAGTATATGCTGGGGGCTGTCCAGCTGGAAAGCAGCTTCGTAGAAAACTGTCTGGAGATCCTGGTGGACACCAAGTTGACCAGGAAGCATCAATGTGCCCTTGTGACAAAGAAGGCCAACAGCCTCCAGGGGCTGCAGCAGACAGAGCCCTGCCAGCCTGTAGAGGGAGGTATTATATTTCCACCATGTCTGGGCTACAGTTTGATATAGTGAAGAGCTTGGCCACAAATAAAGAGTTAAAAAGCAAATAAGCAAGGAACAACCTCCCAGCAAAACAAAAAAAATCCAATATGGTAGAACAGCAGAATAAAAGAAACTAATGCAAGTAAAATAGCATCTTTCAAAAGGTGGAATGTGTACACAAAAATGAAAATAGAAGAAGAACAAACTCTGGCAAGCCAAGTGTAAAGCCACAGGAAAGCAAAATAAAAGATATTTTGAGATGTATTTTCTTGAAAGCTTTAAAAATATTAATCAGGAACTCATTGTTCTGAGCTAAGGTATACAGTTCTGAAAACTCTGCTTTATGTGATGTAAATATCTACTACATATCAGTTTTGAAAGCTCTGGGTAACACCATATTCCTTACATATCTGCGTACCCTAGGAAAAGTGTGGTTTCTTACATTTGTTTTGTATGTACATAATTCACTTGGCTAGAAGCAAGTCAATCATTCTCGTAGCTACCCAAAAAACCTCTTTGGAAAGCATGATACCAACAGAAGATGTTAAATACAAGAAAAATTCTTCTAGTTAGCTCTTACTTTTTATTCAGTGGCATTACTTGTAATGGCCTTAACTTTAGACCACTAAGAAAATACCTGTGAAACTGTCTGTAAAAAAAGAAGTGATGTTGACAGAAAACATTTTCACTTCCACAAAGAAGAGGAAAGCAACACAGCCTGGATTTTAGATTGCAGAAAAGCTGTTAGTAACACAGGGAGTGAAATCAGTACATTTTCACAAAATACAGTCTTGAAGTTCGGGGTGTTCTTGTTAGCTCCGATGCTTTTCAACAGTTATGTTGTACATTGCAGCCACTACTGTAAAAGTAGTGAAAATATTTTATTACTCTAGCTTTTTTTTTTGTTAAAACTGTATTAGAATATTTATAGAAAGGATAAACAATTAAAATCTTGAAGAACGGTTTACTTAGCACAGCTTTACACTGCTGTGTAAAAAGAATAATTGTATAGTTTACACATATACCATGTAAATTACTATGGAAACCAGATGTAGCTTACACTACAAGGTGCTTTGTAACTCATCTCTGCTGAGCAATAAATCCCCCCCTTTTCTTCTTGGCAAAAATTTGAGAGACTTTACTGCTGTTTTCTATCAGCAGATAGAACAGATGGCTGGCACATGCCTGCTTTACTAAGAAAGTGGGATCTCCACAGTATTACTTTGATCCCTGGTGGCATGTCTACAACATAGAGATGCAAAATACCACAGCTGAGCAGAATCTAAATATTAAAGGTTTGGTGCTGTGCTCTTGATATGAGAACCCCCCGTCTAAAAATCGTGCTCACAATATGTAAACATCTTCACATTCCACATGGAAATTTTGGTCTGGTGACAGGAAACCACAGTGAAGGTACTACTGTAAATCCCAAGAGTGCAAGTTTATGCAATTACTTTGACCAAACTTTGAGAACAGCCATACTTTTACTGGGGGAAAAAACCTAAATTTTGCATATGATATATTTTTTTAAACTGAAAAGCATCACTGTAATCACTGTGTATGAATAAGATATTTACAAAAAGTTCAGCAGTTTCTTTGAAGAAAAGTTTCCTTTGAACAATTACGCTTTGAAACTCAATATTTTTTTGTTTCAGTTTATCAGGGAAATAGCCATGTTTGAATGGAGCACCCTATTGCATCACTAATGCCTTATAACTGGTGATCTGTTAGCTTTTCTCTGGGCAAGAAAACAAATATTCTCCTGGCATAGCTGGATAGTCCATTTTACCTTCACAGTCAGGCTACACCTCAGCAATATAAGGCAATTCCAGAAAACTCAACTGAGCTACTCAGGGTTGATTCTGACCATTGCTGAGGTCAGAATTAGCTTCCAGGAGCCGTTAATTATATAGAGTTCCTAACCTTCACTTTACAATATAGAAGCAATGCTAAAAAATGCACTGATTACATATATCCCCTTTTTCTAAGAGTTGGGCATCTTTTTGCTTCACTCAAGGTGATCAATTACTCTTGAGAGTTATTTCAGATGCCACATCATGAGCATGCATTCAACCATGCACCAGGAGAGGAGCTGTGGGGTACTCATAACAGTGGGGAGTGAGAACTGAGCTGCTACAATAATTCATTTGACCCCAAAAACTTCTCCCATATCTGAAAGGAAGAAAGCAGCCTGGGCAGGTTGTGGCCCAGATTGAATGTTTCTGTGGATCAGACCAGTGACTGCTAGAGGACAGAAATTCCAATTTGCTTTCTGGTTTCTTTTTTCACCCCTTGCCTATTAAATCAACCTGGCTGCTGCTCTGTCACTGAGCACTAATCAACTTTTTTTTTTTTTTTAATATGGTTCTCTCCCACCAATGCTCACTCACATGTGAACTTCATTTTATTGCTGTCAGAAGTCTCACTGGAAGTTAAGCATACATATTGCGTTTTGCAGATTTGGAGCTTAAATACCTGTCATAAGTTCCTAAATGCTGCAGAGATGATGTTATCATGGCAATCTTTGGTATCTTCCACTGGTGGGCACAGCGAAACATGCCACAGCATTAGTCAGCATGATAAGGTCTCACTGGAAAGTTTATAAGCTCAATCTTCTGCATATGACAACATCGCCATATGGAATAAGAGCAAGAAGTACACCAATGAGCTCTAGTGGTTACATAGATGCCTATTGTATACTATGTATTAACACTGATTTTTGCTTTTTTAAACCTTTTAAAACAAGGAGCAATCTTTCTAACTGTCAGTTTTACCAGGTTACTTTTCTTTTTTTCTAAAGAGAATATAACATCTGTAACCTTATGTTGAAATTCATAGGTAAAAGCATAAGGTGCATAAAAACATGACAATCCTATTTTGCAGTATTTTAACCATCTTGTAACCCCTGGCTCATCCTGACTTCACTAGAAAAAAAACTATTTTCAACACCTTCAGACCCTTAAATTTTGGAGTTCCTTTTATGTTTTCTAATAACTAAGTATAAGCAATGAACTATGAACTAAAAGCAACTAATGCTTTTCTTCAGTTAATGTTTTCTAGCAAAATTGGTTTTAATTGTTTATCATACAAAATCTTTCTCACATAAAATGTATCCAGGACACAGAAGCCACTGTATCAGAAACATAGTATCTAAATGCAGGGTTTTTACCACTTCAGTTTACACAGAACACGGGTATTAAAATGTGCCTTTCAGCAGACATTTTTGAATTAGAATATTCAGCACTGCAGGACTGAGAAGCACTGCCACTCCCTGGGTTGGATTTTTTACTTGCCTAGAACTTGGATCATTATTTGTCCCAGGAGCAGGCAGATGGAATCTACCCACACCATATTTATACTCACATTCCACAGATGTAAACAGGGATGCAAGGTGCCCTGTTGGAGATCCCAGGTGTGGTGGGTTGATCTCGTCTGGCTGCCAGACACTCACCCAGCTGCTCACTCCCCCATCTTGCTGATAGGAACTATGTAATGCCATAGGCAGGATCTCCTGTACCTACTCAGAAGTCTATCCATAGATCCAAAAAGGGTCTAGTCATTCCTAAAGGCTACTGAGAGCCACCAAAAACTTGGAACCCCAGAGAAACATCTTCAAATTTCAAGTGGAATATAAGGTTAAGAGATCTATAAGGCAGAAGACTCACAAAAGAAATATTTCAGTTTTAACAAACAGGAGGCAACTGTATGTTAGTCAACAACTGTTTTACAGAAAGCAGACTAGTACTTCAGCATCTCAAATGCCCTTCTTCTTTCAGAAAGGACCAGTTTCCATTTCTTTTCCTTCTTCCTTTCTTGTTCCTCTTTCCCCTTTTCCCTTCTTTTCCTATCCATCTCTTCTCTCCTTCTCTCCCCTCACTTCCACTCCCCATTTCCTCCTCCCTGACTTAAAAAATTTCCAGAAAAAAAGTATAGGTAATAAAAGTAGCAAGTATTTAGCACTTTCCTGGATGTGTCAATGGAAACTTTTAAGAACGTGTATACTTATAACCAAAATAGAACAGTGGGGAAAAAAAAGTAAAAATGTACTCATTTCTTCCTCTCATAAAATATTGGAAATTCTGGAGAAACATGATGTTAACTTAACCATTCAGGTATTTCACTTAGTAATTATGCTCTGTCTATGAGGAATTCAGTAATTCAGAAAATAGAAGGAGGACTAATGGGTTAAACAGCTTTGCTGCTGCTCAGAAGGTATTTTGTTCTGCAAGTTGCATTAAGCAGAACATTTGCTTGTACTGTCTTCAAGCCTATGACTCTTCTCACTGAAATCAGTGTTAGAACCACCTTTTCCTCATTACCTACATGTAGGCAGCAAAGGAGGGATAGGAGAGCACAGGAAAGAAATACAAGGGAAAAAGAATAGGGTTCAGTCTAACACCTCAATCATCCTTTCCAAAGAGAGCTAGTTTTATCATGAACAGCAACTGAAGCTGGCAGAGAAATGGAGCAGGAAATATAGTCCCAAAAAACACTCATTATTTCTAGGTATCTAAATGCCAGCCCTTGGCGTACAAAGTTGTTTTCTCTGTAAAGCTGAACAGGAATGCCAAAGACCATAAGCAAGTCACTTAGCCTTTGTGAGCAAGTTTTGCCTCTCCACATTCCCCTCCCTCTCTACAGGAGGGGATGAAGCATTTCCTAAAATCAAAGGCTTTGTGAGGACAGCAAAAATTACAAGGCCTCAGACAATGCCTCAGAACACACCAAACAAGTCCTGTAGCTAGAAAGAGTATTTTCAAACAACCAAAATCACAACCAAATTTGTGAAACTGCAATTAGCTGAATTATACAACCAATTTTTACAGAGTAATTAAATGTAAATATTGTTTAATCACTACCAAGCTCTTTATTATATAAAATCAATGCTCAGCATTGTAAAAATTAATTAATTTTATCCATGGTTTTTATGTCACCATGATTTTTCCTGTATCCATGATAATGTATGCTAACAAGTTTCAGCTTTATGCAAATTCAACATATGTTGTCAATGTGTCAAATCATGCATATGTTTCTTCATGAAAATATGTCACAAATTCTTACTTTTTCAACAAAAGAATCCAAAGGGATTCAATACACTGCAGATTTACATGGTTTTGCAACTTAACTTGATAAAATTAAGTCTACAGAAGAGAATTATAATTTACCAGATTTACCATTTACAAATTAAGTCTGCACATTTAGTACATAGAGATCAATGAATAACCTGTAGTGTATGTCCATAAGCCAAAGGAAGTTGAAAGAAAACTTAATCCACGTAACTAGTGTCCGGTACGAAATTTTATGACAAGTACAGGCAACGGGGTTCTTCCAGGTTAACTCTGGCTCACGCGTCACCAGTCTGCGGGTTCCCCAGGACCCGAGACACCCGACACTCCCATGCACCTTACAACCCGACTTCCAGCGCACTTTCCCAGCCATCCGGCCGGTTTCGCGCTGCTCCCCGAGCCCGCCCGCGCCCCGGCGCCCCGCTAGGATATAGGTGCTGCCCACGCGAGGCCGGCGAGGGGCACGACGGCTGCCGACCCGCACCCGAGGCCGTCCCGGCACGCCTCGGAGGGGGTTTTCTCCACTATTCCAAGGCCGAAACACCTGCCCGGCTTTCCAGAGCCGCCCCCGCCTCTTGCCGCGGCCCCATCTCGACACCTACCCGTCCTGTTGCCTGCCAGGTGAAGTTCATGGCGTGGATGCCGACGGGGATGGCGGGCATCCTCTGCTGGGCTTTCCTGAAGTCGTGGGTGAACGGGGCCATCTTCCCCTCGGACACGATCAGAATATCCTCCTCGAAGCCTGCGGAAGGCAAAGGGGCGCGATGGGCGGCAGCCTCGCCGGGCTGGGCTTCGCTCTGGACTCCCGCCCGCCGCTCGGGGGAAGCGGCCCCACTTACCGATGAGGACCCGCGCTTGCTGGGCGTCGATCCACATGTAGAGGGTGTCGGGCTGCCGCGGCGCGGCCCGCAGGCTGCAGAGGCTGAGTGCGCCGCAGAGCAGCGCGGCACAGCACAGCCGCCCCGCCGGGGCCATGCTCCCGCACCGCCCGCCCGGGGCTCCCCGGCTGCCGCTCCGGCCGCGCCCGTCCTCCTTCCCTCCGGCTGCCGCGGGGCGGCCCCGGCGGGGCGGGCACGGGGAGGGCGGCGGGCGGCGCCGCAGGCAGCGAGCAGCGCGGGCCCCGCACGCCCCTGCCCCGCCGCGCACCGCGGGGCCGGCAGCGCCCCGCTCCCGGGGCTGCGGGTGGCCGCCCGCTCTCGCAAGGAGTGCCGAGTGCCGGGACAGGGTGCGTGACCCACACCCCCTCTGTCACAGCAGACCTGTGGCACGGCGTCCCGCCCCTCTCCCCGTGTTCACCCTCCCCGCAGGGGAACCCCGGCCGTCAAGGTGGCACCACCACGTCCACAAATGCGTCGCTGGAGATACTCGTGTCTTCGTGAAGAAACGAAGTTTGTGCACAGCCGTCACCTGGCACACGTGAGGTCTGAGTCAGGGGCTGGGCGGCATCACCGAGTCGCAGCAGGGTGCGGTGGGGTTGGGCCTCCCAGCGGGGTCCCGCGAAACCGGGTGAGGCGCCCACCCGCGCTGGTAGGTGAGACCCTAGAGCGAGCCATCAGCCGGACAGTGCCACAGGGACAGCCCTGCCCAGCCCCGGGGAACGGCGAGGAGAATGCGCTAAAGGGAGAAAAGGCTTTCACCTGCCGTTTGTCCGAAGGTCTCGAAAGCGGTGGAGACTGAAAGGCACTAAAATGTTGCCGTTTACAGAAAAACTGGAACTGGCTCAATATAGAAACTTAGTAAAACTGAAAGAAATTCTGTTCAAAAAGTTAGTTAAACAGAATCACGCCTTTTAAAGGAATAAAAAATAGTGTTTCTAAATTTTCTGGATTCTTCCATAAGAAAAAGAAAAGGGTTTTTTAAATTAAAAAAACACACAAACAAAAAAACCCAAACGAAAACAAAACCCCCGAAACTAACTAGGATAGATAAAGCTTGAGTAAAACCCCCAACTTTCTGTCTGTAATGTTCTAGCAGCATCTTGAGGGTATTTTCTGCCTGTGATTACGGCACTAGATGGTACTGGTGCTCCATCTCATCCTGTGAGTGCCAAAGTTACCTCTGCATTAACTGCTGGGAATGGAATTCTTCGTGTGATGGAAAACAATGTGAAGTTGGTCTTGCTTCTCCAGGCAGACTTAATCAAGCAGCATTCTTCGTAGCAGCTTACACACAGGGAAGAGGTACTGAGCTGTGTTATTATTTCTGTTTTTCCTGTTTGAAGGGCTAAGGTAAACTGATAACAGTAAAGAGATAATGGCAAAAGGTTTGTGGTTCAACATATGAAATAATCTCGCTGTCCCACTGATGTGCTGTACTGTGAGATTCCTTCATCTCCTTCTCAGGAATCTTCTGCCACTGTCAATGGATCACTTCAGTAATCCCATAGCGCTGTTCCTGTCCTGGAACAGCACAAGTGTGTACCAGAGAAAACCACACCTAGCGACTTGTTGTGTGTAGGTGTGTATATATATATATATAGGTATACATTCAGAAATACCTGGTGATTGTTTAGCACAGCATTAAAACAACATCTCCACATTTCATACACAAGTACATGTAGGGCACCTGTGCAACTCCCAACACTTTCCAACACTTTTACCCCCAGCTTCACTGCATTTTTATGGGTGGGAACCTGGGACATGGGTAGTGTCTTGTACAAGGCTACCTGAGGACCATATTTGTGGGCAAAAGTAGGCTGGAATACAGTTCTCCTAAATCCCCAGGCAGATCCCTAGTAACTTGCCCAGCCGGAAAATCTTGGGCTCCAAAAGCTGGAGTCAGTGTATGTACTCTAACAGAAACGCCCCACCTCTAGATGCTTGTTAGATAGTGGTGATTATTTAGTATTTTTTGGTTATTTTGTAGTGTGACCAGCAGGTCAAGGGAGGTGATTCTCCTTTTCTACTCAGCTCTTGTGAGACCCCTGGAGCACTGCATTCAGTTCTGAGGTCCCCAGCGTAGGAAGGACGTGGACCTGTTGGACTGAGTCCAGAGTAGGGCCACAAAGATGATCAGAGGGCTGGAGCAACTCTCCTCTGAAGACAGGCTAAGACAGCTGGGGTTGTTTAGCCTGGACAAGGCTCCAGGGAGACCTTAGAGCAGCCCTCCAGTACCTAAAGGGAACCTAGAAGAGAGATGGAATTTCTACAAGGTCCTGTAGTGATATGAGAAGGGGGAATGGCTTTAAACTGAAAGTGGGTAGGTTTAGATTAGGTATTAGGAAGAAATTCTTCACTGTGAGGGTGGTGAGGGACTGGAACAGGTTGCCCAAAGAAGTTGTGGATGTCCCATCCCTGGAAGTGTTCGAGGCCAGGCTGGATGAGGCTTTGAACAACCTGGTCTCGTCAAAGATGGTTTGGAACTGGATGATAATTTCAGATCCCTGCCAGCACAAAACATTCTATGGTTCTATGTTTCTATGATTAGAATTTATTTTGTGTTAAATATTTTTTTATCTCGCACTCTCCGCTGTGGCTCCTCTGACTGACTGCATGAGGTTAGAAGGAGAGCTACGGGTGAGGTGTCTCTCTGCGTCCCGCGTCCCACCCGCCGGGAGCGCCAGGCCGGTGCTTTCCCGATTCCCAGGACACTGCCGGGGCGAGGCCGCCCTCTGCCGACCGCCGCCGCCCCTGCAGGCCCTGCTCCAGCAGCGTGGTCCCGCGGGATGGGCTGTCAGGGACCTCCCTGAACGATCTGATAAACATCTGATCTGAGAGATTCGCTTTCACTGGATGTTCAAAAAAACCCCAAAGTTGTATTGCGTGGAGGTTTGAGATACGCGTCCGAGAACAGCTAATAATTATCTTGGAAATCTACTACTAAGGGATTTGATTTTAAAAAGCAGGAAAATATTTTGGTTTTAAGAATTAAATATGGTTAAATCTTCTTAGTTTCAAAATATACAAGCAATTTTAATTTTGTGACAAAAGAGAAATGCAGAGGGGAAAAATAGGATCTGAAACATAACGCTTTCAGGAAGAGGTTAAAATAAGACCTCAATATAGGTAAGAATTTTTTATATTTTAACATAATTATCTGGTTATTTATCACTCATAGGGGCAAAAGAAGCAAAAAGAAGCAAAGGGAGATAATTTAATTGCCAATTAATAACCCTGGCAAATCATTTCCAAAACTGAGATGGTACAATTTAAACATTCCTCAGTCAACAATGTGGTAGAAATCAGCTCACTTTCTGCAGAAATTGGTTGGTATGCTGTGACTTAAGGACTGTTCATTGGGTATGTGTTTGCTCTGGCAGACTATTCTAGCCCATAGACACCTCTGTATGTGTTTGAACACCATGTGTCTCTTTTCCTCTCCTCCAACATCTACCAAAGCTCAGGTGAGTCTTATGTTAGTGCTGAGACTGACCTGTTGTACTGCAGTGTCTGTTCTCTCCAGTTTCTCTCTTTTATAGTATCACAGCACAGTGAGATTCACTGAGGATAAAGTTTGCCAAACTTTTGTAAATACTGCCTGCTTGCATTCGGTGTGGAGATCTAGGTAAAAGCTTGCTCTTTTTTTTCTTGATCCCTTATATAAATGTCTCTGTCTCCTAACTTACATGACACAATTCAGGGAAGAACAGTCAAGAGAGAGGATTGGAATATACTCAGGAAAACAGATATTTTGTGGTTTTGTGTTTAATGAAATGGAAAACATACATGAAAAGAGAACTGTGTTGTGAATGTGGCTTCACTAACTTTCATAGCAATGCATATATAGTGCATTTGTGGCCTACTGTGACATTCATTGCAACTGACAGCATCCTCCTGATGACAGCCTTGGAATGAATTAATGAATGGATGGTTTGAATGATGATACATCCAGGGAAGGATATGGAAATCAGTGCCTGATGCCCTTTGATCATCAGTTATGAATAATATAAAAAGATGGAGAAAAAGGCATAAATAATAACAGTACTGGGCATATATATGGCCTGAGGTGATAATTTTCATTCCAAAGGTTATAGATGCTGCTTCACCTCAAGTCTACAGAAATAACAAATACATATTTTATCAGTTTGTTTTTATGTGGTGAACACTGGTAGATAATAACTAACACCTGTACAATTTAAATAAAGAAGATGCCAAATTGCAGCAGGATTTTCAGAAGTGCTCAGTCTTCACTGGGTTTATTCACTGAAGTGAAACACTAAATTCCTGCCAGTTTCAGCAGAAATAAAGCTTATGCATTAGGAATTAGATCCCTTTAAATTCTTCCTGCTTAGGCCAAAATAACTTGCATTAAGCACTGGCAGGAAAAAAAAATAAAAACAGAACTAATTTTATCAGAAAAATCAGTTGTTCTGAAATTGGAATACGTTGAAGTTTCTGAGATTTCAAATGGGAAATTAAAGACTCAACCTTCAATTGTTCTGAATATAACATACCAATGATTTATTTTAGAACCTATGCTTTCTTGTAGTTTTAAAAACTATGTTAAAGCAACACTTAAGGTTGTAACACTACATACTCTGGAGGCAGAAGTCTCCTATTTTATATCACTTACGATACAGTTCGTTATCTGTTCTGTTTCTTTCCATACAATATTCCTGGCTCATCCATTGGAGAGCACAGAATTATTCTGGCTTTGAACCAGTCTGGGTACTGAAGAAGACAATTATTTTTAAAGCCATTGTCTCATTCGTTGCTGTAGTTGAAAAGTGTAGCAAATGAAAGCTCGCAGAAATAAAAATCACCACATTGCTAAAGAAGTTAGAGAGAGATGTCCTTGTCCTTGCTTCTGTCATATTCCTGAGTGGCAATAGGCAAGTTACTTCATTCTTTTTCCCAGGTGGTCAGCAATTTTTGTTCTTCATTTCACTGATCAGATCTTTGGTCTTGTCTGCAGAATCCCAGAATCTGGGTGCAAAAGAGGCAGTGCAAAAACATATGGTTCTGTCTTTAAAAAGGATAGTATAGCAGAGAAGATCAAGGCCAGATGATGAGAAGTTTGGAGAAAATGAAGTTTGGAGAAAATGAAGTCAAAAGTAGGCATTATTTGTTTTCTTCAGCTGTATTATAAGCTGTTTTATGCAGCTGTATTAGAATTTTTAATGTTTTAAATTTTTTTATATAACTTATGTGCCATTTCCCCCCTTTTAAAAAAGCAAATCTAACCTTCTTCTGAATTTCAGTGGTAAATACACTGCTTTATTTTAATTCATTTGATTTTAAGTTTCATTAAAGTGGTAAGTAAATTCATAGGTGGTAGTAAATTTAGACCTCAATTATTTAATTTTTAAAAGGAACAGTGTACACTAACTGTTTTTATTAATTAATCCCCAAATTGATTGTTGCTATTAGCCTGAAGGCATCAGTTCCCAGCTCTTTCACCTTGTGAAGCTCTTTCAGCAGGAGGTGACATGACTTCTTTGTTTCAGACTGCAAATTCCATTTCTAAACCTGATTTTGTGTTTGACGGAGAGATGTGAATACATGTTTCTAAACTATCAGGCTAAAGTAATTTTAAAGAAATTTGTTTATTGTTTGTTTATTGTTTGGTTTTTCTTTATTGTGTTTTATAAAAAAATTTCATGCAAGCATATTTTTAATTGTTTCTTTTTCTTGAATCTTGATTGTTGAATTTTTCATTGAAAAATATATCTGTAATGCAAATTATATGTCTTTAAAACATTGAAAACCATACTAAATTAAATAGTTACATTAATTTAGTATTAACATAATTCAGTACCTTTCCTATTTATAAGATTAGCAATTGGATTTAAACATTAAATTAATTTATCCAGGTTTCATTGAGGCATTTAATTGTGGAATACTCTCAGAAATAATTAAAAGGAAAACTTTATATTGAAATATGTATATACGAAATTAATTCTATGAAATAGTTTTTATTCCTTGCCTTTATGCTACTTCTGTAATACTTTTTAGTGAATGAAGAGAATGCTACTGCCTCAACAATGTGTTTTGTCCTGTGTTGTTTGAGAGAGGATGGAGCATGACCTAGCCTTAGTTTCAGCAGGGGGTCCAGCATTTGGCGGTCCACACTAGTTCTTCTGCAGAAGCAGCAAAAATCCTGTTTAATTGTGTTATTCTGTTTACTGGGGGGATTTTTGGGGTGACACAAAGGCTAGCTGTTTGCCCCACTTTCCTGGGGACAAAGCTGGCTGAGGGGATGGTCCAGCCTGGGCCTCAGGCTCAGCACTTGTGGCAGCGTGGCAGTACCAGGTGGAGTGCCAGGCTGCCAGCCCGCAGCACGGATCCAGGCCACCGCAGGCTCTCACCTTGGTGCAGTGCTGGAGGCTGCCAGGAGGCTGCCAGGCTGCACTGGGCACTGGTGTTGGCTATTCTCAGACACAATGAATTTCAGAGTCTAACTGGCCATTCTGGGGATGAAGAGTAAATCTTCTCCCAGTTTTGAATTGCCTTATTTTATTTTCCATGAGCATTCCCTTGGTCTGCAGACTAAGGAAACGGTTATCCTTCTTCTCTCCACTACTTGGTGCTCTAAATATTATCAGGATTTGAGTTGCTTGTCCCTTGCCTACTGTGCACATCTTTGCTTTCTCTTTATATCAGATCTCTTCCCTGTTCCTCGTCATTCTTCTTTGCTTTCTCTGGGTATTCATTACCTTGGCAATACTCTTTTCAGAGATATGTTGGCAAACACTGTTCACAGGACCACACCATTCATTTTTCTTGAGAACACAATTTTATTTTTTAGCTTGTTTTCCTATGAAAATGACATCTATACAATGTTCACAGTGAACTGATTAGTTGATTTCCACCATATTTGACAGATAAGTCTCAAACCATATTTAATATCTTATTTTAAGTAGTTAATAGTAGAGCAGAAAAAAAGAGACATGTCCTGTCTGTGATAGAAGTGCAGTCTGTCCTCATGCATTATTACATATAATAGAATTACTTTTCCCTAGATGTGCCCAAACACAGGTGGAACTTGAGTCGATGATTACACCTTCTCAGACAGAAAATCAATTAGTCATGAGATGCAAACTGTAGTAATCCAGTCTCTGTTAGGTTCAGTAACCTCTGAGATTGCTAGTACTGTTCATTATCCTATTTCTGGATAAACAAAATGTCTTTTAGCTTGTTTGTTTGTTTTGTTTTGTTTTGTTTTGTTTTGACAGTCTCACTTATGTCTGTTTGGGACAAATCTTCTTAGAGCTTATGAAGAGGTACTGGGATTTATTTCTACTCTAGTGGGCATATTGTTTTACACTAAGCAACATTAAATTTAGTGGGCTTTTAGAGAAAAAGCTAGAAGATTTTAGCAAAGTAAATAATAAAAGGTGAAGAAGGAGAGAAAAGTGGATGCCTTAGAAAACCTTCTGCCTTAGAAATCACAGAGAACATGAATAACAGCTGATAGCAATTAATCCTTTACAAATTTTTTCTTGTATTGTCCCAAATGAAGCAATCTCTTTTATCAGTTACTTACCTGCAACATCAGCTTCCATGGTTTTAACATCTACATCTACTGGAGGAGACAATGGGCTTAAACTGGATAAATATTACTCACTGAAAAAGAATGAAATGCATGACAGCTGTACGACTTGTTGCTGAATGTGGCTGCCCACAAAGCCTTTGGTGTTTTTGTCATATGCTGGATATTAAAAGCTCAAATTCTGTGACTACGGGATCATGCAAGCTTCTTTGATAACTGATCAAGTGGTCTGTGACTTGCCTAACAAGGAAACCTTAAGCACGTACAGAAACAAGGTCAAAACTAAATGTAGCATTAAAATTTCTCATATGAATAATAATAAAAAAGCACCTCAAAATCTTTTAAGAGTATTCTTGGAAAATTATAGCCAATGTCCGAAAAGACCATCACAGTGACAGTGCCTTAGGAGCAGAAAGACAAAATGTATATTGTCCATACTGTGGTAGGGAAGAATAGGCATGGGAGTGATTATAGATGCCATAGGATGAAATAATGCCTCACATACAGTAAAGAATATTATGGTGAATTGTAAAATGGGAAAAAATCACTTTGAGCCATATGTTCCCCTCTGGTATTTAACTGCATGAGAAAACAAAATAATCCAAGAATCATGTGACTTTTGAAGTGCAGCCATTGAACTGTGTTCTCCTGCTGCCTTTGTACACTACCCAGAGTGGGTATGAGAAGTTACACAACGCTTCGAACTACGCTGAAGAAAGAGGAGCATGGCCCCATTCGTCTCCTGGTTCAAGCCTTCCCTATGCTGGAACTGGCAAAGAAACAAAAGAGCAAAGGTGAGCAGGGCACAGATCCTGATACTCAGTTCAGAGTTTCAGTAGAACCTGAGTGAGGCACATGGGATGCCATCCTAGCCTAAAAATAGGCAGTGATAAAACTGCTATTGACTTAACAGCCCCAGAATTTGTCTCATTATATCTTAAAGTCCCCCATCTTCCTGGAATTATTGTGCAGCTGCTGATGTTGAGGTGTTGCCCCGGGCTCCCTATGCCACTGTACCCACAGCTCTTCTGACAGCATCTGGAGATATGACAGGATATTGAGTGGCTCATATTTGGAGATGGACTACCTGAACCCTCCATGTTGTGTGTGTGGATTTTAGGTGTGTCAAAAGTACAACACTGTGGGAATTAAATAATTTGTCAGCTCTTCCTTTCCTGTCACTTTTTTTTTTTCCAGTACACAGTCTATTGCCCATATTTTTTTCAGAAAAAGTAATACAGGTACTTTTCCCTGTGGAGCAAAACCCCTTGAATTCCTTGGTTTTGCTGCTTTCTTTACCATGCAACTAGCATGCAATCGGAGAGATGGGAGCATTCATGTGGAAAACCTGAAGAAGTGCTTTGTGGGAGCTCCATTCAAAATCCATGTATTAGCAGCAGATAGGGCATGTGGCAGTTCTGCTTACGTAGAAGTAGGCAAAAGTATAACAACGGATCCCAATATGAGGGAAGCTGTATAGCATAATATCCTTTAGAAATAAGAGCAGTATATTGAGCTATAAAGCCAGAAGAAGTGAAAAATTGACACACTGAGGTGATCTGAAACACCACAAGACTATATACCATGAAAATAAAGAACTTATAATCAGGGCCTTTTCCATTCTCTAATTGTGGAATACTCGCTCCCCAGCAAATTATTTTCTCACACATGAGTTTTAATTTCTCTGCTCCCTGGTCATTCAAGTGGCACTTTTTGTTTTCTGATAATGTTTATTACACTTGCAAAGCCTAATTTATTACATATCAGGGAATGAAATATTTTGTTGACTTTCAACTGCCTTGGCATGGGGCAGACTAAGAGGCGAGTTTTCTGTGGGACTGGATACAGAGAATCAAAACATCTTGACTGTGTGCAGTCCCTTTGCTAATGATGGATAGAGGAGCTGAGGAATTGAATGCCAAGGGTTGTAATCATCAACACTCGGGGAAGAAAGCTGAGAGAAGAAATGCAGTAACAGATGCAGAAGGATGGAGTGTTGGCAAATTCAAAAACTATGAAAAGATCCAATCAGCAAAAGATTATGACATGCCTGGCATTAAGCACAATAATTACAAACCTATTTAATTGCAATAAATTTCTTTCATATTTATGTAATTACATGTTTGGAAATTATCTAATTAGAATAGGATATTCTGAGAAAATAAAAAACTTCTATATCTCTGCTGGTGCTGCTTTTTTACTGAAAGCAGTAGGCATTCAAGAGGACTTCTGCATTTGTGTCTGTGGCAGGTAGTGACATACAAAAGGACTATACTGCTCAGAGAGCTCAACACTAGGGTTTCTCTTTTTCATATTAATTCCTGGAGATTAAAGTTTTCTCAATAGACAAGACCAGAAGTATTTTCACACAAGTGGTAGATTGTAGAGAAGTAAGGGCCTTTTTGCTTCCAAACTGCACAGGCAGCACCTGAAGCAGAGAGAGAACAGCAATCCTGTAGCATGTTTATTAGTAGGTTAATGTCCTCCTTTATACACAGCATGTTCTTGACTCACATAGTTCCTGTAGTACCACGTACCCCACAGTCAATACCAAACAGGTAAAGCATATTGGGTAGTGTATTGCTAATACAAACAAATTCATTACAGAAACCCATTAAAGGAAGAGATTCAGTGGAGGGAGTGATGGAGTAGCTGAATTTGTAGGTATCTTCAGCAGTCCATTCATTACATAAGTTCCAGCATTACAACATTACCAGTTGTCAAAAGAAGAAGAAATAATGTGAGATTATGGAAAAGCTGAAAATTCTGAGAGCAACAGATGGATAATGAGAGCGTTAAAACGTGTACATTATTTACAAGATATATTTATGGACTTGTCTGGCATGAGTTCTTCAGAATATCCTAATGACAACTGCAGATAGATTTAAAAGGACCCTGACTTCCACAGTTAACGGAATGAATGAGGGAACTTGTACAGCCAACACAATGTCAAGATGAATGATGTAAAATGATACAAAAAATGCTGAACTGTGCATAGTAAAATGTTTCCTAGGGGAAGTAATAGGTTCTAAAGCATTGCTTCAGTAAAAGAAATTTAAGTAGGAAATGGCCCATAGAGTTGGTAAAGAAGCCATGAAAAGCAAATAAATGTTATAAAAGAAAACTAAAATGATATAAAATAATCAGTGATATAAAATAATTGCCATATCATGCAAAATATATGGAAGCAATTGAAACAGTTACTGTTTTTGTAGAACAAGTCAGCTTCATACATGTATTTTTATCCTTTCACATGATAAAAAGAGGTCTAGATGTATCTAGGAATGGACATGGAGTTGTCCCTGAGCTTAGGATAAAGGAACATGGAGAACTTGCCTAGGTAAAAGCATTTACAAAATTATGGTTTAAGAATTATTGGATATTGGTTTTGCTGAGATTGAACAATATTCTTAATGTCAAAGGGTTTAAAACATTTTAGAAATAAAATCAAAAAAATTTCTAAATTATGTGCACTCAGAGTCCAAGAAGCATTTGGACAGTACTCTCAGGCACATGGTGTGACTCTTGGGGATGGTCCTGTGCAGGGCTAGGAGTTGGATTTGATGATCCTTGTATCAACTTGGCATTTTCTGTGATTCTTAGCTGGAAAAGTTTTCCTCCTGTATTTTCCTAGATGGCTTTTCAATTAATTTCACTTAGATCTGTGAATGATTAGTGTTTCTAAAAGCTGGTCTTATGTGCAACTCAACTTGGATGATAAGGAATACATTACAAAAAGCTTCTTTGAAAACTTTGCCTATCTCCTCCCCCATTTTACTTCTTCTGAAGCTTGTAGCAGAATTAACTAAATTTCTTTGAGTACCAACCACAAAGTAAGGCCTGTAGTCCTTTCTGTCCTCTTGTAGTGCCTTAACTGCTATATGTTTTCTTTCTATATGCTGTAAACAAGATTGTTGATTTTAAAATTACAACCTTACTTTTATGATCTAACATATTTTTTGTTAGTTTTTATATCTGTGCCTGTTTCAGGACATTTCTAAGGGTGTAATAATACATGCCCGCCTTGGTTTTGCTTATATTATGACAAATTTTAAAATTTCTTGGTCACATACTGCTTTTTCCTACAGTTGAGTAGTGAACTGGCATTTCATTTTTTGCCTGACTGACTCTGCAACACAATTTTCCTTTAGCACATCTTCTGTTTGTTTATAGCCTATAATAGAAGGCACTCAGCATTTAATTCGTTAAGGTGCTTTTGCTATATAATTTGCAGATTTATTATCTCTAATAAAATACCATTCGCAATAACAAAGACATCATTCTTCAAAAAATCCAGCAAAAAGGATGGCCTGGGGAGAGCACTAGAATGGAATTCATACTTTACTCTTCTATAACATTTTCAATCTTCATTCTTGAAGTACTTCTACAAAGATGAATCACTGTTTCAATTTGCCTTTGGGAGAAACTGAGTCACCTGAAGAGGAAGTGATTTGCCACGCAGCAAGTCAGTGGCAGAGCCAAGGGCAAAGAACAAGGCTCTTCCATTTCCTGTCTGGTGCCCTCATGACATTAACTCAGTTTACAGCTCTGCCACAGTCTTCTTTATGACCTTAGGTGAGTCACTTGGGTCCTTTATTCTCCTAACACTGAAGTGCATGTTTAATTTAAGCTTTTTTTTTATGATCACAACTGCCTGAAAACCCTCCATAGTACATTGGCCATATTTGGGGATGGTTCATTCTTTATGACAACAGTTACTTTACAGGGGAGAATTTTTCTTCAGCACACTTTTACATTAAGTAATGTTTTATTTTTCCTGTTGTGTTTATTTTTTCCCCTAAAGTTTTCACAAATCTAATTTTAGCCAAGTGAAACCTGTGTCTGTGGATGATAGAAAGTGGTAAGTTAAAGGAGCCTCCATTCTGTTGATCAAAGGGTACAATACCCATGGGTTACAGGCCCACAGTTCTTCAGATCTGCACATGCTATTTTCCTTTATCATAGACATCTGGAGAACAACTGTCTGCACTCCAGACGAACTCATGGTGCAGATGAGAGGAGAATTCACTCCTCCACCTACTGCTCCCTACACAGTGTGGATGAATGAAAAAACCCATCTTCTTCCCCTGCCATACCTATATGCACATAGAGCTCTTCCAAACAATTCCTTTAGGATTCCTTGTAAGAACACCTCTGCACTGTCCTACAAAGTCTCATGGGATACAAAGCAGTCATTTCAGTATTCGGCTTTTAATTTGTTCTGTATTACTGCATTTCACTTTTCTCTCTGCTTTCTTCTGTTCCCTTTACCTTTCTTCCTTCTTTTTTATACTCTATTTCTACTGTGTCTCCCTGTTTCATTTCTATGAAATTTCTATGGGGTTTTTTTCCCTTTTTATGCTTCTTTTCCACAAGGAAAGGGAGGTGTCCCACTCTATGTCAGCTCATCATAGAGGCATGGAGAGAACTGGCAGAAATCATTGCTCATGTCTGGCTATGCAGAGAGGACGAGGCTTTTGCTGCCGTAAGGATTTCCCAGAAGTGATATTGGAGCTGTTCCAACAGCTTACAGTAAAAGGACTGCAGTTCTAATGCAAGTTCAACAAGGTGAAGGCCATCCTTTTTCAGGTCAGGTACAGTAACGAAGAGTAGCTTGTCAGATGTGTCTTTGGTCTGAGAAATTAATCCTTTGAACAAGATGCTGCATGGTACACCGTGCAGGTGAAGGATCCAGCCTTCATAGAGAGACTCATCTCTGGCCTGTAAGGACCATACAGATTGAAGAACAAAAGGCCCTGTAACTGGAGCGCATTTTTGTGGGGCCAGGCCATTCGTTTTAGGTATCCCTACCTCCATTTTCTTCTAATCAAGGTGCTCTGCGGAGTTGAGTCTGAAGAACACTGTATTTTGTTGCATCTGGGTCAACCTAGGACCAGTAGTAGGAGAATAATGTGTATTATAGCCACTTTTTCCTGAGCAGAAGGGCAATACCCTACACACCTTTCAAAATGGTGATATCTGGTCCTCTCTGCTATGCACTGTCCATGTTCCCTGCTGAGTGTCCAGGCACGAATTCAGCACCCTTGAAGGATGAATGCAGTACACTGTTTGCCTTGCTGCCATTTCATATGCCACAGAGTAGAGGTTGAAGAAATGGAGCAGAAGCCATTAGCAGCATTGTCTGGAGAGGACAGTCAAACATTGTGAAGGAAAACTTTCAGTGCCTCATTCTCACAAAAGGAAACTGAGTGCAGTGATGACATCCACATATGTTAGACAACCAGAGTGTGTGGGGCATGATAGAGACTCCCACTGTGTGACACAGAAGCTGCAGTTCAGGTAGGACCAAGCTGCTTTTATATGAAGATGTTTGTGTAGGCCAAAAATTGATTGTTGTTAATGCTTCCTAAATGTACTTGATTTTTGCAAGAGCAAAAAAAAGTTCTAGAAATCTGGCATGAACTTTGAGCAGGAAATGGTAGTCATAGGGCCAGTGGTACTTTGTTCCCATTGTCTGTGAGTAGTTCTAATGGAAGTTCTCCCTCTTTGGGAGAAATTTTCTACGTGAGTGGAGTTATTGACAGTGTAAATCACACAGCTTAAAGAAATCTTTAAAATGTGCCAGAACCACACCACTGAGCATTAGCAACAAAAGGATTGATTCAATACTCAATGAGAAATTGAGAGTAGGAGAGACTGAGATACTTGTGGCAGCCTGCACCGCTGAAATGTACAAGTGCTTTCCATAGAAACACAGAATTTTCTAAGCACTGTTGGCTTCCTGTTTATGTACCTTGCCTGCCTTTCAGATGGGAAGTAATGGAGGCAAGTGTGTATTCAAGAGACAGGGAGTATCTTCTCTTGTGTTTGCACAGAGCCAGGTAGAAAAGAGCAATGAAAATGGATCAGATCTCCAAGTGTTAAACAAGCATAGACAGTAATACCATTACTTTTTTAGAACACAGTGAATTTAGTGCTTTGCAGCAGCAAACAACATGGACTAATGACACGGACAGAAAAAAGAATGGTGGACCTATTCTGAACTTCTTGGCTTTGATTATTTTTGTCTTTTTGTATGAATTTATACTCTGCTTAGTTATTGAATAAATTGAAATTAGAACTTTGTGGCACGAGGAAGGCATTACGCAATTACCCTTGTATGAAAACGTAATCGTAAACTTCATTTTTTCTGTTCCATGGATGATGGCTCTTCTTTTTAACATTATTAGATGAATAAAATAATCCAAAATTTTTAAGACATTAGCTTTGGATCAAAGTCAGCGATGTAACTGTAAACACTGAGCTCTTTGTGGCTACATCTACGTGGCTCTTCACTGTAGGCTACGGTGCCACACCTACAGCCATATCAAAGGTTGTTTAGGGCATTGCAAAAAAATTTCATCAGGTGTAGTCAGCATGTCTGCATCCTGTGTGGTACTCACAGGCATTTCCTTAGGTAAGAAAGATACAAGAATGTAAGGAATCAGGCATCTCCAAGTTTTTATGGTTCTACTGATTTCAGAAAGACAGAATCCTTTCCCTGTATTCTCCTACGGTTAAGCATGCATCCCTAGTGCTTATCTTTCCTCAGATCTTGGAAATACTTGCAAGGGATACCAAATCATAGGAAAGTAGGTGCTCAAAAGCCGAATGGTGTATTGCCATAACTTTTGGCCACAACTGTGCTTTATATAGGTAGGGCATTGTATATGTAGAAGCCCCTCTGCCAGTTTCACATGGCAAATATGTGCTTTACCCAGTCAGTTTCTGTATGTTAAGAGTAAGGAACCATTAAGAAAAATACTCTGCCTGACTACTAAGCTCAGCTTCACTTTTTGCTTTTCAAATTTAAAGAAAAAGCTCTGTATGTAATCTATGCAATGCTTTAGAGAATTAATTACTCAGCTGATTTGCCAGCCTTCTAGAACTGTCAATGACAACATGCAGTAGTCTTCTAGCAACAATTACTGAGATGAGATAGCAGGGCAAGAAAGTTTTAGGGACCAATGGCTGTGACATTTTGGTATTGTACTACTTAGGAGATTTATCCATTCTCTCTAAAAGCTTCAGGATGGTCCTCTCAACCATTCATCTCCATCCATGATTTCATCTATCTGCCTCTCTATAAGTACGTTTCTCCTTCCTGAAAAGAAGATGCTGGAAGGTACACATTGACTACCATAATAAGCATCAGCTTTTAGCCACTATTATTTTTTTTTTTATTCCTAAAGTCCTTGTCTCTATTGTTTGGGTTTTTTAAAAAAATTATTATTTTTCACACTTTGTCATGAAATCTCTTGTCTTCTGATAGCTGGCATTATTCTTTAAGCTTGGTTCCTGGAGAGTTGGACAGCTCAGGTTCAGGTTTTAAAACAAATATACTTAGTCATTCTGGTTTCCGAGAAAAGAACTGAACACAGAAAGCAAATTTAAGTGAAAAGTTCATATGTAAATCAACTATCCTTTTAAAATAAACACAGTTTTTTAAGCCAGTCTTTAGGATTTGGAGTTCTGCTTTGTGGGGTTTTTTGGGTTTTTTGGTGGGTTTTTTTTCAACATACAGAGCCAGTAATGCCTCCAACAGACTCATTGAAATGGCCAGTACCCAGGAATACAGGCACCACAACGTGAGCAGGAATTATATGACCTGACCAGGGATGACCACCCAATCAAAAATATGCTACGCTATGGGTCAGTACAGGTTATATAAATATTGAAGTAGTAACTGCAGCAGGGGATTCTGTTGCCTTTATGAAGTCTCAGAGTTATGAACTAAGATGGTTCACTTTTAGCAACAAGAACTGCACAGTCATAGCAGGTCATCACACGCTTTGTGGGAGTGGAACTACTGTGGGACGCTTAGGCAGGAACTGTAATCTGGAAACACAAGGCCTCTTTGCAGGAGGTAGGGTGTCCAGCACACTGTGCTCACGCTGCTGCAACATGCAAGCGGTCCAGCACCACATGGGAAGCGTGGGCAATAGATACCTTGCACATGCCCACATCTTAGCCACAGTAGCAATGCAAAGCCAAGAGACAGCATTAAGTCTTTTGAACATTAACAGGATGCCCACAGGAAAGAAAAGCGTATCAGCAAAAGATGTACTAGCAAAATACATAGGCCCGTATGCAGAATGGCACAATAAGTACATAAACAAATGGTACGTATTAGTATTGTCACACCACTATTCACTTTAACAAAGATGGATTCACTCTCATTACAAAAACTCGCATGGAAGTTGTAAGTAGGAGAAATAAGAAATAAGGAGGGATGTGCAGGTGAGTCTGTTCACACAGCACTAACCTGGTGGCAGCAACTCTAATATTTCAAATGAGTTTTCTTAGTAATAAGCCTGTTTGGTTTTATAAGCAAAAAGTTATTGCATGTTCATCATGCAGTATTTGAAACAACTGGATAAATCAGAGTAAAGAGATTTAAAAATAGGTTAGTCCAGTTTGTTTTCATAGCAAAGAGTGATTTCTTCCTACGCATACTGTCTGAAGAGTAACTGTAATAGTTCTTTGAGGTCTGTGATTGCGATAATCTCCACTTTTGTTAAAAAAGAAAGGAGAAGCACATTCCTACTCTTCACTAATATTCACATTCATTAACATCACATTCCTAAGAGAATGTGATCTCAGCATACCTTAAGGCTCAAAAATCAAAAGCTAAGTAGAAATACATCAGAATTTAAAATATTGGGAGTTTTACAAGAGGATGATATTAAGTTTAGATATGACTCATGATTTCTAAATGCTTCAGGTATGCAACAGTGATTTGTATAGAGACTGGGTTGCATTAATGGAAGAGGAAGTTGCAGTGAGAGACTTGCTAACACTCAAAAGGCAGCTGTCATTCACAAATTCTAAGAATTTACAAAAACGCATAAATATGACACAAACTTGGAATCAGGAAAGAAAGGTAATAGAAGTATTAAGATACAACTTCAAGTCCCAGTCTAATGAGGTCATATAAGCATGGTTACTAATTTCCAGAAGAACACCTTTTCACTCAATGGAAGAACTGGCAGTTTCCTGAGAACACCAGTCTTTTAAGGATGACAGAGAAAATATAAGCAAAAATGTCTTATTCAAAAGACAACCACCATTTTTTTTCCTGATGAAGTCTCCACACTCCCTGCAGTCAACATTTACATTTAGAAAAGTATCTACTTTCAGTATTGACTTAAAAATTGGCTATGTGGAGGTATTGATAAAAACAAGGCATTGATACGATTGATACTAACATATACTGTTAAAGAAATGTGGTGATTTTGGATTGGTAATGGAAGAATCCTTACTTCAGTACAAGCAGAAGACATATTTTTTAAACATTTCAAAATATTTTGGCACACAGATTTTACAGCATGACTTGGAATATGCAGACTTTTCAGTCAGCTGTTTCATATCTACATGCTATAGTTTTGCAGGAGATGATTCAATTGTTAACAATTTATTTACTGCCCTCCTGCTGCTAAGTAAACAGTTTTATAAACTAACTCATGCCCTTGCTGTAATAAACGGAGAGAAGACAGGAGTTGTATTAGTAAGAAGACAGGATCTTCAGTTTCTTGCAGGACAGCATACTTTCTGCTAATAGAAAGCAGATGCCCAAGCAGGCACTTGGCAGAAGTGTGCTCGTCAGAACATTACCTGATCTAGGACTGACTGCTGTTGGTTTGGCCAGTGTCACAAGCAGCTGGAGGCAAGCACTGAACATGGTGGGGCATGTTTAAATGGGTATCCCAACTAGCTGGTGGAAGGTGTGGGTTGTTTCTCACTGAGCAGGAGGAATGGAATGTCAGAAGCATTTCTGGTAGCATTTATGATATCAGCTAGTGTAGACTGGGAAAAAGGTCAGAACAGGTACATTTACATTAGTGGTTTAACGTGTAATGGAGGTCACGTTGAGTGTAGTCATCCTTACAGCTGGAGTTCTGTGCATTGTTCCAATGCACTATACTGCTGTATATGAAACGGCTCCTCTGCCAGGGAAATAAGGAGGAGACTGTACGCAGGGGTGCCACATTAAATACACAATAATACAGACCCTTGTTTAGTGCTTCTCAGCCTCAGAAGAGCTGTGTTAATACAGGCTTAGATGAACAATAGCATGGGGTTTTTTTCGTTGCCAGGTGTGGTTGGCCAGAAATTGAGGGTGGGGTACTTGAGTTAATCACCTCCATTCATCATCACCACCACCAAGAAAGATGGCTTCAAGCCACTCCTCTAGCTGTGTAGACTTGGCTTGATCTTCACACATAGCTGCCTCACAGCTACCTTAACTCCTGCTCTGCAAATGTTCCTTTAACAAAATTAGCAACTTCAGTTTTGATATCAGCAGGGCACATACACAATATCCTCACTGCAGCAGACTGTGAGGGGGAAGGCAAAGCTGTTCCTGCAGTTGGATCTTGTTTCTGGACCACTTCTGCACACGGTGCTGCAAGACCAGTCAGCGTTAGGTCCAAATTGGAACTCAGCCTCCTTTGTTTATGATATGATACAAAGTAGCTGAACCCAGGGTTTTGTCATTCAGGCTGGATAGGTCAAAAGGAGATTTTGAAGCCTCTGTATGAGGTTCTGTGGCCAAAGGGCCCATCCAGACAGGCCAGTGCACACCAGGATGACATCTCCTTACAAAGGCACAACCATTTTGACAAGAACATGTTTCTATATACAGTTCAACAGTTTCAACTGCAATATGTATCAATGACTGTATTTTCCAAAAGAAAAGCACAAGGTAACAACAAGGTAATTGCAAACTGAATCATACACAGAATCACATAGAATCAATTAGGTTGGAAAAGACCTCTGTGGTCATCGAGTCCAACCTATGACCAAACACCATCACGTCAATTAGACCGTGGCACTAAGTGCCACATCCAGTTTTTCTTTAAACGCTTCCAGGGATAATGACTCCACCACCTCCCTGTGCAGCCCATTCCGATGCCCAATCACTCTTTCTGTGAAGAAATTCCTCCAAATATCCAATCTAAGCCTCCCCTGGAGCAGCTTATATCCTCTCAGATGTATGAGAGGCTGTGCCTCCTCACAGCCGAGATGTCCTGATGGCCGAGACTTCCGACAGAGAAAGGTTCGCATCCATCAAGCGCATCGGGAAGGGCCCGCCAAAGGTGCACACGCGGCCTCTCCGCATTTCTTAGGCTGAATTTGAGAGCTGGAGACGGCATTAAAAGGGGTTCAGTCTGACGCTGCTCCCTGCAGCGCATCCCCGGACACTTCGCAGCACCCGCGGTTTATTGTCCGCTCACAGGCGAGACTGAGCGCCTTTCCGACCAGCACTGCCCTCCAGCTCCGACTGCGGCCGCCGCCTCCCGCACCTCCAGGCTCGGCGCCCCCAGCCCCGCCACCTCCCCGCCACCGCCGGGAGCGCAGGACACCGCCACGATGCCGTGGGACGCTCCTTCGAGATGCGCTCACCGCGGCGCCACCCCCGCCCTGGGACCCCCGCCGCGAACCCGAGGGCGGACAGGGGAATTCACCGCCCCGTCTCCCGCCCGCGCAGGGGGAGCGAGGCCAGCCCCACACCCCACACGGCCCGCAGCCGGGCGGCGCCGGGCGGGCAGGGCCGGCGGCTCCGGGCAGCCCCGCCCCGCTCCCCCCGCGCTCCCGGCGGGCGGCGCCGCGGGGTGACGGGCGGGTCTCGGCCACAGCCGAGTGCGGCGTCAGTTCCGGCGGGGAGCGCGGCGCGTGGGTCGGAAGCGCCGCGGCGGTGGCGGAGCGGAAAATGGCGACGGCCGCGCAGCTCACGGACGAGGAGCTCTTCTCGGAGCTGAGGCGCTTCGGCTTCTCCCCGGGGCCGGTCACCGAGAGCACCCGGCCCGTCTACCTGAAGAAGCTGAAGAAGCTGCGCGAGGATGAGCGGGCCGGGGCCCGCGGCGGCGGCGCCAACAAGACCCGGAACAGCAACAACAATAACACGGGGGCCGGAGCGGCGCCGGGCGGAGGCGGCGGCGGCCCCGGACGGGCGGCCCCGGGAGCGCGGCTGGCCGGCGCCGAGCACCCCTTTCTCCCCGGGGCTGCCGCCGGGGGCGGCCGGAGCCGCGCCGCACCCCCCGCCGGCGGTGGCAAAGTGCTGCTGGGTTTCAGCTCGGACGAGTCGGACGCGGAGAGCAGCCCCCGGGGCCAGGCCGGCGGCAGGAGGGAGCGCGCTGCGCCCCTGTTCCGCGGCCTCAGGCCCGCCGCCCCCCACGGCGTGAGCAGTAGCTCCCCGCCGGAGGAGGCGGCCCGGCGGAAGCCCAGCTCCTGGTGGGGGGCAGCAGCCAGGAGACCGGCGGCGACTCAGGGAGCGAGGGAGCTCGGAGACGGCGAGGAGGAGGGAGGAGAGGAGGAGGACGACGAAGAGGAGAAGGAGGAGGAGAGCGAGCAACAGCGGTGGAAGAACCGGACCGTGAACGGGAACCGGCTCCTCTCCTACGGCGGCAGCAGGGACAAGTACTCGGACTCGGAGGAGGAGGAGGCGGCGGGGGCGAGGGCCAAGCAGCAGGGACCGAAGGAGGAGTCTGCAGTTCGCCGGCCCAGACGGAGCCTCAGCAAGTCGCCTGCTCCATTCATAACAAGCAAATGCGCTGCAGCCGGCGCTGGCGTGATGGAGACGGGCCAAGAAAGGGCTGGCGGAGGCTGCGGTGCTGGTGTGCTCGTAACGAATGACAGGGCGGCGGGGGCGGCTGCTGCCGGCAGTCTAGACAGGGGCAGAAATGAGGAGGAGGAGAAGGAGGAGGCAGCGGAGGGAAGAGGAGGATGTGAAAATCTGGACTCTAGTCCTCCCAGCCCCAGATACCGCATATCCAAGAAATCCCCATCAGTATTGTTGCTGCCACCACCGCTCACGGACGTGGACAGTGGTAAAATCACTGACCCTACAGGCACCGTTAGGAAAGCGACCAATAATCATGTTCTCAGCGGTGCTCCTGGTAGCTATAATGTTGATTCCAGGATCTATTCAGCTACTAATAGCCTTCTCCCGAGTGGAACCACCTCCTCCCTTAGACTCAACCACTCCAATCATACGGGTTCAAATCATACCTACCTGAAAAACGCCTACAAGAAGAACCTCTCTGAGCCCGAGGAGGAGCTTCTCCAGCAGTTCAAAAGAGAGGAGGTATCCACCACTGGAGGCTTCAGTGCACATTACCTGTCCATGTTCCTCTTAACTGCTGCATGCTTGTTCTTTCTGATACTGGGATTCACATACCTGAGAATGAGAGGTTCTGGAGTAGCTGAGGATGTGGGAGCCAACAGTAAGTATTAGGTGAAGGGTAAGAGCAGTTTCTGCAACTGGATGTAACAACTGTTAATACGCCTTTGCAATCCTAGACGTCCCTTACTGAACAGTTCTGGGCTCCAGCTTAGTATAATCTCTCTGTAGAGGGTGGTGCACAGAGAAAAATTGTCTTTCCTGAAGTATATACCTTGCAAGCTGGTATAAGCACGCACAACATTTGAGGATAAATTCAAATCCTGGCATCCCCTTCTGTAGTCTGTTGATACCTTGTTTTCTAGCAAGTTTTCTTCCCAAAGCAGTAGTATGGGTTATGTTCAATATAGCACGTGTATGGTTAATAGAGAATTGACGAGGTAAGGCTTTATGTTAATCTCACAGGGGCAATCATGCACGTTTAGATACCTGCGATTCCTGCAGGGCTAAGATTTGATTGTAGTTGTTTGGTAGTAAAGCAGATTATTTTCATTTATGTGTACTCAGGCTTGAAAAGGATCCTAGGTTGAGATGGTGTTACATACTACCACAAACTTCGTGCGGTGAATGATTGACCTATTGTATATTATTTTGTAATAGGCACTTCTAAATTCAGTTGGCAATAATGTTTTTATGTGAAATATCCTTGTGTTTTAGTTTGAATTTCAGGGCATTTGTTTTTTTTTAATCCTGTATTATTTGGGAGCTTCTTTAATATATGAAAGTAACTTCTTGGAATGGATATAGAAACTACCATTTTCTATTCACAAAGCATACAAAAATGGAAACGTGCCACCTAAGGGTAATGATTCATGCTAATTCAATTCTTGGCTGTTCTGAAATGGACAGTGAAGATTCTAATATCAGAAAGAAAAATCATGCCACTGCAGTCTTGATTTTTCATTGATCCCGATGAAAAATTATGCAAGAAGCTAGTCTTGGAATATAAGAGCATTAGAAGGGTCTTGGCAACTTGCATTTTTCTTGAAATGATCGAGGAAGGCATGCGGAGTGTACGCACGTGTGTACATTTCTTTGTAGGCATGTATACAGTGCCTTGTTAGGAGCGATCAGACTATTCTCTTGGGATCTTCCAGATGTCACAGGGCAGAAGTAGCAGTGTGAGCTGGTTTTTTTGTTGTCTTTCTTTTTTTTCTATTCCCTTTTGAACGTTATTCATTACGTTATGGTAGCAGAATAGTTCTTAATTGCTGTTTTGCAGTCTTTGGGGGGGGTGAGTAATAGATTTGGTGTTTAGCAAGGACAGTAGCAGCAAGGAGTTAAGACACTTGCAATGGTTTAATTGCTGTCCACGTGGCTCTTAACTGCTGTTCAGTCTTGTTTTTTGGGAAAGCTGTGAACATACACAGGTGGGCTAAAATTGGATACAGTATAGTGTGACTGTGGGGACTGCTCATACTCTGTGATTAGCTTCTGGCCATAACTGCTAGAGACATACCTACATTTTGTTATCTACTCATAAGCTGCACAATTGTACTAACATGTATTACATACTTTTTCTAGTATTGAAATATGATGATTTTAATGGGGGAGAAGGTCTGTCAGCCTACTGGGGTAAACTTTCTGACTGCCAAAGTCAGTGGTTGAGTTAAAATTGGCCTGTCATCATGACTGATAAAGCTAAATGTCTCAGCAATGCAGATAGCAATAATACTTAAAGTTCAGAGTGTTGGTTGTTTTTTTTTATTGGAAGAAAACTTCTTTTTTAATATGTGAACTTTCCTGTAGAGCATGTGGGATGCCCGTGTTGAGTATATTGACCTTAAAAAGTTAACCCAGCTGGAACTGTTGTACAGGGAAAATTGTCATCTTCTGCCCTTTTGCTTAGGTTGGGCTGCCCAGTCAATGGTCTGATAGCCCAGTGTTGCTTGGTAGTTAAGTTGAACCTGTTCTTATTTGCTGTCTTTTCTGTGGAACTCCTGAAAGTGGATTTCCTGAAGAATTGTTCTGGCAGTGGCACTGGCATTTCTTCTGTCCTACTTCCTCACAGCCCCAGGCTTTGCTGTAATGTAACAAATGGGAACAGGGGGAATAGCGCCCCTTGGAAGAAGCAAAGAGCAGGTTTTGTGTCTAGCTCCTTGGATTGAAAGAGGAGCAGGCCACTTCTTTTAAGTAATGTGGGAAGGATCAGGAAATTACCTTTCCCATATGTTCAGCATGTGCTCACTAAATTCTTTCTTTTGAAATAGGCATATGGAACAAAAATACGGTAGGTCTGTAGAACAGGCAAGAACAGACAAGACAGGCCATTTAAGACTGATTTTTACTAAAAAGGGAGAGAACCCTGTTTTCTATTAGGTGATTCCTAAGCTTAAATATCATTTGACTGAGCCCTTTGGCTCTTATGCTTATGTGGGTCTATTGTCTGTTTTCTTTATAGAAGCAGAACTGATTCATACTTTATTAAAAAGAATGGTGTATCTCAAGGAACCACCTTTTCATTTAAGTGATTGGATACTGAGGTTTTTCTTCTTTTAGATGGTTGTAGGTAAGACTCTGTTGGGTGAGAGTGATTTCATTGCGATAAAAGAGTTATTTTCAAGTCCAGACTATGTCATAAGAAGTTTTAGAATTCAGCAGAGTTGCACTGTATCCATCTCCATAATTTTAGTGACGAAACAATAAAGGCAGTTGTTTGTATATTTGGGTGGCTTCTTATTTTAACTTTGCAGGGAGTGATGCACAATGAGCTTAATGCTATTTTTCTTAATAGTTAATTGCCTAAAATGCAATTAAAATAAGGTGATAGTATGTTTGTGACATTGAAAAATATTTATCACCAAGTACACTCAATATCAACACTTAAAATATTTGTCAGGCTGTAATCTAAGAACAAAGGAGGTGTGTGTAATGAGGGGGAGGCTTAAAACTCAGTGTTGGGGTTGAGTTTAGGCCAGGTATAATAATGTAAATGAGAAGGGGTGAGCAGAAAACTTCAGAAGAGATTTGTCACTTATATCATGCGCAGTGTTCGAATGATTTTTTTATTTAGAGCTCTGAAATAGCTATGAAGTGCTTTAGTTTTTCCACACGTTGCATAAAATGTTCGAAGATGAATCAGAACTGGGCTAATTCTTCTGTATCTAACCTATAAATGATCACTAGAAGTAAGGTTTTTATGCATTTTGCTGTCTAAAATATAGATAACTGTCTATTGGGCTTTTTCTGAACCCACTGAAATTGAACTACTCTTTAAGCTTGCATAAAAGACCAACTAACGCATAAGTGCATGTTATGCACTTGTTGTCTCTGACAGTGCTGTATGTGAAAAAGATCACTTTGGGCTTGGTGCTGGTAACCTCATTCATGTTGCTCTTGCTGTAAAGCAAGTTTTGCTTGCACTGCTTTCAGAATACCATGGAATTGTATCAACTTCTCACCAAACAAGCATAGTATTTTGTCAGGAAAATGGTTGACTTTATTTTAGTCTACTTTCTAGGGTTCTTCAAACCCTGAAGAGTTGGGTATCTCTTCCAACTTCTGTGGTTTTGTGATGTTACTCTGAGCACCTCAAGTGGCTGTTCCTGGGAGGTAATTCTAAAGTTATTTTTCATAAAAAGTTGATAACTATATCAGATCAATTGGTGTTGCTTTCAGATCTGGTTCACCTTTCTGAAGGATGTGGGCAGTGGTACAGGTGCTGTTTAAGGTTGTAATCTGAAATTGGTTGCATTTAAGTTACTTCTACTGTTTCTGCTCCAGCACTTTGTCTGGGAAGTAGCTGATGTGGCAAAAAAACCCCAAACCAACAAAACCACTACAACAAAAAACTATTCTCGAAACTTTCAGGTAGGTCTTGTTTACAATCCTATGTTCTTATTAGGAGAGGCTTTTTAAAGTGACATCTGTTGCTAGTAATTTTGATCTTTCTGTGATACTTGTTACAAAACAACTGCTAGGAGAATAATCCTTACTATATTTGCTACAATTTGTGTTTTTGAAATGTTAATTCAGGGAGATTTAGTAGGTGTGTATATTGCAAGTGGAAGCTTATGCAAATCACAATTCTAAGAGTTTAATTCAATTCCATTGATGTTCTTTTGTTCTTGACTTCTAAATCTCTTGGGTGTTAAAACTTCTGTGGAATTTTATGCAGGGAATTGAATTGGTAAGAAGTTAACTTACTGGATAAAGGACGAGATGATGACTGCTATGCTCACAGGGCTGCAAATTACTATTAAAGTGATGTGGTACTTTACAGATAAATCTACTTATTATAAATCTGCTTGCTGTCTAAGATCACCTTCTCAGAAGCGTCTGTATTCTTGACAGTGTTGGCTTTAATGGAAGAAAATTAGTTTTGCATAAGAACTATTTATAGAAGAGGAAATAGCAAAGGGAGGGATTAAAATTAAAAGATTTGCAGAGTTCCTGTGTTGTGTGGATGTTAATGTTGCTTGTGGTTTGCAAAGAATACTCTGACTTGTATTTACAATATAACAACTTCTATTGAAATATTAGCATATAGCTGTTTCATTTTCTGTATGTTGCCTTAAACCGTAGTTAGCAAGTGTTTCTCTTCCAGATGATATAAAAGAAAAGCCTGATGTGTATCTTAAAGACTAATCTCAGTTGTAGCTATCTCAGTTCTGTGGTTTGGTGAGATTTGGATCAAGATCAGTAGATTAAAAAAAAAAATGCCTAGGCTGCCTTCTTAAGGTAAAGCCAGTCAGAATAGCTAAATTTCCTCAGGATTCCTGATAATTTTAAACTCTAGTCTTCCTTATGGTATGTCAGAAATAATTCTTTAAAACGAGGTACAAATTTGGCCTCTTATCTAGGAAAGTCCAAGCAATTATTATATCGTCCCTTTTATCTAGACTTTTGTCTGGGAAAGCCCTAATAATTGCTATATAGTGCAAAATAGTTAATCTCAGCTGACAATTTCAAGTCGTTCCTAAAGGATAATTAAGCAGTATATTTCCCTTTGCAGCAGATCTGTAGTATGAAATATAAATATGAAAATTACTCATCAGTGTTTGTAACAAAAATGATGTAAATTCAGAATTCCTTTTTTTAGGGGGGTTAGCATTGTTTGATACTTTGTTCAGAATATTTAGAAATACTTTGCATTCATACCTTAAATGTGCTTCTGTTTGCAGATGGGCATGAAACTTTCCTTATGCCATGATTGCAGATTTTTACTATGAATTTTTTTCAATGTTACTGTTTTAGGCTATGCTTTTTTGTGAAGTAAGTAACAGGAAATCAGAACTAGAATTACTTGCCTGGGGGGCAGGGATGCAGAAGAGCTCTGACAGGGTCTGTTTTCATTAGGTATCAAAAACTAATCAAAAATTTGCACTGCATTCCATAGTGCATAGTTTTCTCAAAAGAAAATTAGCCTTCTGATGTGAGAAAATTAGAGATGATCTAGAATCTGAAAGCAGATCTTGTTGCAACTTTTCCATTTTAAAAAACATCTCAGACTAGAAATGTGTGGGAATGCAAAAAGCAAATTCATGTTTCATCTGTTAAGGGCCTCTGCCACCTCTAATACTATTCAAGCACAATGCAATCTTTCTGCTTAGGACAGATGAATAGAGTGATAGTGGATGCGGTGGAAATACTTTAAAGAAGAGCCCACAGTACACAAGGAATTAAATTTAGCATTGTAGGAGCCCCACTTTGCACTGTTTCATAATCTATAATTATCCTACTACAAGAGTCCTGCAGTCCTCCTATTTCTGGGAAATAACTGTGTTTCTAAAAATCATGTACATTTGAATCCTTTTGATGTCTGTGTTTCATATGAGAGTAGTAGGCTGCAAAACTTTGGCTTGACTGCTTACCCAGCTAAGCTGGCAGAAGTTGTTGAGTCGTACTGAACTGCACCCTGTCATGCTTCTAGACTTGTGCTTCAGAAACAGTATGAACATGTGAACAGGCCAGAGCTGCTGTTCTGAGAAAGTTGTTTGGTCACTTCATTGAAAAGCTTAGGCAAGTAGATTAAGCAGTACATCAGTTTTTGTTGATGAAAGTGCTTTTCCAATTCTGTGGAGTCTGTTGTAATCATGAGGCATAGATTCCTTTCACGTTTAAAGTTCTTGTGGATATTTGTATTCTCTGGTAAAACTAGTTGTCTGTTGTGGTAGGTTGAGGGGAGTAAGTTGACTGGTTAATGGACTGTGAAATCAAGGTATATTAAAAAAGAAAACCACATTTTTTGAGGGGACTCACGTGATGCTAAGAACTTCATTAGTACTATCTTTGTCGTTACTCTTCTTTTCTCGGCTCCTGCTGGTAGGTCTAGAGTTGTGGGAGAAGGTGGCAGTGCCTTTGCTGTGATTATAATAAATGAGGACATGGTGTAACTCTGCCAATGGTCAAAGTAGCTTCTGTCCACTGGTAGTGTCACTGATGGAAAGAAGCATACTGATGGATGCAAGGATAGATTGAAGAGCCACCGCACATCTTAAAGCTGGTCTCATGTAGGTTCTGTCTGTGTAGAAGGCTTGCTCGAGTTTATAATGTCCAGTGCCAAGTCCTACTGTGCTGTGCTTCCCACAGTGCTATTTAGTGCTGTTTCTCTGTTCTGGGTGTTTGCAGTCCACTGTGGAGGGTGAGAGTAGATATGAGTTAACCATGAAATAGGCAAATGTGGTGTGCTGTTGGGCCCAGCTTGCTGGAGGAGTTGTGCTGTTATGGCTAGCATTTTGCAGAGATTAATTCTTCTTTTTTGCAGAGGAAAGGATCAATTTTTCTGCTTACTGAGAATCATATTGTAGCATCAAGGTATCTTGAATAATGCTGCCCATTTAGTCTGCTTAAAATGAACTGAGTGACAGACTGAATTGATGCAAAAATCTGTTTAATGTGGCGAGGAGAAGAGTAGGGGCTTAAAAAGAGAGGTCTAACATTGAATTAAGTGACATTAAAACTTACAGAATCACAGAATATTCTGAGTTGGAAAGGAACCACAAGGATCATCATGTCCAACTTGTAAGTGAATGGCTCGTGTGGGGATCAAACCCACAACCTTGGTCTTATTAGCACTGTGCTCTAAGATCTGTTGAATTCTAGTGATGCTGTGCTAGATAATTAGGAAATAAGTCTGTTCGTAAATGAGAGATTTTAGAACAATTCCTAGGCCAGTTTTTCTTTGTCTCAGAGAAGGCCGTTGACTTAAATAAAAATTGAAAGATGGCTTATTAGAGAATAAATTGTTGTATATACATAGTAAGACTTCCTTCATACTGCCTTTATTCACTTAAGTCTTAATACAGGGTCACATCCCCTTAACCTTTTATTTATTGAAAAATACAGGAAACTTTTATACTTGGACTCACATGTCTTGGGTAAATGCAGCAGCAGCTTGTCCTTGCTGGGCATCAACTGAACAAAACTTTATCACAGGAGGACTGCTGGGATAAATAATAGTGTTATTTCTCACTAGATTTTAAGGCTACATCTAGATCTTAATTTTACTTTTGTCCACAGGAAAGTGTTTCTTTGACGGTCAGTTAAGTCTCTGAATTGGAGAAGCCTCAGATCGTCCTTTGATTTTGTAACTGTTCTTGTAAGCTTTAGGATATTTTCAGTAGGCTGTGTATCAAAGCTGCTCACCCTAACAATATGTCCCCTCAATACTCAACCATCTCACTATGTAGTTGTACAATAAAACATTCCACAGCGCTTAATTCAGCAGTGCTGCCCTAGTGTCTGTTCAGCATCATCAACCTGCACAGCACAAGCCCTTAAGTATCCCCCATCTCGCAACTTCATCAAACAAATTTTTATCTGAATATGTAGATGTTGGCCATAGAGAACAGAAGTCTAGCTGTAGAACTAACCCAAAACCTGTCAGTAGATACTGAGCAATGGAGCATTTACTGGGAATGACAGGTTTAATATATCAAAAGGTATATGTGTGGTTGCTGTTGTTGTTGTTGGTTTTATTTTTGGGGTTTTTTTTGTTTGTTTTTGTCTTGTTAGTGTTACCTGAAGCTGCGCTTGGTTTTGGTGTGAGGTAGTTCAGTGATTGTTGTTGCCTTTTTTTTTTTTTTTTTTTTTTTAATTCCCAGGATATTTTCTGGGAAATGGTAAAACATTATGATGAGAATTTCTGTCCGTGCCTGGCTATTTCTAAAAGTGTAGTGTGCTTTTTGTTCTTTTTCAGATGTCATGCCTTAGACAACTAAAGAGGATTCTACTGAGTGACAGACTGGGTGGGGTATGTGTGGCAAACCCCTCCCCTGCAAGGCCTCTTTCACAGGCTATGGAAGTCCACAGTCAAACCTAATTATGGGGAAAGGCCAGTCTGCCAGTCTTGCTTGTACTGTTTCTCATTCTTGCAAATTCCTTAGAAATACTTTACTGTTACTTTGTAAATATGAAAAAATTATTTATGAAATTCCTTGGTGATATCTTGAAAAAGAGAGTATGATATCTGGTTCACTGTAGTCTGTTTCTGTATTGGTGTGTACCTGATGTATCACCCAAGAGAGTTTCTGGAGGTGAGAGGCATAGTGTATTTCAAAGAAAAAGCTGGTTGGTGTTTTGTTTTGGTTTTTTGTTTGTTTGGTTTTTCCTTGTTTGATTTTTGTTTGGTTGTTTTTTGTTTGTTTGTTCGTTCTTGGTTTTTTGTTTTGGTTTTGTTTTTTAGAGGGGTGATGGGGTTGTCAAAGGAATTTTATGCTGTCCTGGGGAGACTTTGCCTAGTTGAGAAAATGAGGGCAGAGATGCAGATTTCCTTCTGGAGAAGGAACTGGTATCATTACTTATTTTTGGGTTTCGTTTCTCTTATCTGTAAGCATGAGAAGTACTTATGTAAAAGCAGATTTGGATAAAGGTGTTTGTAAATCACTTGGGGAAATAGGGAATCTGAGCTATGTTGAGTACTTTGTATCTTACATATAATAACAGATGAATGTTCATTTTTATATAAACTTAGGAAAAAAATAAAGTGGAGTGTTGAGAACACCTAAAAGAGCCATACTGCTGTACTGTCTGTACAGTGTCCTTTGAGCTAAGAGTTCTTCACTTTGAAAAAAAGAAGTAGCAGTCTTTTGAGTACTTCTGAGAGCTCATTCTTTCAGAATGGGCAGGTATATATGCACAGTCCAGTTTGACGATCCTAGGGGTGTATTATGATCAGTACCTGTTAAGTTTGACTTCCATCAAAGGTGGTACTCCCTGCAGAAATGCTGAAGACTGTTTTTTAGGTTGTTTACATTGAGCACAGATATGTTTCTGTACTTTGGAATTGTACACTGCAGTGACTAATGTATTTTTTTATTTATAACTTTAAATACTGTTTTTTTCTCTTGACCTTCAGCTAAAGATGATGCTTATTGAATTAACAAAAAAGATGTGCAGATTGAGTACAAATGCACATGAAGAAGCATGAGGAGGTAACAACGAGGTGTAAAATTCATAATTGTTTTTTTAATACTATATAGGATGTATGGTATTAGTCATTCCTTTGGGAGAGCAAACTGGAGGGAAATCAAGTGAAAGTAGCTGCCCTGGGAAGGAACTGCCCTGGTGATTTGAGGACCAAAGGCCAGGTAGCGTCTGCCTATCCCTTCTGTAAAGGGAATGAATTAGCATGGGATATCCTTTGCCATTCAGGAGATGGGAATGTACTGAGCTGCTTTCACTAGCCTTGGCATGGGACTAGGATCTGTATGGTCATCTTCTTAAGCATGAGGAAAGAGAGTTAGGGTCTTACATAAACTTGTATAGTTTAAGCGCTGAGCTTTGTACTACTATGACTTAGGTACTATGGAGCTCTCATGTGCCAATGTTGTGTTAAGGTTTTATTGTCCCTAGTGTTTGAGATCTTGGTAATCACTTGTACTTCTTTTCTGTCCTCTTTTTTGCTGTTTCTGTTTGGCAGATGAGTTTCTTGCCAAGCAAGGTTCTTTCTGCTCTCTAGATCCACCTGGCTCAAAGCGCACACAATATTGCTAGTACACCTTAATCCAGGAGCTGATGATGTAACCTTTTAACTAATAGGTATAACCTGTTTAATAAACAATTACAATAACAACATTGCAAGTCTTAGTTAAAGCAGATTCTTCAGCTGAGTAAAGAATAATGGTGTGTTAGTCCAGTTGTTCTCTTCAGATAATAATTTTTATTTGAGCCAGTTAGATTATGCAATCAGACAAGTGGAGTTGCTATGCTGGACAGCCTGAAAGGTTTGCCAGCTCTAAAGAGTCTTAGTCCAGTGGAGTAAAAATGGAAGTTACTAAATATTTGCTGGTGTTATACATCTCCAGTCAAGTGGTATATGTTGTGAATTACTACTGAGCTCATCCTGATTTTGAGTTCTGCCAACTCCTGCAATTTGAGATGGGCAGTTATGCTTCTTCTCTTTAGGTAATACAAGTAATTCTGGTAAACTGACTGCTGCTTCCTCAGTGAAAGCTCATCTTTGTCATGCCAAGAGACCTGCTAGCATCTACATGTCCTGCATGGAGCACCTGTTTTCAGAGTTCTACTACTGTCGTGTTCAGGCTTTGTAAAGATCATATTGTTCAGCAGTTCTGCTGCTCGTAGTGCAGCAAGCACTGATAAACCAGTGTGTGCCAGATGGTTAAAAGGACAGAGGCTCAGCAGAACCCCAGTTTTAAAAATGCAAAATCACTATTTGATCTTTATCTTGACTTTGCACTCATGATTGAGGGCGTCTTAAGAGTTCTCCTGTCAGTGTTCTCCATTTGAATGTTACTTTTGGATGCTGTAAACTGTTTGTACTATTACAGTATATCGGGAAGAAGAGGTTATAACTGGTTATTTTTATGCTGGAAATTCTTCAAGACAGAAATCCTTACTGCTTATATGAGGTCACTGGATGATATTTCTATCAAGACCAGTTCCCTTGGCAAAGTGACAGTAGATTCACTATTTAATTGCAGGTTCCCATTGACTCTTAAACTTTGTGTGTTTTAATAACACTTGCTTTATGAGTGCTTTCCATCTTGAACTTTGGAGTTTGAGGAAAGCAGAACACTTCCTAGTGTAATGTAAAGCCGCTTGTGTTGCCATGCTTCCAAGATGGAGTTTCTCCTGTTTTTTAATTTGTGTTTATTTATTGAAGTGTTAGATTTTTTCTGACCTTATAAAATGTAAGGAGCTAAAATACTTGGGAGGGACACAGAAGAAGAGAGAAGAGCTATTGCACAAGCCTGTTCCAAATCTTTTGCAAGTGAAGATATTCTCTACCCATTGTAAAATGCTGGTACGTGTCTGAAGTCTAATGTTTCTCCTGATAATGTTTTGCAAATGCTGATAAGAGCAGTCTTGGTGTGGTGGTTTGTGGCTTGGCTTTTTTCCTACATGTACACACTAGCCAATAATGCAGACTGTGTATGTGTCTGCAAGGAATGTGATTTTACCTAATTTTTACAATACACAGCAAATGCCCTTCTGAGCCACTTTCCCTAATAGAACAGAGGCAACTGTTTTTTCTATATTTTGTAATATAATGCAAACAGCATGTGTGCAAATTCTGTTACTATAAAACATTTCCTTAAACTGGCAGGCATAAAACTGCAGAAGAAGATAGTTATAATAAAGTTTAAGAATCATTTTGGGTTTTCACAAATACAGATCATGAAAAATTATTTTTTAACTAACCTAGCAGCTTAACATGCCCTTGTATAAGTCTGCTCTTGTACTGAGTATGCTTCATTGAGATTAATGTAAGCATAGAGGAGACAGAATTTGGGGTGAAGACAAGTTTCTGAGTGTGTATAGCAGCTCTTAAGTATTCCTGGAGTGTTTGGTGACTGGCATTTTCTGCCTCTGATTACACACTTCCCCTACACCCTGAGTTAGGGGTATAACCGTTCCCAAATCTTTTCTGCCCAAATTTCCCATTTGTCTATTGAAATGTGGAATTAAAATGCAGTATTATTTTCTTTCTCACTGATAGTGGTGTTCTAACTTGTTTTGTTTCTTGGTGTGGCTTCATCAGTTCTTGTTTGGACTCATTTACTTACTCATCTGTTGCACACAGTTATTTCTACAGCATCTTCTAATAGAAAAAAATGAACTTCCATTCTTTTTTCATAAACATGAGTAGGTTGCACATCCTTCCTTTTGAAACAAGCAGTCTCTGTACTATAGCTCTGTAGGATGTTTTAGGTTTTTCTATTATTCCCCAAGTCTTGCTGTGGTTGGTGGTGATATTTAGGATACAGGAGCTCAGAAAGAAGGCAGGCAGTCTCTTTTTTAAGATTTGCAGGTATTAGTATGAGGTATCAGCTTTGTTTGAACTGGGCACTTCAGTACAGAAGATCCTGGCCAACAGCAGTATTTATGGAGTGAATGTGGCAATAATATAATGAAAATTTCTTCTTAAGTCAGCTTTGATGTCCTAGCAACATTTTCAGTTTTGGATTTATTTTATAAGGCTTTTTGCTTAAAAAAGATAACATTCTTAAGAACTGAGAACTTACTGGGATATCTACAGGCACTACTGTGCTGGTTTAAAAGTAAACCAGCAGGAGAAATGAACCCAACTCAAGAGGGATTACAAGTCAGAGTTACAATTTATTAAAAAGATTAATATAAATGCAGTGATACAGAGAAAACTGGTTTTCACCCCCAAAACCAGATGTATAACCCCACACCCTGGGAGAAGAACAGAACGGTGTTTGTCAGCTCCTGTGCTGAGCACTGTGTGACCCCCCTGGGTGCAAAGTAAAAGAAAAGGAAACCTGCTGGTCTGGATGATGGCCACAGTTCTGTTGAAGTAGCAATGGCAGTCTTGTCAAGAGTGGCAGTCACAGTCCTGTTGGAGTTCTGGTCCTCCTCTAGATCCAATAAGTGGTACGAGAAGTCCGAAAACCCCAAGATTATATAAGCTCAGGTTCAGCTGGGAATGTCCAGTACCTCCCCCAGAGCAGGGAGTTTCATTCAGTGAATGATTTAACTCTGTGAGTTATGGAATACTTTTGGAATCTTTGATGGTCTAAGTCATTGCAGCTGTCTGTTATGCCAGTCCAGTAGGGCCCAATAGCAGACATGACCCCTCAGGCTGTGTGTGAAGGTGCTAACGCCTCCCTGCAGGGGAGTTATCACAGCTCAGTCATTGGTGTTCTTTAACACCTATCTTGTAGCCTGACTTGTCAGGTGTGCCCTGGGCAGCTGCTGCAAATGATCCATTTATTAACAGTCCCTCAGAAATGACATAGAGGGTGTAGAATACACAGTTTTGTTTGTTCCCACATAGTGATAAACTGATCTCGGCTCCTGTAGCTAGGACAACTACACAGATTCAAATAATATGCTTTTAATCTTCTAATCACAAAGCTTTTGTAATTTCTGTGTTTTTAATCACTAATACAAGTACTAGAATGAAATTAATGTTTTTATTATAGTGAAACTGAATAATGATGAGAAGCTTTCCCAAAACTCTTGTCTCTTCTTAAATAAGGACTGAATTGGCATGACTCGCAGGAGCATCTTTCAACATGTGGGTCTATTCTAAACAGTATTTAAGTAGACAGGAGTAGATTTGATCGTTTATAGAAAGGGCGATACAGCTAAACCATGGAGAGTTTGTTTTTATTTCTTGGTGGTTTTGTTGTTTAGGTTTTTTTGCAGGGGGGAATACTTGATAAGAAGCAGTAAAAAATGCCAAAGAGAAATTCTGGTATTTCACACCCTTTTACCTAAAATAGTGAAGACTCTTGTTTTCAGGGCTGATAGAAAATGTGTCTGAACTGTATATCACAAATATGATTGTTGTAATTCTTTTAGAGGAGGGTTTTGTCAAAAAAGGTGATTATGAAATAGTTGGTTGTATTGTCAATCCTTATATTGCCTATTCAGAAACAGAGTGAATTCAAATTGTATTGGGGAAAAAAGAATCCATAGAAGTTCTTTAAGCTGAGCCAGTTGAAAAACTGAGTAGATGTTAAGGAAAGATTCAGCTGTAGAGTTCACTAATCTTTGTGACATGTTGTGCTGCTCTCATTTAGAACTAGATCTTTTCCAAAGCACACAAAGATGATCTGTAATAAAGGAATTGCTTAGCCCAGCATATGATTTGATGTCTTAATATCAAAGCACAGAGATTTAGCCTAGTGATTTCTAGTGAGTGGTTTCTACCTGAATTAGCACAATCTGGAGATGGAGGTCGTGCAAAACTGCTTGTCTGTTTTGAGTGTTGAGTAGTTGCAGAGAGGAAAATAAAGGCAAAATTGTTTTATTTAAGCAGTTTGAAAGATGGAACTCTGGAATAACGTTTCCTGTAACTTATTTGTTTGGGTATTCTCCTGGCATTTTAAGGTTGAGGAGCTTTAAGAGACAATGTTTTAGAATTGTTCTTGACACACAGTATGTCACTGGGTGGAGTCAGTCCTTGACCCCAGACTTAGAAAAAAAGTTACGGATCTGTTAGTTGATGTTGAAAGTTTTTTGGTTGTAAAATTATTGAGAACTTGTTTTTTCAAGGTCATGTAGAATAAGGCTGGGCTAAAGATCCATTTCTGATAGCAGTATTGTTTCTTCCTCTGTTAGCAATATATTATCCAGGTAATATATTTGTTTTAAGAAGAAAAAAAATCTAATGGAAAACATTATGTAATCCATGCACTGAACACACCTTTACAAGTCAAATTTTGGAAAAATTACTCCTTCTGTTTTGGGGTTGGTCTGCTTGTGGCATGGTGGGTGGGGAAGAGAGAAGTACTTTGCAGGGAGGAACATTCTTGCTTCTGCAGGAGTTGCTAGCTTAGAAGTGTGTGCTGTAGTGCACAGTCTGAATCCCTGGGTGAATGGTGTCTGACACTTAGTATCATCACAGTGAGAAACTAGGTGGTTATAGGTTAATCGGCATTATTTTTGTTTCTGCAGCTGTGGCTTTACAGCTCCTTAAAGTTGCATTGGGAAGTTGCTTTTTTGTTTATAAAATCACATTATCTGTATGTTCAGAAATAGATTGTGGCATTATAATGGTTCCGTTAAAAATGTCAACTTAAAAATGTTGGGGAGTACATAGAGTTGCAAAAAGCTTCAGAAGCTGCTTTCATAACGAGGAATAGGACTCGTGGGGAAGAGGGAAAGACTGAGGAATGAAGTAAAGGCATGAATATTGTGGAGAGGCTGAATAGAGTGATATTCTGATACAAAGATACATGTTGTGAATTTAATAAGTGACATGTTCAAAGGACGCAGAAACAGGTTTTTGACACGTGTGTTTAAGTTGTGGGGAGTCTTTATGACCTTAATGTTGAAGCTCAGAGCTTGCATGTGGTTAGTGTGGGACTAGACAAATTGGTAGGGAAAAATACGTTGGAGTTGATATTTCATGGGGGGAAAAAACCCTAGCCACTTCTGTCTGTCTCGGGAAGCTTCTGAGGTGCAAATTTTTTTTATGACAGGAAGACTATTCTGTGTTAGCATATACTTTATATTCTTATGTTCTGACACTCATTTTTGCCACTGTTCTGTTCATTTTCCCCTTCCAGTTAGGAACAGGTGTCTCTGAAAAGAGTAAAACTTATTGCTACTACTGGAGGCAGGATTCTAGGCTAGTTAAATTCTTGATTTGTCTTGATGTGACTGTTCCTTCACCCTTAGGTTTTGATATTGTTGTGCATTGAAGTGTATTGAATACAGAAACTGGAAGAATGGTAACATTAATCGGGCAAGGTGCCACAGCAGCTGGGAGATAGCTACAGTGGAAGCATTAGCTACTTTTTGGCATCCTAATTTGGTGACAGAGTGTAACTGAATCACTTATCGCCTATGTCCTAAGCAATGGTATTTTTATTTGTGCATATCTTCTTTCTAGGAATGACTGTCTGTGGAGCTGCATCAGTCTTTGGAACTTGTATCATTAAGACTTTATGAAAGTTGAGTTGTGTGCTCATGAATGTCTGCAATTAGCCTGTAACTTCATATTTGTTAAACCATGCTTTGAAAAAGAGGAGAAATTCCACTTTGTGCTCCCTGTCTATCTTACTGAAGAAAATTAACCCTTCTAAGTACTATCTGCAGTTGTTACCAATGTATTAGGGAGGAAAATGAGGGATGGTGGTGCTGAGCGGTTTTATTTTTACTTTAAAGATAATGGCTGCAGAATTCTAGTGCACGTTTGCTTTGTATGTTGACACTCTTATTCCTAAAATTGAGCTTCTCTGTGAGATGGCTTGGTATGTGCATTTCTGTTGACAGCTTTGGCTGGAATGCTGTGGAGCTGTGCAGTGACCCTTAGCTTTGTATTGGTGACTTTTTGTTTTTTTAAGACTGACCAGTTCTACTGCTCTTAAAAATTCTAGTAGTCTGCAAGTCATCATTTACAGCTTGTCCCAACAGCAAGATGTGTAAGTTAGTTACTTCTGAGGTTCATTACTAGTCTCTTCCATCAACCTGGAACAGTATTTGTGTGCTGCTTTGATTTTTTCACAGCCTTTTTGGTAATCTTGTTGCCTTGTTCTCGATTAACTAGCATTTAAATAAGATAACTTCTTAAAAATGGGATTTAAATAGTGTACCTCTTCCTGTTCTGAAGTCCAGTTTCATGTGAAGATGCCATCCCATGATGTGCTTACTTTTTGTTTCCTTCGATGTCTGGCCAAAGAATCTCATTACCTCTACACTTCTCCGGGAGTAATGCTTTTCTCCCATTGTATCAAACTTTCAAGCAGAATGTTTAGGTATTAGTGTTTTGAGGGAGCTGGTATGGTCCCCTTTGTCAAGTTTTTGAGGGTTTTTTTCCCCCTAAAAATACTTCTGCATGTTTATCTTTCAGCTTAGTATTGACATGTGCATGTGGCCAGGTAAAACTGCCATGCTTCTCACAATTTTGCTGCTGTCTGGGGAGTTTAACGGATTGCCATGTCCAGGTAGTTCCATCTCTCCTTATTTAAGAGTTGTGGATGGGATTGTTAATTGGCTAATCTGGAATGAAGACCCTCTGGGACAACACTCAGTTATCTGAAACAGGAATCTCCTATCTCTCTTGTTTTTAGCTTTATAATATAAGTAGATGATAATTTGTTCTTTGAAACCATTAGAATGTGAGCTTGATAGATGACTTCCAAGGCTGGTAATTGTTGTTGCATAGTAGAGGTCTCAAACCCTTTTTGAGGAGAGCCTTGGAAGTATGATATGCTCACATAAGAATGTCTTCTATTAGTAATTAGTTATTAATTTAATGTTTAGTTTGGTAGAACAAGAACTTGTCACTCTTACAACTATAGTTATATATTTTAAGAACGGTCAAGAAAGCTTTTGAACCAGTAATGTTGATGTAATATGTTGAAATACTTTAGACGTGTTGGAGTAGTTGGGAACTACGTTGTGACTGGAGTGTATGGGAGGATTTGGTAAGAGCTTAGATCCTGGACAAAAGAAAGAAGGGTGGATTCAGAAGAGGAATTACTGAAGTAGTTAAGGAGTGGCCCTATTAACTCAAGTGAATCAAGGTTATGTGATAAATAGATGCAGATTGATTAACAGTTGTTAATTACATATGCAGCGGATAAATTGCTGCAGTTGAATTTAGCACACTTGCCTCTTAAGGCATCAGTTGTCCTAAACTATATGGCATCTTACATAAAATGTATAAAATCTCACTTATTCATTAACTTGCCATAAAATCAGTAACTTCAGAGGGATTTAATGAAAATCATATAGGGTGAGTTAAAATAAGAAATTACAAGGATTGTTAAATTTTTGTGATATGTAATTTTGGAGGAGAGGTGGTTGGTTTTCTTGGGCACTGTAACCACTATGTATTTGTGAAGGAGAGGCAAACACTGACATCTCCTTTGGCTTGCTTCCTAAATTCAAGGCGTTAATTTACCTAAATATGAAGTTACCCGTATGTGAGATGGATTTTACTCTGGGATTGCGATGCTGGAAAAGTCTAATCACCACCATTGTCTCCACTTAATTGCTGCCACCCTAGCATATGTAGAATTGCAGCTGACAGTTTTCAGTTTGCATCTTTGCAGTCATGGACGTATTGCATATGTGTTTGTTCTATGGCTTTCATCAGTGCTAAAGTATGTTAGTCAGGTATATTGAAACTTACACGTGGTTGTGTCTTGTGTGTGTACCCTCCTGCCAATCTAAAACCACTGAATCAAGATTTCCTGGATGCTCAGTGAGACTGACCTTGGAGACCGTAATTATCCTTGTCTGTATAACTAACAATCAAACTGGGAGGTTGGCAATCATCTTAAGCCTTGGTCTGTTTCTCTAATCCTGTTTTAGGCTATTCAGATTAAAAGTTTAGTGTACTGGGCATGTTCTGTTGAGTTAATGAATGAAATGCATAAAACTTTGTTAACTTGGTAGCTTGATAATCCAGTAGGTTATGACTGTGAATTTGCTCCTATATAATGAAATCATGAAGTGATGTAGGGCTTGGTTTGCAAGAGTCTTCAGTATCTGCTTCTAACATCTGTAATTAATCTTATGTCTGTATCAAGTATTTGGATGTCTGTGAAAACCAGTCCCTGTGTTTGGGTGGTTTGGGGTTTTTTGCCCCCATTTGATGTATCGGAACAACCTGAAGCATTTACTGCTGTTGGGTAGGTAACACGATTAATTTTCCTCTGAGCCCAGGCACGTGGACAAACTGTTGTTTGCTAAGTTACTGAGAGTTCATTCAGAAAGCATTTTCACTGTCCCTCTGTTTTATACATCATTTGTTGGTTGTAACTGTAGAAATGAGACCCTCACCATTACTACATGTAGGAGCAAAGAAATGGTAATTGCTCCTGCTTCAAAACTTTCTCTCAAAACTAAGGTGAAGGGGTCAACATCTCTCTGCTGACAAGAGTGCTATGGAAGTTTGTGCAGTTAATAAAAATCACATTGTTTTACAAATAATTAATTTTTTTCTTACACTTTTTTTTTTTTTAGTTTCTTATCCAGAAGCAGTTTCACAGGTTAGAGGACCCTGGTTTTTAAGTTGGTCCTTAGTTTCTTTTCTAACTTCCATATCTCCTAAATGAGAAATCTTGCCATGAATTTGATCTAGTATGTCCACCTTTATACTTCTCTTATATTTCCTATTTTTAATTAAATGGTTATGGTTCAGAAATCAAGATATTGTCAATCAGGTGACTGTTGGGGAGGCAACTCTTGCTGTTTTCTGGGTATCTTTACGCGTGGGAGTGCATGAGCTCTCAGTGTGTTGTCTCTTACTCTTGTTAAATCAAAATGCTGAGTTGTAGAGCTTTGTTGTGTGCATTAGTGCTTAGTCAAAAAGTTTTACTTTTTTAAACTGGACACTAAAATGTAAAACCTTCAAATTTTTATTTCAATGCACTTGAGTTATTGAAGCAAGAGTTTGGCAAATGGCAAGCACAATTTTGTTTGTATGGAAATAGCTGTGAAATTTGCAGGCATACAAAATTCTGGTTCACCTTTAATGCTACTATACTGCATTATCAAATGGAGAATTAGGGCAAAGGTTAATAGATGTCTAATTGTTATTTGTCATATTATGGACTTTGTTTTTATCTAACTATTATAGTGTTGTCATAAAGCTACAGTGTTGGTATACCTTTTTAGTATTTTCAGACTCTATAGAGTGATTTTTTTTTTCTTTTTTTGGCAGTCAAGAATCCTTTTAGTGAAGAACTACAGAAAATACAAGTAAGTAAAACCACTTAATACTGAGATTTTGATCTTTCACATGATTGTATAAAACCAGTATAGATCTGTTCAGAATGTTGCAGTTTTAGAATATTTTTTGCATGAAATGTATGCACTTCTTGTAACTGATGTTTTTATTTTTTGTTTTTCATCTTGGGCAATATAATTAGGATTACAAAATTTGGCTGTGGCATGCTGGTTGCTTTATATACTAAGAAAATGTTATGTAATTTGTGTTGTAAAAAAAAAAGTGTTGTAAATTTTGCAACTAAATTTAGTAGTTTGTCTCTTCCTGTTACCATTTGGCTTCTGAACATTGAAAGCACAGCTGGTAAGAGATGATTGACATGAAACTCCAGGATCTTATTTAGTGCTCTAAGAGAGAAAGGGTTAGCATCCTTCAGAAAATGGATTAAAAAGTTTGTCTTTTTCGCTTTCTGTTACTTGTTCCTATATTCACTTTTTCTTCTGAAATATCAGGCTATCCATTTTTGAGATCTCACCATTGAAGCTATCTGTATTATTCTTAGTTCTGCAGCATGCATTCTGAGGATTCTCTCTTCTGACCTGGACTGTAAACATAATGTTCTGCTTTTGCTAGGCATATATGAGCAAGTATTGCAAGAGAATTGTGGAGGATTTTGGAGGTTGCTTTTTCTTGTTTGGTGTGGGTTGTGTTTTTTTTTTCTTGTGTCTAGACTGAACTCTCCAAAAGCGAATAACAGCATATTAAGGAGGTAGCCTTGGCTAGTTTCAGTTTCTTGGATAGAAAATGTTTACTTTGAACAAATGAATCTTTTGAAGAAATTGAATTTTGTGGGGTAAATTTTGGGCATTCTTTCAGAATTACTTTAGTAGTGCAGAGAGAATGCATCTCATGCACTGGTCTTGACAGCCCAAGAACCTGTTCTGTATGTTACTTTCTCCTGGTTTTAGGGCAGTGTTCCATAGTAATTGTATTCCATGCTTGACTGTTAGCTATGGAGATTATACTCTTTAGTTCTGCCATTAATTTGAATTAATTTGAAAAATTAATTTCATTAATTTGAAGAAAAAAAAAGAAAAAAATTGGTCACAACAATATTTCACATTGCCATTTCAGTGTAGCTATTAGTGAAGTCATGGGTGTACCTACTGGCAAATAAATGAAACTTGAAGTACAGCTGGTAGTGTGTGTGTGCTGAAGGACTGTTTTTCCTCTTATGCCATGCCCACTGTTTCCCAGCCAGGAAATGAGTTAATAAGGTTGGTTAGTTTCCTGAGGCACCAACTACATCAATTTAATCTCAATGATGGTTTTGTAGTACCAGAATAGGAAGAGGGGGTGTAGGTAATTGTTGATAATGCCAATGGGAAATAATTTGTCAATTGTTTGATCAATGAAAGAAGTATTGTGCTTTTTTGGTACCAGTTTTCTTACCAAAACAAGTTGTACCATTCACATTTTAAAATTATATCCACAGTGCTGGTGCGTCAGGGAATTGAGCTTAATATGTGTTTTTCTTTTTTTTCCAATGTGAGTATAATCAGCAGATGCACAAACTGGAAAATTACTTTTCTTGCATATTTTTTTGAATGAAGGCTTTAGTCTTAACTCAGCCATTTGATAAAACTTCAAGCCCAACATTTCAGAATGGCTTTTGGTGTATGTAGTTGTATGTGTATCTAATTGCATGTCCTTCATCCATATTTTAAATATTTCCTTCTAAATAAAATGTTTCTGGATATATCTTAATGAAATTGCTCATATCTTCATAAGTTTAACTCCCCTGCAAGTAACAATTATATGATATCTCATATTCATGCTTATTTTGGGAATTAGGCCTTTTTATATTAGTGACATATGAAGAAACTATCAACAAGATTGTATAGTCCACAGCTTTCTGTGGTGGTTTGCATTTGTTTTGGTTTTTTGTTTGTTTTTAAATTTAGTTACTGTAGTTTGAAGGTAGACAGTAGAAATCTTCCTTTGCTTGGAATTTTATCCCAGAATGTGACCAGTACTTTAGTGTGGCTTGTATGAAATGTCTCTGCGTATTTAAGAATAAAACTCTTATTTTTACATAGTAGCTATCAAAAAACCACTCCAAACAAAACAGAAATTTCTTTTGGGTCATTTCACTATTCTTTCAGTAGTATCAAAATAATCTTCTGATTTCTTGGTGTTAACTGGCGGATCCATTGGAGTCCAAGCTGCAGTCTAGTTTAGTTTCAGTCAAGACCTGAAAATTCAGTGTAGTGAACACTTAGATTCAAAATCCAATGCCTGCATCATTGCTGATGTGTGAAACATTACAGCTTTCTACCTGTATGTGTAAAACCCATTTTTTTTTGTCATGGTATATAAAGATTTTTGGGGTAAATGGAGAAAAGTACATCTCTACTACTGTTTGTTTTGACATAAATATGTTTTTCTAATTCTAGGAAGATGAAAGAAGCCTCATGAAGAGCTTGTATGCCCTTCATGACAAATTGGCACAAGTAGCAGGTAACACTTTAAAAATATTGTGATACAGTGTTATGGCAACAGCTACAAAGAAGTCAATGCTCACATAGAGATTTGCAACAAGTGACAGCCATTTAGAGTTCTGTACTGGGAAACTAGAAATCCTGTTTCTAGTTCACTTACACATCTTAGGCACAGTGTGGCACCTTTTGTTGCAATGTTTGTTAGTTAATGGGATAGGCTATTGAATATTGTGATCCTGTGGGGTTTTTGGTCTAATATCTTAATGCTTTATTAATCTGATTTTGTTAAAAGGCTTAAATTTGCTTTATATAGAGAGGAATATGTGGGTGTTTTTAAAGGTTGTTAATTCACTAAGATGAAAACCAAAATATTTTGCAACAATGATAAAATGGTTACTAATATAGTGAGCAGTAGTGGTTGAACAAGTTTGCCTTGTTAGACAAAATGGTCAAACTTAACCATATTAATTACATAGTAAGGAAAAGTGCTGTGTACAGTATTGTGTCAGATGGTGTTTAGGATTAGTATTTTTGAATATTCAAAGTAAAAAATAGGGTGGTTTTATCCAGAGTTGTAATGAACACAGCTTTAAATTGCACAGATACTTACACATCATGATCAGGAAATGGTAAAGTTAGGGCTGTGTTTATAACTTTGGTCTCTGGTGTATGTTAGTTACAGCTGAGTCTATTTCATGACTATTAAACCATTTTTATTATTTAATTGTTTAATTTATTATTTAATTTTAATTTATTATTTAATTCATAATGTTTTAGGAAGCCTTACTGATATTTTTGCCAACTATTTGTTATGCAGCAGCAGGTTTCACCAAGAAGGCTTTTTCATTGTTATCAGGTGCTACAGACACTTCTCAAATGTAAAAAAATGTGGAAACAACTCTGTGTCAGATATGAAACCAACAATTCAATATCTCGAGGCTTTATAGAAAATCTGTAAGAAATCTGAGCACCTTTGTAATACCTTTTGTGTTGCACAATAATCTTCCAGCAGAAATTTTTTGTTTCCAGAACATTTACAGTATCTGCAGCACATAAAATAGATGTTTGGACAAACCCCACACATTTCTTTTTGTTTACATTACAGAATCACAGAATGGCCCACGGTGGGTCATCTGGTCCAACCTCCCTGCTTAAGCAGGGTCATCCTAGAGTACAGTGCACAGGATTGTGTCCAGACGCTTCTGGAATATCTCCAATGAGGGAGACTCCACAACCTCTCTGGGCAACCTGTTTCAGTGTGTGGTTACCCCGCACAGTAAAGAAGTTCTTGCTGATATACAGGTGGAACTTCCTGTGCATCTGTTTCTGCCCATTGCCTCTTGTCCTGTTGCCTGCAACCACTGAGAAAAAAGCCTGGATCCATCCTCTTGACACCCTGCCTTCAGATATTTACAGATATTGTTA
>JAWWLV010000045.1:33292385-33318961 GCA_035041135.1 Platyrinchus mystaceus
CTAAAAAATCCATTGCGCAGGCTTGAAAGGTAAAAAGACCTTTCCCAAATCTTCGTTTGCGAAGACTGGCCACGTTTCATCTTTACCTTTTTACCCTCATCTTGTAAGTCTTACTCTTGAGACCTATTTAGAAAAAGGTGTGAAGTGCTTAGTTACTCAGCATGTAGCTTAGACTGTTGTCCTGCAAGAATGTCTGCTTATGCCCTAATTGTGAGGAGAATATTTTGTATGCTCCACACCAGTGTAAATTTTCAAATAATCAGTACTGTAATCTGAACAGCATTATCACAGAAGTTTCTCTTTTGGGGCAGAGGAGAATTAATTGTTACAGATGCGTAATGAAGATCAAGAGACGTCTGTTAACTATGCTGTTTTGATTATGCTGTGTAGGTGCAGCATTAATTTACCTGTGTCTTCTCTAACCTCCCCTTTTGATCCCATTTCTGGTATACATTTTAATGTTTATTACTGTTCTAGCATTAATTTTATATCTCACTGACTTCCATGGTCATTTTTAACCCTTATACATAAAAAGCTCTGAGTTGCAAAACCTACTTTTAATTTACCATTACTTTGAAATGTTTTTTGAGAAAAAAACAGAGTTCATCTTTATTTTCATATGCTGCAATGCCCTGGGCACACTTGCTCTACTAGTAGGATGTTACATTAAGTTGGTAGCAGTTTAGTTTTGTGCTGCTCATGTGCTCTGGCTGAAGTCATCATCTGAAGCCCCTGAGATCTTCCAGTCAAAAGGACATTAAAAATTTTAGAAACTGGAACAAGCAAAGCTTGGTTTATAGAGCTGTTGATGCTAAAGGGTGAATTCCCCATTTAGTTACTTTTGCATAGCTCAGTGGTGTAGCTGCTGCCATAAATCTCATTATGAATTATTTGGAGTTCATAAACAGCTTGCAGAAATGTTGATCCTCTGGGCCTGGGGTCTCTGAAAATAACTACCATTCTTTATCGTTGGATTGAAACCATGTGCTGAATACACCTAACTATAAACAATCAGCACATAATTTCCTCAACCCCACACCTTTTCAGGTCCAGGTCCATGACTAGGCCACCCCAGATCACCTTCTCCACTATGGTGTGGTGCCCCAGTGTACAATATGCTGGTGACATTTCACCCCCCCCCTTGATCTGCTGGAGCCAAACTACATGAGTGAGGTAAGTCCATTTATTTTTCAATGTTGCTTAGTTCTGTAAAGTTTTTATTGTATACCCTATGTATAATTTTTAATTAGGGGCAAAAAACTTTACAAAACCATGTGCTATTGAAAAAGGACTTGTCCTTAAACTATAGGCAGCTCAGAGATAGATGTAGTGTCACCAGCATATTTAGAAATCTATTCCCAATTAAAAAACAGGTAGTTGATACAGGTGTTGGTGACTTGCACTCTGTGTGTGTGTGTGTGTGAGTATATACTAATAAGAACATTTTTAGTTATTTGGGGAACTTGCAGTATGTTCAATATTAGAATTGGAGGCCACCTTTTCTAATTTCTAGTTGTAATTGTATTTTGTTTTTTGCCTCAGGAATTTACATAAGAAGCAAGTTTGTCTATGCCATATCTGCAGGCAGTGAATTTTCTCTTGGTTAGTGCTTGTCTTTCACAAGCAATGTCTTCCACGACTGAATTTCTTACATGTGACACAGTTTTTATTCTGGTAACATACAGAAGAGCAGTAGTGTTCAAGTATTTTGGATATACTTGAAAGGTCAGTAGTGAGAAGCACAGATACCTGCCCAAAACTGAGACTTCTAACCCTGGGAATATAACATCTTGAATCTGTCAAATTTTTCTAAAGTAGGGATTGCAAAGGAGAAGCATTAGCATCAGTTTGGAACATGATTTTGCCTTGTTGAGATTTTTAATCTTATATTTAAACTCTTGAATCTACTTATCTCAAGTTTTCAAAGTAAAACTTTCTTCAAGCCCTGAAAGTTGTTTTACCAAGTCATCCCATTTCATTTCTGTTGCTGCTTTGCTGGCCCTTCTCAGGGCATGGAGCTGCCTTATCTGAATCTGAAGGGGGCTCCTTGACTCCTCTTCTCGTGGTCCAGTCTTCTGTTGCAATTCCCACAAGTAGAACTTGTGAACTTTAGAGAAGTTTGTATTTTAGAATTCCAGAATGTATTTCATGACGCTATTTAGCTTTGAAAAAGTTACTTTGTTATTTTTTATTTCCATCTTTCTTCTTACATTTGTTTTATGCTCTGGTGTGTTTCATTTCAGATTTTTGCAAGCTTCTGATCATGTGTGTAGAGCATTTAGGGTTACAAAAGCTCCATCCTTGTAGAGTGTTCTTGACATGTTACTGCAATACAAATGCAATGCAACGTCCATCTAAATGGCTCCCTATTTCTTAGTCAGATGGGCAGCAAATTGCCCCAAAAGTGTAAGAAATGAAATTTCATCAGGCAGTCAGAACTGAATGGTTAACATGCAGCTCCAAAAATTTGCTCCAGGTGTTAAGTATATCTGTCTTTTCATGGAGATGTAATGCAAATCCTTTCTCTTAAGTATATGGTATATTTTAAAATACCCTGAATTCCTTCCATGTATTGTGGCCTGGACATAAGAGAGTGCCTTAAACACAGAAGTTATAAGTCTAAAAAAATTTAATTAAGTATGGTACCTTTTCTTCAGTGTGGTAGAATACTGTGGGAAACTTGAGGTGCTTAAAACTTTTTTGTAAGTGAAGGAAACTTTCTTTTGAGTAAAACCAGAAAGGTATTAATGTATAAATTTGACACTTGTTAACTCAATGGTATTATGCTGTCGATAATTAGTATTAACTATATTTTTCTTTGTAGCATTTCATCTAGATAGAAGAAATTCACCACCGAACAGCTTGACACCATGTCTAAAGATTCGCAATATGTTTGATCCAGTTATGTAAGTAAATGTTATCTTTCTGTATTTCTGTATTCTTTTGGAAGAGGCCATTTCTTTCCTCTGAAAGGGGTTTGGAAGAAGTGAGGAAACATGAACACCTTAAAAGAAATGAACGGGTTGTAGAACAAAGAAGATCTTTCTCTTAACGCCTGTGAGCAGAGATTAAAAATCCTTATTGTCTGTCTTCTGTCCTCCATTGTCTTGCTCTCTGCCTTTGGTTCACTTCTTGAAGAGCACTGCATTTAGTCGAACTACTTGGAGTAATGACTGATCTTTCTCAATTAATTTTGTAAATGTTCAATTATATCAGCTGACAAAGGAAACTAATGTGGCCTAACAACAGACTGTAAATTTTTTAAGTATTAAGTATTCTGGAGCATTTAGTCTGTTATAGAGCTTGCACAATTTGCATTTAAAAGGCTGAATTTAAATCACTTACTACTTTATGGCACTGTAACTGCTTAATTTTGAAGCAAATGGATTTTTGTAGTGGGAGCAAATTAGTGCCGAGTACTGGGTTCTAATGCTCATGTATAATTCTAAAGTATGTACTGTAACAAGCCTTGTTTCTCCTGCCAAGAGTTAAGGAATTTTTGCTAGTCTTTTAAAGCTTCATCCAGTGCACTATTTTGTTACATCCCCTCTGGCTGTGGACTAGATCATGGAAGGAGTTGGGGACTAACACAGAGGTTATGCCCCCTCATCCTATCAAATCCTCCTCTTCTATGAGCTGTCTTTCAGAGGATTGCAGCTTAAGGAAGTACTTTGTATCACACCCTTGAAGTTATCTTAAAACAAACAAACAGAATTCAAAACCCTCAGTGCAAGACAAACTATATTATCCAACTGCTTGTGTCATTAGAGGAAGAAGGGTTATGTTCTTGTCCCACAATCCGAAAGGGATGAATGCTATCACTGTGCACCTGAAACAGAGAATGTACCGGTGTATGTGATTAGATCGGTGTACTGTTTTGACATTTGCTGTGGGTGCAAGGTATGCTTAACAAAATTAGTTAGCTGCTCTTAAGTTATAAGTATGCTAAGAGTAATGACTAAATATGTTTTGGCGATATGCCAGTACCTGGTAGAAGCAGCCCCATAACAGAGGTCTTTTCTCTTGACCTGAGAGTCATCTGGGGAATATACCAGTTAATTTGTATTTATCGGTGTTAGCACAGTAAATAATCATCTTTCTATTGCCAAAAGTCAGGACACTTACCAAGGGAACAACTTGTCCAATTTGTTCACTTGTACGTTGTGAACCCTCAGATCACAGCAGCAGACTTAAACTTTGGTGTGTGTTCTAGACCAGTTACTGTACTGGACAGAAATGCGTTTTTTTTTTTTAATATCCGTCCAAACATCACTTGTATAAACCCATCTTAGGACAACGCCCCACTCCCCACATACATATTATTCCTTCTGGTTCCTAGGCCTGAATTTTCTAAATACACAATTTACTGTGTATTCAGTAGTAAAAGCTCTAAATCTGCCCCAGAGGCATATACTAGAAAATTATGTCAAGTTGCACAGAAACCAGACTCAGTGGGGAAGGACAAGATTGTTGTAAATGTTTAAAAAATTATGTACCTAATTAAATCTTTCATTGTTTGCCTAGGGAAATAGGTGATCACTGGCATCTAGCAATTCAAGAAGCAATCTTGGAGAAATGCAGTGATAATGATGGAATTGTTCATATCGCTGTTGACAAAAATTCACGTGAGGTGACTATCTTTCCAGTAACATCTTAATATTTTGTTCATCCTTTTCTGTTGGACTTGTAAAAATCCCAAACCCCTCTCTCTTTCTTTAGGGCTGTGTATATGTCAAGTGTCTCTCTCCAGAGTATGCTGGAAAGGCTTTCAAGGCATTACATGGATCTTGGTTTGATGGTAAGAAATGCGAGTTTATAACAAAATATGGGTAGAAATGGCAGAAGATGGGTGAAGTTGGAGTTTTTTTAAATGCTTTGTATCCGAAGTATTGAACAGTAACAAAAAACCTGGTAAACTAATTTTGATGTAATGATGTGCTTGTGTTTTACATCCCAAAGCAAAATATAACAGTAGTGAACTAGAAGGTTTCTCTTTTCCTATTTCTTTGCCTCATAGGAAAGCTGGTAACAGTAAAATACCTGCGACTAGATCGGTATCATCATCGTTTTCCCCAGGCTCTTACTTGTAACACTCCACTGAAGCCATCAAACAAACACATGAACTCTATGTCACATCTGCGTCTTCGAACAGGCACAACTAATTCTCAGGGAAGTTCCTGAGAAGACTTTCTACAACTGCTAGGACTGTTACTTGCAACAGGAATTTTCCTGTTTGGCTGCCGTCTTCCTTTTTTAGTGCTTTTTGTATGTAATACTTCAATGAATTAAATAAAAGTTTGAAAGTTCCAGAAATCTTGTTTCCAAAGGGACTTAGCAATGAGGCAGTAATACTGAGCTGACAAAAGAGAAAAAGAAAAAAAGTTGCTTCACAGAGTTTTCCGGGGCTATAGTAAACCAATGCATTTAAGTTTTGCATGAGGACTACCGAATTCATTATACATTTGCAGATGTGGTGACTGTATTTTTGCACCAAGAAGTGTTTTTGATAATACAAAAGCATGGAGAAAAGAAGACTTCCTGTATTCCCATAGTCTCCTGTGAAATAATCATGTGGGTATTTTGTAACAACCTACAGTTCCTGATGGTGAATAAGTTAAAAAAAAAATTTCAGTCAACATTAGTTTTTTGTTGCTGTATAAGAATCTTCTTCTGCAGCTGGGGTATGGGGAAAGTGAGTTTGGCATAAGTGGTTGCATATAATTGTGAGGAAAAATAAACTGAATGTGGATGTACGGGGTTTTGTATATAAATGTAAATCCTGGTGGTGGCAAAAATGGTTGTGTTCTGTGAGGATGTCTGCATCGAAGCAGCAAATAAGCTTCCTATTTTATTCAAAACCTAATGTTTTATATTATTTTGGCTGTACCATGACAAGAGGCCAAATACCTAAAAGTGTTGGATACAGGTAAAATATCTTTTATAGGTTTTTTTATTAAAATGCCTGACTGATTTTGTGTGAAAGGTCTGATACCAATTGTAATGAATTCAAATTTGTGAGCAATAAAGAAGCAATTGGCAGATACTGGAAAAATATTTTGTGAAAAGCTGTATTTATTGTTACAATCGTCAGGGCTGTGACAAAATACCATTGGGATTAAGTGACATTCCCAGTACATTGTAACTTGTTTTAATAAACCTGTTAAAATCTTAAAAGGTACATAGTTTCTTGCAACAATTTCAGCTGATGAAAACTAGTACAGCTGACAGTAAATCTTGTGGTTCCAAGCTTGTAAATTTACTAATGTTTACCTAGAAGTACGAAATTGTTGCTGAGAAGCTTAGTTGCAAATCTAAGATTATTGGCTTTACTAATCCCCACTCCTACAATTTTATCTAGTTATCCAACTGACCATCCTGTAGGAGGTGAGACTGGGAGCACACCAGTCCCACAGATTTTACTGAAACTCACTTTACTTTGTAGATATGATGGATTTGCAGCATGAACTTGCACAAATAATGCACGTTTTTCTTATGGTTAAGTAAACATGATGCACACTATTCTGCAACAGGAAATCCTATTGTGCCTTACCTTTGTGCTTTTGTGGGCACCATGTTTATTATTGGAGAGTTTGTTAACCGAAAAGTTTTAAATCCTCAGTTTTATGTCTCAGATGCTAATGAATGAGTATATATAATATATAATCAGCCATGCAGAATTCTACTTACCAAGGACAAGTACATATTTTTGATGGGTAAGTAGATTGTGCCAGGTCTGGTAGATTTTGATGAGTTTTACTATATACATATATGTATATGTATAATATACATGTATATGTATTATATATATATGTATATAAACTAATTTTGTTGTATTTGATGTGCATCATAGTGATTTGTTAACCTGACCTTAGTGACCCCATCTTGTGACCTGTTGCAAGAGTGAATGTAAAAATAGTTGTGGCATTTTAAAAGGTTGCCTCGATGCAAATGCATCAATCTTGCTTCTAAAATATATTTCTTGTAAACACTGTACATTTTATTATTGTAATATGTACTATTATGCAGCTTATTTTACCTTAAACTGTTAAGTTGACCAATATCCCTTCCTGCAAGACAGAGGGGAATGTGTATAATACCTGAACATTTGAGAAAAATCAGATTTTGTTGTAATTTGTCACCCTATCCTGTAAAAACAAACCAAACCAGACTCAAATTAAAGGTTTATTAGGGGTTTTTATACGCGTCTCACCTTCTAGATATTTGGATGTCTCTGACTCAAAATACTTTTTTCATCTGGGGGGTGAGGGGAAGATTAATTTGTCACAGCCACCTAACTAATTTTTAATATTTGTTAGGATTTGAGCAGGTGCTGCCGTGAGCTGACATACACAGCTGAGCTTCACTTCTATGTCTGTCAGCTTGACTTTTGCCCTAATTTTGTACACAGGCAGTGCAGAGGCATAACCTTGATTTCTAAGTTGTGGACACGTCACATTGTCTGACCTGTTAAAGGATGGGATGAAGAGTCTTAGCCTTGCGCTTTCAGCTTACTTCTTATATTTTGAGCTATAAAAAATCTTCAAAGGGATTTTGATGGACAAACAGAAAAACCACTTTTTTTTCCCGTCATTATACTATGTTGTTTTAAAATTGTTTTAGTGGCCATTTGAAAGGCTGTGTGGCAGGAGAAGGAAAGACGGGTGTGTAAGTCTGCTATTTGCATGCATTTGCCCCGCCTGCTCGTACCCGTTCCCTGTGGAAAGCGAGCGGGAGGAGTAGGAATTCCGATGCCGTTCAGTTCTCCCCTTTTTTGAAGCCCGGCACAAAGTGCTGTCGTAGTTTCGCGGCCGGTGCTGAAGTCAGGAGCTGACTTCGGGTGGGAGCCGGAGCCGCCGCGGCGCTGTCCTCGCTGCTGCCGGCGCGGCGCAGCCCGGTGAGGGTCGCGGCGGGGCTGCCTCCCCTCGGCCAGAACACCCTGGCCGGGGCTGTGGTTCGGAGCTCAGTTTAAAAGGGCGAGGGGCCGCTCCCTCGGCCCGCCCGAAGCGCACCTTTAGCCCGAAGGGCGGCGCGCTCCGGCCGTGCCGCGGGGACGGGACGGGGTCCCGGCGGCCTTCCCGGGCTGCCGGGCGGGCGGCGAGAGACTCCCGGCTCCATGTTCATATTTGGCGTTGGCCGCCGGTGCCCAGGAATTTCCCGTCATGCTCGCCGGGCGGCGGGCCCGTCACTGCGCTCCCGCGGGGGGGCCGGGGCCGCTCGCTCGCTCCCTCGGGCCGCTCCCCATGCGCGCTGCGCCGCCGCCGCTGCTCCCCGCGCTCTGCCTGGCGCTGGCGGCCGCCGCAGGAGCCGCAGGTAGGAGCCGCAGGTAGGAGCTGTCCCCGGCCCCCCGCCTGCCCACCGGCCCCGCCGACGCGCCGCGGGGAGGGCGGGCCGGGGGCTGCGGCGGGGGCGAGGGGAGGAGCGGCCTCGGCGGCGCGGGGGGCCGGGCCGGGCCGGGTCGGGCCGCATCTGCCGGGGCTGCGGCGGGGCGGGCGGGGAGCGGGTGCGCGCTGAGGGAGAGCCCTCGGGCCCTGCTGGCGGCGGAGAGCTGCGCTGGGGTCGGGGCTACCTGGGGTCGGTCCCCGTGTCACGGAGCGAGTCCCTGACAGCGATCTCCGTCCCCGCATCCCGGCCCCATCCCAGCCGCATCCCGGCCGGGCCGCCCCTGTGGCCGCCGCAGCGCCTGGACCCACGGGCACGGCGCGGCTCCGGCCGTCCTGCGCTCCAGCCGGGGCTCCTGTCTCAGAAGCGGGGTGACTGGTGTCGGGGTGCGCATGGGAATAGCGGGGAAGCAGCGCTTGACCAAGTTCAGTTCTGCCGCGGTCGCCAGCTCGGTAGATTGTATTGCACTGGGACAAAAAAGGAGCTTAAACCTCACGTATGAGCTCTGAATTTGGTCGTGTTTCTCTAAGGAAACTCAGTGTGCTGGCTAGTTGGGTTTGTTTGATGTTGCGCTACTGACAGATACAGTTGATGCATAAGATTAAGTATTCTTACTGTCCCCTTCCCAAGTTAATGTAGCTGTACTTAGTGCATCTTAATATCCCTGGAAGTAGAAATGCGACTTAATTAAGCTTCCTGTAATATTTGACAAATTTCCTACTCGAGCCAGAATTTCAGTCATCACCCTCTTAGCATAAAGACTAGTCTGAAGGCGCAGTGATCTTAAATAGGGATAACCATGCATTAAAAATACCAAATCTATCAGTGGTTATCTACAGCTAAGGCCAGATGTTTACCGTTATCTAGCGATAAATGCTGTAAGGTGATCTCTGTAAGACTTCTGACCTTAAACACAGCTTTTAAGAAAGTATAGAGCCTTATATATTATATCACACTTCTAGCTCTTTTTCTTTTAAGTTTCCTGTTGTTCCTATTAAATTAGTTATGAAACTGCACTTTCTTGATAGGTAGATGTCAGAAAGAGATATCTGCAATAGCCAGATCCTTTGCCTTACCGATACGACTTGTTTATGTCAAGTGGTCTGTAAACAGAAGAGCCATCTCCACTCCCACTATGGCACCGTGCCACTTATCTGAATCCAGCATTAATGCTTAGAATTTGTCCTGCTTATGTTCTTGCCCCCACTGAATTGACACAAGTGCTTGCTGTCTTATGTGCTGATGATTCCCTAGTTTTTATTACACTGCTGCGTGCCTTTGCAGTTCGTCATGATTCCTTGTCTGCCAAATTTGGTTGGTAACAGTGCCCTTTAAGTCTGATTCTGGAAGTAGTTTCCATGTGGCTTGTCATCTTAATCAGACGTTTGCTCATAGTTTCTAAAAGAATCGCCTGCCTTGCTGTAGACATGGCTTATTTTAGAACAGTATTTCTTAACTGTCTTTTAAAATTTATGTAGGGAATTAAAGACAATCAGTAGCTTAACCAGAGTTAGTAAATAATCCTAGAATTCTGAGATGAAAAAAAGGATTATTTTTTTAATGAAGTTCTGCATTGATTTCCCAAAACCATTAAAATTAGTGCAGTTAAGTCATCTATAGTTAAGTTTAGAATGTGGTTGGTTGGTCGTTTTCCTGTCTGATGTTCCTTGGATCTTCATAACACACATTTTGAAAGATTTTTTAGAAGGAAAGAAGAATTCTATTTGTCTCCCAAAAGCACGGTCTTTAAAAATAATGCCTTTGTAGACGGGGTAATATTTCTATATTTGGTAGCAAAGCCATATAAAGCAGTTGATCCTAAACAAAAATAAAATCTTTTGACTGAATGACCTTGGTCATTTTTCAAACTGGTGGCAGTTACACGCTCTCATAGGGGTTTGGTTAATTCAGATTTTTATGTCTGTACATAAGAATTCCTTATTTTTTGTCTTTACATACCATAAGAATTCTTAACGGCTGTTCAATAAGGGCAACTTGCACAAGAGGAAGATATTTGGTCCTTTGCCGTGTTATTTATGAAGGTATGGGAGGATCTTGTTTACCTATTACTCATGTTTTGTCAGCTTTGTAAGATGATACTTGTTTCTGTATCATTGGAGGTCCAGCCTACTTATTGTATTAGAAATGCTAGAACATGAATTTCCCTTTTAGATGGATTGTTAATGGTTCTTTTGTTATTTATTTTAAAAGATGGGGGAATAAGAGGAAGAAGGGGGAGAGCAGAGGACACTCCGTTAAGGATTTAATCTTCTCAGACAGAAGGTTAAGAAGTCTGCCTGTCTGCATCTGACTGGCACTGCTACAAGCCAGCAATGCAGTAAAGCCATCCAATTTTGAGACAGCTTTGTTGAGCTGCATAATTCAACTGTGTGTCTCCTCATTACAGAGCAAGTCTTAAGCTACATGCAGCATTATGTTAGTCATAGGTAGGGAATATGACCTTCTTTTCCATTTTCTATTATTTTGCCTTTTCATTAAAAGCTGCAGTTTCAGCAGCACCCAGGCTATGCACAAACTTAAGCTGTGGAGGCTTTAGCTGATGAGAAAGTGGGATAAATGTCAGCCTAATTATAGCTTGATCTAGCTCTAGTTTAAGGGTTCTTTTAGCCAAAAGACACCCAGAAAAATGGACCCTCAAATTCTTGGTCTATTTACGATGTTGTAGTTAGGAATTACTGTAGGATAAAGTCAGGTGTGGATCTTTCCCTGAGTAACTCTGAAGTTGGAATGCTTATTTTGGAACAGACTCCAAGGCTAGATGGAAATAGGGTGTTTTTTGCTCTGTAATAATTGTGTCCATACATGGAGTTATTTCGAGGTTACTTTCTCTACACAAGACAGAAGTCTTTAAAACACAACAACAAAAAACTTGTGAGCTTTTGAGGCTTTTTTTTTCAGTGCCTTATTGAGTAAGAAGTTTCCCTCCAGGTTCAGTTTCCCTTCTCTTACTCATGTTGCTTTGGTAGGACTTACTGTTACCTTTCCAAATGCTTCATTTGCCTCAGAAGGATCTTTGGTTCTCAGTAAACTATTACTGTGCACTAGCTTAAAAAATCAAAACCAAAACCAACAAACAAACTAAAAAACCACAAAACTAAAGATTTAAATCCTCTTCTGTGGAAATTTGTGAATGTATAACCAACTAGCAGTGTTTTAAAAGTAATTTTCAACCAACTACTTAAGGAAAGGAGCACATGTTTCATCATTAATTTCTACTAGAAGATGAGAATGTAATTCTGGGTTTTAACAGGGATTTTTGTGTCCCTAATCTGTGAACATGGTGAGCCGTGTATTTTGTCTGAAAATAGGGTAGAAGAATTCTTTGGGAACCCCACTTATGGTGAGGTAATTAGAAATTAGAATTTATCTGCTTAGCTCCAGCCTTCTGGTCCTCATTTAGCAACCTCAATTCCAACAGCATTACGTGAAAACCACACAATCTAGCAACTGGAACTGGGAATAAAGAGGCTTTTTGCAGTAAGGACTTTAAGACCTGAGGAATTGAGCGATACTAGCCCCAAACAGGCAAGAACAATGCTTAAACTTATAAGGTGCTAACACGGTTTTGCTGTCCTCACAGACTTAAGTTATAGTTTATCATTGTTTTGTAAAGTATTTAATAGCATAAGCACTTCTTTATTTCTAGAAAGTTTGGGATTTAAACATGATTCAGTTTTTGAGTGTTGCACAAAGTCTAAGGATAGGACTTCTGGAGAGCTCCCCAGTTCACTCTTTCTTTTCAGTAGCATCTGAACATCAGGACTAATGATTTCTTTGAAATGCGAGCAGTAGCTTAGCAAAATGTACGTCGTGTGCTAACACATTGTTTTGTTAGGAAGTGTTACCACATCCAAGAAATCTTAAGAGGAATGTTGTGCATGACATTTGGAAGTATTTCCCCCGGGTCTCTTTAAGTCTGTATTCTTCCCAAAGGGGACAACGCCTTTGCATTACACCTGATGGAAAACAAATCTCTACTGCCAGGAAATAACAATAATGCTGATGGAAAGTAGCTGCCAAATGCCACCACTTTCACTCCCACCACACAATGAAAATGGAAAAAAAAAATTCAACACACGGAACCTTAGCAGCTTCCCCGGGAAGTGATCTGTTCCAGCTGTCGCCAAAAGAAAACAGCCCAGAAAGGGGTTGGTCTGTCTGAGGGATTGGGGATTGCCCTGTTCTTGTTCCTCTCCCTTCCCAGTGCGGTGTGTGGTTCTCAGGGAAATCCGCAGGCGAGGCTGTGCTCCAGCAGCACACGGAGAGCGATTTTAACCACTTGGAGGACCTGTGCAGTGGGTTGGGTGGGGTGAGAGCCACATGGATGTCTTGTCCAGTTCATGCAGCACAGTGAGTCTGGCCTTGGGGCTCCTGCAGCTGGTTCAAGAGCAAGCGTTAGTTTGATGTAAAGTTGCTCAACTGGCTAAGAAAAACAGTTAACTTCGTACAAGCAGGCTTTGCCACCTGAGTCAGATTGTCACCATCCTGCTGCTGGAAGGAAGGTTGATACTGAACATGAAACCAATCCAGATCCCTCCTTATGTGTCCTGATGATGAGCAGTCACAGCCTACACCTACAAATTCAAGTCGAATTTGTACTAATGAGTGATTCAGAAGGGCACTGATCCAGTCTGCATGATGCTGAAACCAAGGCTTGAAGGTCAGAATTGGTTAGGCTTCCACTCCTGCACATCACCAGCACTGTCAGTAGCCATAACACAAATGTGAGGAAGAGAAGGGAATTAAACGAGGAGCTGATGCTTAGGCTGCCAGCTCAGGGACAGATGGGAAAGTGAAGGGGGATCAGCCAATTGTGAGAAATTACAGCCCTGAGATGCAAATTCAGAAGCTCCACAAATAAAGTGACTTGGGTTTTCTGTAGCTTTTGAATGGCTGCAGAAAAATAAAATTAGCCCTGTTGGTCAAAGCCCAAGTGCTTGCTGTGGGCTGTACTTTTAGACTGCATTTTTTCCTATTTTTGCAGGATTAAAATCAATGTTTCATCAGTGGAAAAATACTCTGTGCTAACAGCACACGTCTTAACACCTCTTTTCATAAGAGAAACCAGATTTTCTGTGTACGCACTTGTTGTATGTGCTCCTGTTTTTTCCTAAAAGCAACCTCAACTGAGGGACAAGATCTTCACTGACATGTGTAGCAAATTAGCAGCTCACTGGGAAACGGACCCACCAGCTGTTGCTGGTTTCTAAACTGCTACCTGGCACCCCTCATCCAAAAACACAAGGCAGCTTTGCTACTTGCCTCTGAACTTAAGAGAAGTGCTGGATTGTACCACTTTATTTTAGCAGTTGAACCATGCTGGGAAGGATTACAACAGATACTTTGCAAGACTCTAGACTCTGTCCATAAAGTCTTTTAAAATGTGAAATACAGTAGCTGTCTGGGGGAAACAAACCCTTTTTGTTGCTCTGTTACATATGTATTACGGACTGGTATACATTTTTCTCCAATGACAGTCAAGTAATAACTGTGGCAGTAATAAAGACAGTGTAATAGCTGAGTGATGTAATGCTATTTAAGATGAGATGCAGAATTTCAGAGCATTATCCCATCTCCACAATCACTCTTGTAGACTAAACAAGCCAAGTTCTTAAAATTTTTTTTTTGCAGAGATTTGGTTTCCTGATCCACTCTTTTTGTTTTTACTTCTCTGGGCTTTCCTCAACTGTCTCTGTTTTATGCCCCAAACCAGAAGGGTGTTCCAGCTAATACCTCACTGCTACTGAAGAGAGCAGACTGCCTCACCAACCCCTGATACTATGTATTATGCTTCTCTATTTAATAAACTCCAGATTGTTATTTGCCTTTTTTTTTTTTTTTCAATAGTTTCACACTGTTGCCTCAATTTATTGTCACAGTAACCTCGACATCCTTTTCTGCAGTACTGCTGCTGGTCTGGTAGTCTTTCTTTTGGTTATTTTGTGCATTTGAAGATTTCTTTTAAAGTGCAAACATGATTCTTTGTACTTGGCTGTATTTAATTTCATTTTGACCATCTTGACCATTTTTCCAATTTATTAAGACCATCTGTTCAGCTCTTCAGGGTGTTTGACACTATTTGCAAGTTGGTGTCTCTGCAGATTTAGCAGGACTACTTGCTGGGGTTTGGCCCTGGTAAGTAGAAGTGCTGAACAAGTGTGTTCATTCAAGCAGCTCTGCACCTGTGATATAGGACCTTGATCCAAAATAAGGTGCTTTTCCAGTTTACTCTGTCAAAATATATTTTATATTGAGATCTCTTTGATTTACTGCTTTCATCCTGCCTGTAAAATAGAACGAAAGAAGGAAATTATATTGGTTGATGGGGTTAGATTTTGACAAGTTCATCATGGTGGCTTTTTGCTTTTTAATTTTCATTCCCTGTTTATGGATTGTTTAGTAACTTGTTTTAAAAGCTTTCTGGTTGTTGAAGATAGGCTTATGGCTATGTAATTCATCAGTCATTTTTTCCTCCCTTTTTAAAAATGGACATTGCTATCTTACTCCTGGGTTTTTGTAAAGGCAAAAGCCTTTCAAAAATCTGCCAAGGTACATGCTCTTTTCTGGATGATTGCCCCACCTTATTTACCAGACACTGCAGAATAAATTTCCTAATCTGTCAAAAGAGGAAGAGCAACCTCAGGGAAAGGTTGCAGGCCCACAAGATAGATCCATCATTCAGGAATACAGTAATCCAACGGTACTGTGCCTAATTTCTGCTAGTCTCTTATCTATTCAGCTAAAGCACCTGAAGTGAGTTCCTAAGAGTGAGACTGAAAGCTTGATAGACTTTGATAAAGATCTCTCTTAAAAAAATGCAGCTTTGGCAGCTCCACTGACAATTTGTGTGCAGAGCAAGGTCTGTGCATCAGATTTCAATGGTTTGAAATTAGTCACTGCAACTTCTTCAGATTACTGCCTCTGCTGTTTTTTAAAAAAGTCCCTCAGCTGTACTGCCATGGAAGGTCATCTGGGCAGTCAGCCTATTTCCAACCTGATAATCTGGTGTGCATGTTTTGTTTTCTTTGTATTGGGTTACAAATGGCAACCTTTGTGAATTTGCTTAACTGATCATAGCTTATGGTTTATTAATTTTCTTACTTGTTTTGCCTAGCAACTACATAGAATTTCCAAACGTCTAGATAATTGTAAGAGATTGTCAGTCTTTCTGTACGTACGTACCAGTGCTCTAACAATAACATATTAAGCAAATATTAGAATTCTAACCAGTAGTTATTGTTTCAAAAATCCTTAAAGTGGACATAGAGCTTGATGTCCTTTATTGTTTTATCTTGATTGGGGTGCCGCAGGCTCTCACGCTTGCACAGAGATGTGCTGAAGTGAACTGCAGGAGAATGGTCCTGTGCTGGGGATTGAGGATGCTGTGGGGGCATGGCTGAGTTGCTGAGGAATTTCTGAGGTCTCAGTGAGAGTGGTGTGAAATGTCAGAACCAAGAAGGGAAATAGGGACCCTGATGATTTAAGTGTAGGATTTCCTTTTTTGGAGCGCGAGTCCAAGTAGGACAGAAACAAACTGCATTTTGGGGCAATGCTTAATGAAGTTCCTGACAGCAGGCTGTGGGGGGGGGGGGGGCTGCCTGCGGGTGCCTGCTGCTGCCTCTGCTGAAGGAAGTGGAACAGATATCACTTTTGAGGACAGATTATGCAAAGAAAACATCAACATTTATCTTAGAATATTGATCCAGCTGGGAAGCTGAACTACAAAGCCTTGAAACTAGCAAAAGGCTGAGGGAAGGGGAGAATGAACTTGGTGTCTGCTTTGTTCCCCTATGACCTTCTCCAAAGCAGCCCAGCTGAAGTGATTTGCATTCCCACCCTGTGAGCCAGGTGCACCGGCACGGCCAGCCCTGGGGTGCGTGTCTAGGGTGGCTCCACGCAGGACTGTGGGGCTGCTGCCAGCCCTGCCACTGTTGTAAGTTTGCTTTAACAGACCGGGAGAAAGTATTTACGGTTTTTTTTTTCCAAGGTAAGTACTTTTTGCCCTGCAGAAAAGATTTTGCATGGTTACTGCAAGTCCAGCTGGAGGGGTATAGGATGAGTATTTCTGTCTTTTGAATGCATGGCTGGGGAATGTGGATTGACGAATATGTGAAGTTTAATAAATATTTTTCAGTCGATTAAAAAAGATGGAAGAGACACCTTTGTATTCTGGACACTTGAGAGATAATTAAAGAGAAATAATTGAAGCAGGTTTTGAAGTAGTATGTTTTGCTAGAATTAATACTTTTGTTCATGAATTGAAAAATAGCTTTAGGATGCCTAAAGGTGCAAATCCTTGTGCTGTGCATACAATGTATTTAGCTAATTAAAAAAAAAAATGCTATGTTTGTGCATTTTTGGACTGCACTGAAATGAAAATCACAATTCAGCTCACACAGATTCCATGTAATATTTTTCATTGAAAGAAGTTTGTCTTTGAAAGATATTCAGAGGTTGCAGCACCTCTCCTATGAAGACGGGCTGAGAGTGCTAGGGTTGTTCAGCCTGGAGAAGAAAAGGCTCCAGGAAGACCTTAGAGCAGCCTTCCAGTACCTAAAGGGGGCTATGAGAAAGCTGGAGAACGACTTTTAAAGGCCTGTAGTGATAGGACAATGGAGAATGGCTTCAAACAGAAAGAGGACAGGTTTAGATTAGGTATTAGGAAGAAATTCTTTACTGTAGGGGCGGGGAGGCACTGGAACAGGTTTCCCAGAGAAGCTGTGGATGCCACATGCCTACAAGTGCTCAAGGCCAGGTTGGATGGGGCTTTGAGCAACCTGGTCTAGTGGAAGGTGTCCCTCCCCACAGCAGGGGGAGCTGGGCGAGGGTTTAACTAGATCTTTAAAGTCCCTTCTAACACACACCATTCTGTGATTCTATGATCCTGTGACATTTTCTCTTGGAAGAAGGAGAGTCTTGAATAAATGTTTTTATCCATGTAATTACCTAAGTACAGGTAGATGTACTTATAATCCTGGTTATTAAATGGCAGAAAATTTTGTTTAAAGTTACATATTTTTAGCTAATCAACATACTTAATGGTAGCCCAAGTGAAGATTTGTTTTACAAAAATTTAAATAAAAATATTTGTTAAATTAGTCCACCTTGGATAGTGGTTTAAAATAAAATTATCTTTATATTTGAATCAAATTTATTGTTGTTAGGAGAGAAATAGTTTTGCTTGCTCTCTCATTTTTCAGTTATTGACATTCAGTATTCACTCATCTGATTCTACTGTAAGTTCAAAGAAGATTTAAGGTATAAAGACAAATACTTTTTCCTTGTAATGTCTTCTCACTGTTACTCATAAAAATTAAAGTGCACCTTTGACAAGAGAAGACTTAGGAGTTTCTGTTTTACTTGATGGAATTTTATTTTGGTATGGATTAGATGTTTTTGTGGGTTTTTTTCAACTGCATATAGGTTCTTTGGTTTTTGGATAATTAATGTTACTATTACAGTGTGTGAGAGCCATTTTTTTATTATTTGTGCAGTGTCAGAATTTCTATATGCTATAATTTTAAAAAATATTTTTGGATAAAAGGCTGAGGTTTACTTGTATATTCATAAGGCTGCTCTGTATGCCATCGTGACACTATCTGTGTGATCAAAGGCACATTTTTAAAGGGTGCTTTCATTCTGTTGACGTAGGCGAAGACCCGTGTGTGCTGAGGATGTTGTTTGAAGGACAACTCACGGGGCTGTGCAGCGTGTGATTGTACGAAAGGGAGCTGGCACCGCTCGGTGGTGATGAGTGGTATTGGTTTACTGAGAAAGCCACGTGGAAAATTTCCTTGTAAGGAAGACTGCTGGGAAGAAAGTGGCAGCTATGATGTCTTTAACTCGAAATGCTTTTCTAGCAGCTGGGACTGTAAAAAAAGAAATCACCAACCTGAATTGGTCTGAAATGAGCTTATGCCACCTGACAGATCGTAACTAAATTTTATAAACCCCATTATTTACTTACAAACTTTTTTACAAAATACTAAACACTCAAAGTCTGATCTAAAAGTTGTATTTTCTCAAGTAGTAAATTATAAAAATACAGGGAGATAATTCAGCTTTCAAGTGATTTGTACTGAAGAATTGAATGCAGAATGAAATGACACAAACAAGACACGTGTCTTTTGCACTGGTAGTTTATTTTCCTATTTTCCATGGCATCTTATGCATGTACATGCATGTATATGCACATTATGTGCATATACGTGTAGAGAGATATTAGCATTAACCACTTCTTCAATTAAAAGAGTTTTAAATATCTTAAAAATCTGCTCGGCTTAGACGCACTGATTGTTTGTTGATAATTTGCTATGTAAAACTGTAATAACTCCCTGGCATCCATTGAGGATGCTTTAATTTGCTGCTGTGGTAGTGCGTGTTGGGGTTTTTTATTCTCTGATACAGATTTTACTCTGAGAGCTCATTAAAGTGGAGGGCAAAACCGCAGCTGAAATCACAACTGTTTTAGCTCTGGTGTGTTCAGGGACCTCATCTCCTTCAGTGAACTAGTAAGTGTCACTCCTACATTTTCTTACAGTGGCTCATAAAAGAGGGTCATCAAATTTAACTGGTCTGCAGTTTTTGAGAATTCAGCCTCTCTGTGCAGTGGAAGTGGCAGCATCCTTCACACCTCCTGCACCACAGCCTGTCTGTGCCGTGTGGGTCAGACGTGCATGCTCAGCAAACCGTGCAGGGCTGGTTTTCACTCGTCTCATTTTAAGAACAAGTGAGACAATGCTCTTTTGAAAAGAGTGTACTTTTTTGTTGTGTAATGTTGGAAGTCCTGTTGAGTCATACCAGTTAACTGGAGGCTTTCTCTTTACTGCATTTGTATGAGATAATCTACCTAAGAGGAACTGCTTGTATCACGTATCTATTGTGTATCATTACCCAGGCAAATAGGCTTTATAAAATGAGCAAGAAGTCTACCGAGTTACAGAGTACTGTGTAACACAGTTTAAAAGAATGCCGATTCCAAATAACGTATTTGTTTAATCTTCAAAATTAGTCATTTTTTTTCATTGAGAAGTGGAAACTAATACAAAGATGTTTCAGAAAAGCAGAATAGAAATTTCTATTGAATGGCTTCTGTTCACTCCTATAAAAGAAAGTTGTATTTAACCTTCTGGTAAATGATGCATGGGATTTGTCCCAACTTAAAACCAGACAGAATAGAAAGCTTGTTACCTCTGCTGTGCAAATATTAGTGGAGAGGGGGACACACCTACACAAATCGACCTCACAGCAAAAATGGGTTTCATGTCTTCAAGTGCTGGGGTGCCCCTTGGATAATTCTATTCACAGCAATAACCCAGAAGTCTTTAAAATTTGGGGTTTTTTTTCTTCTAGTGCTGATAATGAAGCCTTTATTTGAGAGCAGCACAAAAAGCTTTTGGGCTTGCCAGTAGGAATTGTTAAATTAAAAGGTTATTTTCAGAACACTTGTATCTCATCATCTGAGCACCAGAAGCAACTAAATCTTTACCACTGTCCTGGAGAGGACTGCCTGGAATGGAAAAGATGAGAAATTTTTCAAGATGTGTAAAGGATCACGATTCTCAGAAAAGACACATATAAGAATAGTTTATGACCATCGTAGTTATAAACTCACTGCCGTAAAAGGAATGCACTGTATGTTGGCAGACTACCAAGTCAGGGAAAATGAAAGTGCAGTTCAGTGCTATTTTAGTGCATCAGATCTGGGAGGAGCTGGAGTGGGGGAGAATCCCAACTGACAGATATTTACTTTCCTTTAGGAAGTATTGCCAGTCATAACTATTAGGAAACAGTCTGCAAATGGCAGATGTGTGAGCGCTTACAAGGCTGAGAGAGTCACTGGTTTCTGCCCTTAGGGAACTCCTTACTTGTCTAGTCTCTTCCTCTCCTTGAGGTGTCCACCTTTTCTTTGCAGTTTCACTTTTCCCATTTCATCTGTTGCCCACAAGGGTTGCAGTGTCTTGTCTCCACAGTAACAAAATCTCCATCCATTTTACACTCCTCCCTACGGACCAAATTAGAGTACCTTGACCAAGGACCCTCTTAACTTTTGTATTACTTAAAGGAGAATTAATTACCTCCCTCCTCCCCTTGTACTCAGTGTAGCAGGAATGTCCTCTGCATCCTCACAGGCCATGTCCTTTGGCTGTTCAGAGCAGACCAGGACCACTGTCCTACTGTGTGCAATGTTAGGTAGTAAAATAAGGAGAAATCAGCCTTGCAATTTGCTTGTTCATGGGAGAAGTTGCGGAACAGGAAAGCATTGATGTAATTTTCCCCTTGTTGCTTTTTTGGGAAGGTACAGCCCTCAGAAAACCCTTTGTTTTGATTATCTTCTCACTTCTCAGGCTTTTTAATTTGGCCACTGGACACACCCCCGGGCTTTAGTTACACCAGCCCATCAGCCTCTTTGTTGCCAAACTGGTTTTTCACTAGCTGGTGAGGGGAACAATGCAGTGGCCAGTTCAGCATACAAAAGGGGTTATTCCTCTAATGGATTGTGAGCTTCCCAGTTTAGCTGATGCTAAAGAGGATGTTAACTGAATTTGGTAATTAGATGAAAATTCAGTTTGTTCTCTACTCAGATGTAATATTTTTTTAAGTATAAATAATGCTTCTATTATGGATAACCATTCTAATATAAATGGAAACACAGACATATGGAGCCTCCTTACTTAGTATATCTTTTTGTCAACAATTGAAATCAGTGAAATTACACTGAATTGCGTGTAAAGGTTTCAGAATCTGGTTTATTTCCCAAGATTTTTAATGATTTCTTTATTGGAAAGATGATCATTTTAGCCTGTATGGTAATCTAAAATCTGTTGTGGGAATCTCATCTCTCTTAGATGGAGGACCAAAGCTCAGACTAAAGGCTGATCTCCTAAAAATATCTGTTTCACCTCAATGGGAAACTTTATGCATTCCTGTTCATCCTCTTTTGCTGCTTTCCTCTGGTTTTTTCTCAACCTTTAGACTTTTCGTCTTTCTCTCTTACTCTAGTTGTTAACATGGTGAATGTAGAAGGCATTGCTACTGAAGCTTTCCAGCTCGAACACAAAAAAGGTACCTCAGTAACATCAACAGACTGGGCCATATAACCCCATTTCACAGGAGAAAGAAGGCTGGCCTGTGGGCACCGTGAGAAAGCTGTGGGACTGGGGAGGGCCTCCTGCACCCCTTGAGCTTGAGCAGCCCTGGTGCATCATGCTTGGTGTGCCCAGGTGGGTGTCTGCCCACCTCCAGCCCTGCTTGCTCTGCAGGTGCAGGGACGACCACCGTAGCTCATGCTGTGAAACACTGAATCGACTCTCCAGTTAAGCACTTCTCTGGTTCCTTTGAAAATGATAATTCCTGTTAGTAAGGACCATTAAAGCACCTGTAGCTGGTTCTGTCAGTATCCTAAAGCATATCTCAGCCAAACTGATACTTGAAAATGTCTTATATGTTAGACTGTGCATTTTGCAGGAAGGTTTTTTAGGTTTGAGTTTCAGTTGCTATGTGAAGGGTTTAAGAACTAAATCCAGTATAAGAGAATATGTAAAGTTCAAGAAAGCAAAAACGTTTTGAACGTCACTGTTTAGACTCCTTTCTTATGGTAGTGTTAACTTCAAGTTTCAAGGTTGACATTTCCTGGTCTTCCACTCAAATATTACAAGGTATATATAAATTACCTCTTTTATTGGGGCACAATGTAAACTTCCTAAAAGTAGAATGGATTGCCCTTCAGTTTGCACATTCCAGCACAGACAGCTAAGGAGAACATGCTTTAATTGAGAGTCTTGAAAGTGAAGTGGGAATTCAGGTCTAATACTTCAGATTTCTGTGGCTGTAACTGAGAAGCTAATATTTTATGGGGGGAGACTATACGCAGACAAGCATGCAAGTTAAAAGCTACAGTACATCTGTAGAGCTGTAAGGTTAATGCAATTAATTTAATTTAGAATGCTTTATGCCTCTTCAGTAAGTCTTTGAGAAGCTTAAATTTATAATTATCATTAGCTTAGCTTAGTTACTTACCTTACTTAGAGAGTGTTTTACTCTTATCAGACCGTGAGCTTTTGCAAAGTATTTTAATAGCAAATCATGAACTTTAGAAAACACCTGGTTTGCATTATCAAGCACATGAAAATCCAGAGCCTAAAATCTCTCTTTAAAGGTAAATTTCATTGAATCACAGAATGGTTTGGGTTGGAAGGAACCTTAAAGATCCAGTTCCAACCACCCGGCCATGAGCAGGGTACCTTCCACTAGACTAGGTTGCTCAAAGCCCCATCCAACCTGGCCTTGAATATTTCCAAGGATGGGGCTTCCACAACTTCTCTGGGCTACCTGCTTCAGTGCCTCACCACTGTCATAGTGAAGAATTTCTTTCTAATAACTAATCTAAATTTACCCTTTCCCAAGGTTTTATCAATTACCTTTACTATTTTGTGCCAAATGCTTCAAATACAGTACAGCACATTGAAGTGTGCAGTTTTCTAAAAAATATAAAACACAAATGCATATTCACAGGATGTGTGTTTATTGGAGGGCTGAAGGCTGACTCCTTATTGTTCTATCAGGCTTTTGGGAGGCCAGGACAGAAGGATTGGTTAGCCCAGGTAGTGAGGTATGTAATTGTGAGAATACCTTGTGCACTGCAAAGGGTGCTAGTTTAAGGATCAGAGATCTTGAATCACAGGTGGGAACTGGAACTCTTCCCTTCTTTCTCTGATATATAACCAGCAGTCTTCATCCTCCTGCTGAAAAGTTTTCTGTGCTCTAGTCTCCTGGCAGCTTGGTGATGGTTTATTAAACATCTCTGTGCAAGCTATTCAGCATTGCCTTTGCCCCCCCCCCCCCCAGCATACACCATGACAAACCTGAGGTGTTAACTGCAAACAGTGAAGTCCCTAAAAAAACACTAAGTGCAATGCAGGGAGCAGAAAAGACCAAGGGCTTTGGCATTAGCACAGAATGTGTCAGGGGAAAATGACTAGGGAGTAAATAACTGTTTAGACACCAAAAGACATGATCTACTGAAACACTTGTTCATGTGGTTTTCTCTCTAGGCTGCAGTTTTTGTTCCTGCAGTGCTCAGGGGTTGATTTGTCCTATCTGCTGAGTTTGATTGGCAGCAGCTTTAGGTGAGCAAAAACCAAACTAAAAAAAAATATCCAAACATTAAGGCTGGAATTAATGTATATACAAAATATTCTACTAAGCTTTATCGGGGAAACATTTGGTTATAGTTTGTTTTATGTCAAAATAAATAAGTAAACCCTTTGCAAAACAACTGTTTGAACTTATTGTTGGACTGAAAAAAGCTTAACAAAACAAACACTGATAAAAATTAAACTGTTAATGTAACACTTGAGTATAGTAGACTCTCAGGCCTTTACTGCCTTCTAACTTCTGGTTTGTTTGGCTTTCTTCAGTATGGCAATATTTTTGCTCTTTGCTTTTTCCAGTGACACAAGACTTCCTGACAAGAGCCTGGGAGCCTGGTTCTCTGGCTAGCATGTACCTATCTCTTAATTGTTTCCTGCCCTCCAAATGAGCCCAGAGACTTGAAGGTTGGGGGAGGGAAGTTGGAAAAAAAAGTAGAAGCCTCACACTATTAAGGTCTCATTACTGGGGCAAGGAAAAAATCCTGATTCTTCCCTTAAGAATTTGTGGATGGTTTTTTAATTTACTTGTAAAGAGCTAAAGCTTCACATTTTTTCTTGTGAGAGCTGGGATTCTCATGTAATTTTAGGAATTCTGGACCTGAGCTGTCAGGAAAAACACTGAATATGGAAAAATTTAAACAAGTAGTGTTATGAGCTCCCAAGACCCTTGATGTTTCCCTTACTGCTCTTAAAAACAAGATGTGGTAATATCAGAATTTAGTCTCTCAAGTTGTCCTTCCCCCAGAGAAATTTCTCTAGTTGCAGACAGAGGTTGACAAAACATAACCTGAGTACATACAAAATCCTTAATTTCCGAAGGACAAATTTGAGAGACCACCTATGTTACTTTATAACTAATCATGTTTGTTTTGGGGCTGAACTTAGGATTTCTGAATGTCCACAATGGACAACATAGAAGCTCTAGAAAGCCAGTAGTTCTTTAAGATATGCCAGCATTGGGATCCTAAAAGGAAGGCTTTCCTGGAGTTCCAATGTGTACCCTAGAAAACAGCTTCTGAAGCCCACCTAATGACATATTGTATTATCTGTATTTATAAGTTATTTATAAATTGTTTACACATTATCACTGAGCATATTGCCCATTTTAGGAGAGCCAGACAGATGGAAGATCCATGTTGTGCTAGATTAAAGAGTGAAGTGCAGTGAAGGGGCTCCAAGGGGTCTGATGACACCAAGGGACACCAAGGGACAGCAGTGTCCTGGGGTGTTGCAGGCAGCACATCAAGCAGCACGTGTTTAAAAGAAAAAAACGCAACCCACCAACCAGTGAAACCAAAAAGTGATGCGTAAAAGCATAATCCCCTTCCCTGCACTGTGAGGTCTGCTCTGACCTCTTTGTGGAGCATCTGTCCTTCCAGAAAAGTGGCATGTTGCAATGCTGCAATAAAGATGTGGGGGCTGGCAAGTCTGTGCGGTGGAAGTGCAGCACTGCAGTACTCACTGTGGCTCAGCCATGTGACAGTCATGTTAGCTGGCTGTACCCAGGCCACCCAGCCTTGACACTGGCACGGTGGGATGTGTGTCAGCACAGCTGGGCTCCCTCAGGGCTCAGGCAGGTGCCTCCAGCACCAACATGTGGGCTTTGCTTAACCTGGAGAGGGTCGGGTATGTGTGGCACGGTAGTTTAAGCCACCAGCAGTGCTATTGCCAGGATGGTGTTTTCACAGAATCACAGAATCAACTAGGTTGGAAGAGACCTCTGAGATCATTGAGTACAACCTGTGACCTGTGACCTAACACCACCTTGTCAACTAGACCATGGCACCAAGTGCCACGTTCAGGCTTTCTTTAAGCACCTCCAGGGACTCCACCACCTCCCTGGGCAGCCCATTCCAATGCCCGATCACCCTTTCTGTGTAGAACTTCCTCCCAATGTCCAGCCTAAACCTCCCCTGGTGCAGCTTAAGACTGTGGCCTCTTGTCCTGTCACTAGCTGCCTGATAGAAGAGACCAACCCCCATCTGGCTACACCCTCCTTTCAGGTAGTTGTAGAGAGTAATAAGGTCACTCCTGAGCCTCCCCTTTTCCAGGCTAAACAACTCCAGCTTCCTCAGCCACTCCTCATAAGACACATGCTCCAGACCCTTCACCAACTTCATTGCCCTTCTCAGGCCTTCTTCCCATGTTTCTTGTGCTCTGGCTGTTCCTGTTAAATAAGTCTGAGGCATAAACATGGTACCAGAGCCTGCTGAACGCTATGGCCAAGCTTGCATGTGCCACAGAATGAGCAGAGAGAAGATGTGAACCTGTAGCAATGTTACTGTCATTCTCCCTCAGCCTCTGCTTTGTACCCACGGAATTGGCAAGCAGGGGTAAAGCACCTCCAAACAAATGTGTGAATTGCAATAAGCCTGAATTGCAATAAGGTGCTTCTCTTTACTGATTCTTCACAAGCCATTCTTAACGGGGTCTGTAAGCTCCCCAGCAGGGTTTGTGTGTGTGCATACAGTAATTGGCACTGGGAGGTCCTCTCCTACTGGAACTACTGGGCATTGCTGTAATGTACAGAGTAAATAGAAATAGCAATCAAAGCATCAGCAATAAAAGAATAAAATATGTTAACTGCAGTAGAGCACTTTCATGGATGCTCAGTGATATTTTATTGGGCTTTCAGAACTTGTATATACTCCGAGTCTTTATGAATACTTGAGAGTAAATAACAACATTTTGGTGAACACTGAAATACTTGACATTTTCAAGAGGCCAGGATCTGTTTTATAATCCTTGGGAATTTCAAATAATGTCCTCCAAGCTGTTTACACTTGAGGGAGGGAGAGAGAAAGGGAGAAAGAGAAGGAGAGGGAGAGAGAGGAAGAGGGAGGGGAAGGGGGAGGGGGAAAGGGAGGGGAAGGGGGAGGAGGGGAAGGGGAAGAAGGGGGAAGAAGGAGAAGAAGGAGTAGAAGGAGGAGCAGGAGTAGGAGAAGGAGGAGGAGGAGGAGGAGGAGAGCAGGGAGGCGGCGCTGGTCTGGGCGGTCAGTCCGGCCGCTCGCAGGCGCGGGCCAG
>JAWWLV010000045.1:33319525-33338751 GCA_035041135.1 Platyrinchus mystaceus
CCCCCGCGCATGGCGGCGGCGGCGCGCGGGGGGGGCGGGGCCCGGGAGCGCGGGGGGGGGGCGGGGGCGGGGGGGGGGCGGGCCGCCCGCCGGTGGGGGGCGCTCGGAGCGCGGCCTCGTTGCGCGGCCCGGGCGGCGGGGCAGGGCCGGCGGCGGCGGGGGCAGCGCGGGGAGGCGGCTGTCCTGCCCTGCCCTGTCCTGCCCGCAGAGCTCTGGCCTCCCGCCCGGCTGCTCTGCAGGGGTTCGCGCAGGTTTCCGCGCAGCTCCGCTGCTACGCGAGACGGGTTTGTGTGTCGGTGCGAAGGTGCTCGCGGGCTGCCCTTCTCGCAGCGCCCGCCCGCCCCCCGCCGTCGGGCAGCACCGAGGGGTCGAGGGTTTCGCGGCGAGTTTCGTTTGGGTACGCCCCAGTTGAGGCGTATTGATGCGGGCAGGTTTCTGTCGGATATGCTCCAGACCGGTTTGGTAATGGATACGGCTGGGGGCTGGGTGCTTGTTACAGTCACGGAATCATCATAGAACGGTTTGTCTCGGAAGGGACCTTTAAAGGCCATCTAGTCCAATCCCCTGCAGTAAGCAGGGACAGCTTCAACTAGATCAGGTTGCACAGACTCTCGTCCGTTCTGACTTTGAATGTTTCCAGAGATGAGGCATCCACCAGCTCTCTGGAGTGTCCTCTCTGAGGCTTACTCTTCAGGATGAGTGGGCAGTTTCTTCACCGTTGGGGAAATGCTTGGGATAGCGCCTGCTGTGGGCCATGGCTGGACGCTGCCTGCCGTGGCTCCGGAGCTGCCGCAGACCAAAAGGAAAGGCCTGGGAGGAGGCTGGGAGACCTGCCCTGCCGCTCCTCAGCCACACGGGGCCCGATCCTACTTCCACGAGAATCCCAAAGAATTTCCATACTGACTTTGGTGTGGGTTGGCTCTGGTCCCCCGTCACATAATTCTCAAGTGGGCTGTGGCTGTACATGGCTGGGCTATAAGGCAGCTGCATTTCCTCCTTCCCATCATGGGGTGAACAAAACAATTAGTATTTGTGCATGAAACCCTTCTGAAATAAAATCTTGTGACTGCCGTCTCTCTGTTTGCTATATTTGAACTGGCCGGAAGATTGTTTAAATATATCTCATGGACAGTTTACAACATGAATTATTTCCTGCCCTTGAAAAGTCATGGTTTTAAAATATCTGACAAGTTTATTACAATGAAATGTCATGTTCCTCAAGCAAGTCATCAAAAGAACAATTTTAGCCATGACTGGTTTCCAGTATTCACCATTCAGAAATGCAGAGTCTCGTTTTGGATAAAATAAATAGAAAAAGCCTACATGTTTGCTCTGCCTAGCATTACAGGGTGTTCCAGGCGGGATTTTTGCTATCTAGTTGAGGTCCTAAGGTTTCTTCCTTAGTACCTTCGTACTTGTGACCACTTAGATTGCTACCCCAAGTTGCTCTCAGTTGGGTATCTAAAACAACTGTGAATGCCCCTAATAAAAATGTCCCCTCCCTTTCATTTTGTAGCATATAAAATGGTTTCACTGAATACTATGTAATATATATCAAAATGATAGGGGGTGGAGTATCAGAAATGGGCTAAACATACTAAGAAAAGTGCATTTAGAATTGTACTCCCATGTGGTGGTTGTATAAAATTTCAATTATTGTTTTTTCTGTGACTGTATCTTAACATTTTTGATGTTTTAATTTGTTCTCATCCTTTTTTTTTCTTTTTTTTTTTTTTTCTTCCCTACTCAGCTCTTGCCCCTGTTCTTTGCCTCTGGTTTTGTTGGTGAGGATATCACAGTGATGTCTGCATTCAACCTGCTGCATTTGGTGACAAAGAGCCAGCCAGTGGCCCTGCGAGCCTGTGGGCTTCCCTCAGGTTGAATGGGTGCTGCTTGTTGTGTCATGCATAATGAAGGCCCTTGTAGGAATGGGTGTCTCTGCTGCAGGAAACAGTGTGCTATGAGTTGCTGTGGTTTGTTTAAATTTTCCTTTGAACTAGAAGTTTATTTGCCTTTTTTTTTTTTTTTTTATAAAAGTCACTGGCTTGAGCGAGGGGTTTCATATCTGAGATTACAAGAAGTTTGGAAATGCTGACTTCCTTGTCCAAAATATTGTCTCTTAAATTTTATATTATTTTCCTCATTCTTGGCAAAAATTATGAAATTAAACTAAAAATATGTTATTAAATGCCATATCTACTTTTAAAAATATGCATAAAAGAATTTAGGATGTTGATTGCTATTAAATCATAAGACTTAAAAACATTTCCCAAAATCTTTAGCACGATACTCCGTGCGTTTCTTCTCACATTTTTATTATAAATCAAATATGTTGTACTAAAAACTAGGTACAAAAAGTGTGCAGATTTTAAAAGTTAATTTTTTATTCCTCTGACAGCACGTTCTTTAGTTATGTGACACTTCTCTACATAACTAAATGGAAACATGCAATTTAATGCCCAGATGCAGGTGTACTTTTTGAGTAAGGTCCAGGTTTGTCCATTAGGTCTGGAAAGGGTGCCATAAGACCACACCTCCATGAGTTCCTTATATCATGAAAACCTTGAACCTAAGTATTTTGTGTTTCACTTCAACAGCAACAGTATCTGTAATGTCAGCATAGCATTGTCAGTGTACATGGTTATGTGGGAGAAAATAAAAGCTGCAGTGAGCTAATTTTAAACATGACTAAGAATTTTCGTGACACCCAAATAAAAAAGATACAGTCCTGGCTGATCCGTGTGTGAAGCCTCAAAAAAGAACCAGCTTGGGTGTTACGCTACACTCACAACTGGTTCATAAGGCTGCAGAATGTTATGAGCAGTTTTTCCTGGAGCTGAACTTAGCAAGCATATGGAGGTGATGTTTTAAAGATTTTTTTTCGGTGATAAGACATCAGTTTTCAAGCTGATAGATTTTTTTCTAAAGCAGATTGCACTTTATTTGAACTAAATCTGAGTCCAATTTTTGTAGCATTTGTGTTCTGTTTCCCCCACATGTGCACAAAACTCCCATTAACCTTGATAAGAGCTGCAAACACACATTGAGGAAGAGAGAGAATAACCCACATTGTGTTAGCTTGACCTTGGTTTCCTGTTATATTTGCTGCTGAGCCAGATTTAAAATCCTAAAAATATAGGGTAAACAAATTTCCTTAGTCCTCATTTTGTACCTTTTGATGTGTGCTCATGTTGCTGGTGTCTACCTTAAAATGGGGGCACTCAGTCTTCCGGCCATTTTATTCCCACTCTGAAAAGGAGATCCCAAGTTGGTCAGCTAGAAACACACACAGCCAATGGGAGGTTTTGCTGTCATGTACCTATTTGCAAAGCATTGCATTACCTGTTTTGTCGAATTGTTTTTCTGTCATAATCCAGTAGTCACATTTTGGAATTAAAAAGTTAACACTACTCTTTATTCCCTAACCGTGCAGCCATTAATAGATTGAGTTCCACTGACAGACTACTTTATAGGCAAATATATAGAGATATTTATATATAATAAACCCAAATTCATCTGCTAACAGTGGAATAATATACAGTCACATATCTCACATATTTTTAGAGTAATCTAAATTCCCCAGATGCTTATAAATTAACATAGGCTTGTTTTGCCTTTGGTTTGTTTTTTTGTGTGTGGTTTGTTTAGGGGGTTGCAAGTAAATGGTATAGCATGTATCGAATAAGACATGGGAATGAGATGTAGAGCCAACATCTGCTTAAATGCCACAATGGCCTGTGACTTTGACTTCTGAGTATACATAAAATACCCCAAGTTCTCATGAGTTTTTTATAATGTAACACTTTGAGTTAGTACTTTTCCCACCATCCAGATCTGTGTGAATTGCAGTCCTTCAACCATACCACCATGCCATGTATGCACTGAGTCTGGATGGTGTGGAGCTTGGCTGCCTTCTAATTCAGTGGCAAGTTCCATACAGAATGGGACTTTTTAACCTTCTGGAACCCCTGCCCACTCAGCATAAGGGAGCAAAGTGCCAGCAGAGGAGTAAATGGGGCTTTCAAACAACATTTTAAACTCTATGCAGTTAAATATTTGGAGGACAAGACTTGAATGAAAGTATCATTTCAATTTCTGTGCTTGGAATGATACCTCTGTCCTTCCTGTAAGAGACATGGTAACACAATGCAGTATTTAATTTATATTTAATATGTAGTGGTAGATCAGAAATAAGTGACATTTTCCCCCCAAAAAATTAAATTAATGAAATACCATTGAGAGGTATTTTAGAACAGAGATGACCTTCTGTCTCTCCTTTGAACCACTATTTTGTAAGCATGTGTGAGTTACACGGGATCACTTGTGCTAGTGAGGTGTTTTTACTTGCTCTTTTTCTGTTTGTATATTAGCACCTGGAGTGTGGGTCTGTTCTTCCAAATTGTATTTTAAAAATACTTTTTTTGTCTGAAGTTAGGACTAAGCGTTTCAATGTGTGCAAACCTAGTGAACTGTTTGCTCATAACCTTTTTTATAGACAAGATGGCAAGTCCAAGCAGGAGCAGGCACTCCCAGTAGATGGCACTAGGCATTTGCTGTTCTGCACACCCAGGGCTATATGAAAAGCTTCCCATTTAGGAGTTATTCATTCAGAAAGTACACCCTGAGACCTTAGGAACAGGTATTTTAAGAAAAAGCGTGAGCACTGGGAAGAATCACATCACTCTGTGCCCGTACACAGCCTACCATCACATTGGTTCAAGGTTTCTTCATTGCCTGTAATGATTACAGCTCCGCTGTGTCTGTTGTGTGATGCAGAAGTGTTGCTCCTTGAGCCCACTTTATTAGAGTTGAATGCTCTGAATTTCTTTGGAAATGCAGAATGCACTCAGCACCTGCCAGGATTTGGTTTACAGAAATTAAGTCTTAAAAAAACCAAAAAAACAACAAACCACTTCAAACCACAACAACCCCAATCAAATGTTTAATGTAAAAACTACTTCAGCTGCTTTAATGCATACCAAGAAGCAACTGATACAAATAATGATTCTGCAGATTCCATGTACAAATGTTTTCTGAAGCAGACCACCAACCTATAAAGTAAAAAGATAGCTTATTTTGCTTTGCTGTGTCTTTTAATTATTATGGGTTCTCATTTCTTATAAAGATCTTTTATTTCTTTAACACTTTGAATGTTGTGCTGCTTACATCACATTTTTGCATGCGATAATTTGGCTTTTCCTCTCCTGTAGATCAAAGAAAATTATGGTGCTTGTAAAATTAAATAAAAGTAATGATGAAGAAACTACGGAGGTAGACTTAGGGTTGGTTTATTTTTTTTTTTTTTTTTGCATAATAAAGTCCTAGGTAATATTAAATTCTTGTGAAGTGTTTAATTACTAAAATAACTACTAGTAGGAAACCATACTTTTCTAGGATTAGATGAAATTACAATGCATCTGTATGAAGATGGTGCTGGGCATATGGTGTCTTTATTAAAAAAAATCTATAGTATAGTTTTTAATAACTTGTTTTATTAAATCTTTGTTAATACTAAATTTCAATATAATATCTTTTCACGAAATTGAAATGAATAGTGAAGAGAAAATTACTGGGTCTCAAAATTGGACTTTTATTAGTAATCTTTTAACATAAAGGATTACTTTTAGGAGCAGATCTTGTAAACATTTGCATACATGAATAATTTGTGTGCATTTGTTCCTCTGAACTCTCAAACTGCTCATGTCAGTGAAGTTATCTGTGTGCATAATATTTGCCAGATATGGCTTTAACAACAAAAAGTCTAGAAAAGACCTTAGTCTTGTGTGTTTCAAGTATGGTAGTTGCTGTCAAACTTTGTGTGACTTAAGTATATCTAAATGTTTCATATTGTATGTTTCTATGTTCAGAGATACCATTTCCATAATGTATGTTATAACTTCCCCATAGTTTACCATAATGTGTATCACCAGAGATGTACTGCTACAGATGTCTGTTCACATGGTCCGAATGAAAATAAAAGTAAGACAAATATTGTATAGCATAAACCACAAATATGGCTATGGTTAAATGCCTGTCAATGTTTTCATTATAAATCCCTATTTTCTGGGGTTTATATCTTGAACATAAAAATTTGCTCTATGTTTAAATATGTCATACAAGGTCTCAGATGAGTGTATCTGTTCCTCAGAACTGGTTGGGGGCAAAAATTAAAATGCATTTGTATCGAGCTAAATTAAAAAAAATAGCAAATACTAATTTGGAGCAAAAATAGATTTTTAAATTTGAAATACTCTTAAAAATACCTAGCTTACTACCTCCCAGCAGTTATGATGAATTTGATAAATGCTTGAAAAGAGTCTTGAACAATGTACAATGTGAGCACAATAGTAAATTGAATGTAAAGCCTTTCATGTGTTATTATTATATAAATGTTTGTGTATATGTCTGCCTTCTAGTCATATGAAACTACAACACTAGTATTGTAATAGAGCATATTTTTGGAATGGCTTCAAAATTAGTTTTAAAAATTAGCTTCGCATATAGCTGTCTTAATGGGAGTATTGTATTGTATTTACAAGTGTTTCTTTTGTACAATAATATTCAGTCTAGAATGTCTTATTTAATGCAGTTTAGAATGAAATTTATTTGTGGATATCTCATTGGGAGTAATACTTTAAGAGTACCTGATACTTGTAAAATTTTGGATCATAAAGAAAACTAGAAGCCTTTTGTACGTACCCTAGAGTTTGTACCCCGTTTTTTTGCTCTTCTCAACTCCTTGTTTTGGTGGAGTTTCACACTCTTCCTCTTCTGCTCAATAGTCAGAAGGTGCTCGTCCCTGCCTCATCTGGGTGGAGGCTCCTCAGTGACTCTTGCACTGAGAAGCTCAAGGATGATGAGACGTCTCTTGTTCTCCCAGACCATACACAGAGCCAGTTCCTTAATGTGTTCCCTGATGGATCTTTTAAGGTTGTTTGTGTTCCCTTCCTGCTCCCAAAAAGGATCCACCGCAAGCCATTTCCACCCTTCTTGCAGGAATGTTTTAATTCTGGGGGCTCATAAATTTCCTGTGTTCCATTCCTGTGCCCTCTGCAGCTCAGGCTTACTGTGTTTTCTGCTTAGCTGGGTATGGAAAAGATGAAGTTTCAGCACTGATGTGTTTCTGTGTTTTAAAGTTTCTCATGGACAGTTACTTTTTTATTATTGGAATATTTATCAGGAGGTCTGAGAAGTCCTTTAAGGACTGCCTTCGCTTTTTTTCCCTTCAATTAAAAGCAACTCCTGATTCTGTCCTTTATGAGGAGTATGCGATGAAGGTTTCAGAGAACAATGTGATGTAAAGGAGAGATGACAGCCCACAAAAAGGAAGGAGATTTTTTTATGTTGCTAAGCTGAGGGAGTACAAGCAAGAAAAGGTGCAAGAAGTGAATATGAACCTTAAAGTCTGTAAGACTAGGTTGAGAAGCAATGGAGAAGATAATCTAATTGGCCACTTAGGGAATGGGTGAGCTTGGAATTTGATGGAGCATGGAATGGGTCTAGACTGTGGACTGGGAGTCAGGCACTAGAGACACAAATATTACCATAACTTAACTGCTAGGTTAACCACAAGTTGCTACAGCACAGATCATGTTTTGGGGGGAAACAAGTAGTTGTGTCCCAGAGAATGCTAAGAAGCAGAAAATGTTTGTTCTCAGTTACAAGCTAAACATGTGTCTCAGTCTGTGATTTCCTTCAAAAGAAGCTGTGTTGGGAAGGACACATGGCCAGGGTACGAAGGTGTCCCCTGTTCTGGCTGGAGGAGAGGTTCTTGTGGGATGGGAGGTGCCGGCAGCCCAGGTCCAGCACTGGCAACTTTATGCACTGAATGCAAGAAGTCCCAGCTCAATGCTCTGGCCCAGGTCAAGGAGTACCGAGGAGAGCAGAGCGGGAAAGGGCTTGACTGACTCCTCTTAAAGCCCTTTTATAGAGCCTGACCCCATCTTCCTGACCCATAAAGCATGGCTGAATTTTAAAGAAATGTAGGGAATTCCAGAAGGCCCGTTAGCGAAAGAGGCTGGCAGTTGCAAACCTTTTTGGATGTTTCTCTACTATTAGTCCTGAAGCAGGTTGAGAGGGCAGGGGGCTACACTGTCTTCTGTTGTAGTTCTTCTGGTCATAGCAGAGCAACAGCTGGAGCACAAAGTGTCCCAGCAGCTCCTGTCTTCATGCTGGATATGTCCCTCAGTTTTTGGAGAAGTGGGATGAAAGGCCATAGAACAGGCTATGCCTCCTTGTGCCTTCGCTAAAGGGGTTCCTTACCCTCCACAGTGGGAGACAGACCGAGTTTTGCAGGAGGTTAGATCTGGGCTGTTGTGGGGAATTGGAGGAGAAGACAGACCTTCCCCCCCTCCTCCTTTCCTCCACCCCCATCCCAAGTACAGATTGTGGCACCTTGACTCTTGAAATGCAGTGCTCATTTCACAGGCCACACATCACTATTGTGAAGGAAGCAGCAGGAGGATTTAGCAATAGCCTGAATGCCAAAATAAGCTACACACCACTGCAGTAACTGCTGGCAAATGCTGACTTTTTAATTGTTTCTGATGCAAGGTTAAACCTTTATTAAAGCAGTGTGAATAAACTTACTTAGATGGCTTACTGAAATATTTTAAATGCAAAAGGTAGCATAAAATGCTGGTATTAAATTCATCTTAATTCTGCTGTTAATAAAATGTTTTTCCATATGTTGTGCACCCTTTAATTGATTCTGACAGAAATCTATTGACCAGATACAGAGTGCTCAGTGTCTTTGCCTTTCTTCCTTTTAATTTAAAAAAATGTAGTGCCTGTGAAAGGTGCTAGGATCATATCAGCAAAACAAAAGTCTCTTTATCTGTTAGGGGGGAGTGGAAGAGAAATCCATCATTATAAACGTTCCCCCTTCCACTGCTGTACCAAGAGATCTTGATCTTGTCTTGCCTTGTTTGCATCCAAGACTAAGGCAAATAGGTCATCTGCCCTGTGCACTCTGTCTTTGGCCATCTCAGCAGAAACAGTAACAAATGTGGCAGTTTATAACGTAATGAGCTTGTGCTCCACTTAATTGAAGGTTCTTCTATTCACCAACCTCTGCTGAGCAGCCACATGCTGTCATTGCTATGGTACTAGTGAAGATGACAGCTCAAAAAGCTCCAGAGGAAGCTGCTTTCACCTCCACCAGCTAGCACAGGGTGGTGATGGACTCCTCAGTCGTTATAATTTGGAAAGGTTGTGAGACCAAGATTGTGGCTGGTAGTGACATTTATTTCATTAACGTCAGATAAGGAGGTAAAGTAGACATGCCTGGAGAGGACAAAAGGAGCCGCTTTTCTTTCCCCCTTTCCCGCTATGCAGAACACTTCAGTCTTTTGTTAAATGTTTTTTACATTTGCAGGGTTCAGATTTCTTTTCCAGGGAACGTCTCTCCGGTTTGCATGGCCATGTAACCTGCTGCAAGCACGCTTGCAGACCCGTGGAAACAACAGGGCAGCTCCTGTTCCCGTAGATGCTGCCTGTATGGGACTGCTGGGGTTCCAGTACCATTTTCTTTGGAAAGAAAACAAGTGCACAGAAGAGATGCATGAGTTACCCGTTTGGGGGTTCTTTTGGTTTGTTGTGTTTGGTTTTTTTTTTTTAATTTTGGCTTTTTTTGGTGCTTTAGAAATTTGCTGCCTTATATGGGAGATTTCTGACGATGACTCAGAATATATGTGTTTGTATTAAACATGAGCCATGCTGATGACCAGGTGGAAAAAATAAATGTGACAGCTCTGTTACTTGATTGCATGGTAAGTTTGCAAATTTGCAAAGAAGGCGCTTGCCCTTCCCTTGTGGCCATCTGACCCTCCTGGGTGTTAAGTAAATAATTTTTTAAACACATTTAATTTTTGGGTGGTGCTCTTTTAAGATAGAAACTGGCATTTGACCCAAAATTGTAACTGCTGTCCTGGTACCTGGCTTTAGGATTTTCAATGCACAATATAGTGGAAATGGTCTTCGCCCCATTACTTCTAATGCTTGCATGAAACTGCAAATGGTATTTCAACAGCGGGTGGGAGTTAGCTACCTACAGCAAGAAAGCAAAGGGGCCATCCCTCAGAGGAGAAACACAGATCAGTTTTTCAATGTGTAAAACATTTACAGGGTTTTTTTAAGGATGAAGTTTGGATTTTACTTAAACTTGACCTCCCAGCATTTCAGAGTTTCTTCTGCAGCATCTATCCTAGTCACCAGCAGGCTTAGGTAATTTAAAATAGCTTGTGAGGGGATTATAAAAAGGACTATAATGTCAAATACAGGTTTTATAAAACTGCGTTTTCCAACTTAGAAGGCAATAGAGCTGTTTCCAATGATTTGTATTTTCAAGAGTTGTTCTTTTTTAAACTAGATGAGCAGTTTCTGGCTTGTTTGCAGTGAGATGACCCTGCAGCATTCTTCTAAGACTGTGGACTAGAGCCTGCAGAGAACAAACTGAACAAAAGTAGACAGTTGAGCATTTGCCTTTTTGTAATGAGAGAGGCAAAACTGTCAACAAGAGGCATAAACTGTGTAAATGAAATTTGAAATAATAAAAAATGAGAGATTCCACTTTTAATAATACTGAGTGTTAGCAAAAGCATATGTAAGGATATTTATTTAAAGAAATATATGCAAATATTTTTTAACTTCGCAGGATTCCTCTTAATGTCAGTTTGAGATAATTTACTATCAATCTACCATGGTCTGATGAACTTGTAGGGGGACAGACTTTGGAAAGCAAAGAGGTGTATACTTGGAGCCAGATCCTGTAGTACATTCGTAGACCCTTAAGTAGCTCTGCATATTCCAAAGGATCTGCCTACACAGGTCACATTGCAGGACTGGGGCTGGGATGGTATATGAATAATAAAATGTGCTGGAAGGCCCCTAAAAATTGCTTGGGTATATTAAAAGAAGTAGTACGGAAAACTAGAAGCCCGATTTATTATATGGCTCTGTTCTGCTGGAATGTTTGATCTTGCTGTATTTAGTTCAGGAAGTCTAAGTGGTATGTGCTCAGTCCATGACTGTAATGTCCATTAATTCTAGTGGAACATAAGCATACATAGAAGGGGGAAAACGTATGCTGTGTCTTCCATGCGTAGTTGAAATATTGAGCTAATTTCAGTGACAGGAAGCAAAAAAGCATAAGAGAAAACTGTTTGAATGGTTCAAAAGACTGTTTAAAGTAGGAAAGCCATCAGGAAAAATGCCACCAAATTTCAGGTCATGTCAGACACTAATCGCCACCCTCTGGCATGTTGGAACAGGTGAAGGGCTGAGTGGTGAGGAGTAATGGTCTGCTAACTTGTGTTGCTCTGTCTGAATATATCTTGCTGCTAGTTTTCTTGTGACTGCTTATAGGGAAGGAATGATATGAATCACGGATTTGAAAAGGTCAGTTGGAATTTATATGTGAGGTGTGATGCTTAATGTCTTCATTATCAGGTCAACACCCAGAAAATACTTTCTGTTCACTTCATTCATACAGAGGACTCCAGAGCTGAACTCTGAAATGCCCACAGTTTGTAGGTGAATAGTAAATGGCAGCATGTATTCCCTTGCTTTTCAGAAAAAATCTTCCTAAGCACAGGAATACCATGAAGTCTCCAAGAATGGTTTCTATTGGTGTTTGTTTCACCCTCCTCAGCTTTTTTTTTTTTTTTTAACGTTTACACATTAAGATTTGTGAGCCTGGTCTTTTCCTCACAAAGCCTTCCATCCTGCTCCAGGATTGTAACTGCTTTTAGTACTGCTGTAACTGCTGGCAGGAGGCTGAAAGCAAATGCCTGTTGGTGACAGTTGCCTGCACACTGCTCTTCTCATGAGTGTCCACCCCAATGAAGGCACCATAGTGTGCTGATTAGAGAGATTTAATCTGGCCTTCGATCCTGCAGTGGAATGTAAAGGGAATTTTGTTTGCCCTTGCAGGCCAGTGTTCACCTCTCCTAACAGTAGGATCTAACTGGAGTTCAGAACATAGCTGTCCTGGACTCTTCTAAAAGTCGTTGCTGAGCATATCACCTCCAAAGAACAATTGAGATCCTTTCCAGAGTCCTAATATAGATCCTATGAATCCAGACTCTGTTAATCTCATATTGTATTTGATTTAGTCTCACCTTTAATGTAATCACACTGATGTCAGGCTATTTGTAGAAGTGATGATCTTTTTTCTCATCTGCCTCTAACTGTATAATTTGCCAATGAACTGTGAGCCTGCCTTTATGCTTGAGTTGCTGAAGAATTTTGTTGCCTGTATGGGAACTCTTTCCACAGCCCAAACCTCATCCTGTCTATGGAGAACCAGACTGAGGAAGGTGGTCAGCCTGTCCATTTACTCTCCAGTTTAATAACAAGTTTGATAACATCTCCATTACTACCGACAGTTTTTCTCATTTTGGGCATATCTTTGTGTAGTTTTGTGTTGTCCCTGAAACAGTTTCAAAAACAGAAGCAACCACTCTTTTACTAAAAGCTGAGCACTTTTGTCCCTCTACCATGTAATTTTTTTCCTAATCAAAGGACTGTATTCCTAGAATTTCATCCAGTGGTTTCTAGGGTTCATTGCACTTTATAGAAGCTTGTAGGCTAGCCCTGTTTCAGGTAACATATCCTTACATCCTCTGCAGTCAGGGGTGAGTCTTGCTTTACCTCCTTTGCTCTTTGGCAGTATGGAACTAGTGTGATCCATTTACTGACCTATTATTTTGTTGCTAGCAGTTAAATAATAAGTGCAATTAATTGAATCGGGCCATTCTTGAATGCTGAGGGCTGGACCAAGAGATTTCCGATGACTTGTAGTGCAACTTTTTGTTGAGGCATACTCAAATTACAAACCTGGAGAATCCTTTGTTGGGGTCAGTTGCATTTTACCCCAGTGCACTTTGGTAAAATTTCCCTGCAGACAAAAATACTTGTTTGTAGTATAGAATATGCAGTTAATAATTAAAACAAGTGAGGGAAATATTTTTTTAACATGCTTTCTACTTCTGATCTATGTTGTGGATCAAGTGGCATCTAGAAATTTTTTTGTGTATATAGTGAGCCCATTAATTGAAGAACATTAAATTTCTAAAAGAGATGAAAAATTATTTAAGGAGAGTAAAGAGGGACTTCTGACCATTTTTTAAAACACTCAGTATTTTCTCTTTTTCCAAAGTGAAGCTGTGCTTACTTTGTTGGTTTGTTTGGTTATGTGTTTTTGTTCATTTGTTTTGCAACAGCTAAGTAGAAAATAGTATTTTTTTAAAAATTATGGGTAGATATTTTTAAAAGTGATGTTGGTTTATAAGCTTTCCTGCTCTCTAGACTACTTTTTAAGACTGAAATTATAGATAAAAGACTGTCTTTCAAACAGTTTCTTTCTGAGCTGCGTAATGCAGGATAACAATAGCTATTTATATAATGTATATGCTTCCTTTCCCTGTTAGCTATACTTTGAAGACTTATTAGTCCTAGAGTCCTGCACGTTTGGAGAATAAAAACCTCCAAAGTTTGACATCTTTAAATAAGCAACCAAATGTTATAAAGAACAAACCTCACTTACAGTTAGGAAACAATATTTACATTTAAGGTTGAAAAGCCAGGATGTAGGAAAATTTTGCTAATTTGGAAGGTGACCTTTAAGTGCACCAAAACCAAATAATTTGTAAGCTATGGCACAGGGCACATTCCTGCAAAATTTGTGTGAATACTGCTTTAGTGGTTCTTGAAAGACAAACAAAGAGACCTGGAATGAAATCTTTATCCCTCTCCCAAATAAGATTGGAGCTAACAAAGGCATACAGCAGCGCTCTTTCAAAACTTGCCATTAAAACGAGGGCTCTGCAGCACAGCTAATGAGATGGCTCAGAGTGGAAAACAATCTGTTTTTAAGAATGTTTAGATGAAAAGTAATTTCTAATCTATGAAATAAAATCGCTTTTCAATACCTTTCTTTCAGCAGTAAAGCTTTTTATGTTTGCACTATTTACTTAAATCAGATGTTTTCAATTTTACTTTTTTCTTCCTGAAAATACTTCCTAGGGTTAGTGGTTAGTCGATAGTGACCAATAGCATTATTCTTTTTCTGTCTCCCCTATTCACCCACCCCCACACATTAAAAAATTGAGAAAAGAAGAGGGGGAGGAAGAAAGAAACATCTTTTCCTAAATGATTTGCAAGCATCTGTGCTTTAAGCTACTTTTTATGAACACTTCTTAGTAATGACTCAAGGTAAAAAAGCAGAAAAGCATCCAATGTTAGGAAATTGCAATCCAATACCATGTAATTTAAACCTGCCATTGCCTCTCCTGTACTAAATGACATACAGATGGGTAGCTCTGTTGCCTCTACTTTGGGAACACAATTGGTCTTTTTATGAGTGTATATATTACTAGCAAAAAAAATATTTTTGTCAGCACTGTTTATTTCTAATTGTACCATATTTTAATTATTGTCATAATTAGAGTGCTTTTTCTCTGCTGTATTTTGTCAGCTATTTTTTGCCAATGATTTTCAAAGTTACCTGAATATTTGGCAATTTCTGCTACTACTTTGAGAGTTTTCGTTCCCAGAAGCAACCTTGTTGTTGTTTTTTTCTTTCCTGATGTGAATTCTTGCACTATACTAATGTGTTTTTTTACAGCAATTCTTTTTTTACCCCTTGGATTTTCTGTGTGAACTAAGCAAAGCAAAAGTTGAGATTTTCAAAGGAGAGTAATTTCAATAGCAACCTCAAATTTTCAACATGTTTATTGTTGAACCTTGTACAGCTTTGTGCATAAAGAAATTACTTGCTCCTCAGGACTCCTAGTGCTTCAACAGCGAAAAAATGAAATGGCTACTGTTATAAAGAATGATGATGCAACTAGAACTTAAATTAACCTTATTGTAAATCTGAACATTTAGAATTGTTTTCCAGCTACTTTTAAGGGTAATGAAATCGCTAGATGTTGTGGCTAAACATCATATGCCCATTACCATAAGTCTCCAATATAGATGTCTTGTAAAGAATGTTTCAGCTGTAGCTGGGTTTTTTGCAGATTTTTTTTTTTTTAATGGTCGGAAAAATGGTACTTTCTTGTGAATGATTGTGTGTGCAATAGTTTAGTGTATAACACATCGAAGGCTTTGGCTGTAGCACATTGTCACTGCTCCAGTGGAATCACCTGGCTCTCTATAAAAATTCTTTTTTGAACTTGAAGAAATAATCAGCTGCGGTACAGCTGAGCTATTCTTTGTGCATTAGGGACTGGTCTGGTCATTGACAAGTGAATGCAGAAGCTATGCTGTGGCTGTCTGCCAAAGCAATTATTCAGGATTTAAGCTAAAAAGGCTCCTTCTTCCATATCCTCTCCCTTTGCAGGGTCATGTAGGGATAAAAAGGACTGTAAGGTGGTCTTTTCCCAGGAGGAGCTGAGGAAGCGGCTGACACCCTTGCAGTACCATGTCACTCAGGAGAAAGGGACTGAAAGGTAAGGTAGGACGAAAGAAACTCAGATCTCAAAACACAGGCCAATTTCTTTTCCACCCCTCTTATTACGGCAGTTTCCTCACCTTCCCCACCAAGTTTTGTTGGTTTTTTTCCCCATGATTTCTGCACTTGTTTACTAACCCCTACAAATTAACACTACTGCAAAGACAAGCATCTGCAACGTGGGGGCCAGGGCCAAAGGTCTTGTGTGACTTTTAATGAACACTGCATGTCTTATAAAGTCACCAGGCTTATGTTTAGAGTCTGTTTTTAGTTTACTACAAAACGTGTGGAAGTAATAGTGGTTTAGGTACACTTTTTTTGGAAGACATCGCGGTAAGCAGAACCACGAGGGAAATGGCCCTGTGCCAGGAGGCTGGAGTTTTGAAGGTGGCCATTGTAAGCATAGACGTTTTGGCTGCAGAAAGAAGGTAGCATAATTTAGCTCTTTTCCAGCCCACTCCAATTTCTTTTTGAAGCACATGTGGAGAAGGTATTTATTGGCTCATTTGTGGTTGGAATGTAAAAAATTTTCAATAACTGCCCTCACATGGCTTTAGTCGCTGGAAGCCAGCCTCAAGTCCTGGAGGGAAAAAAAGACTCACTTCCAAGAGTGTTTTTAGTGAATAAAGTCTCTCTCTCAGCTGATTCCAACACGAAAGTAACTTGCCAAAGCCCAGCCATTTTTTGTTGTCTAATTTATACCACTGAGCTTGGCCTAAGGCCCTGGCTTTACCTCTGCTCCAAATGTACTAATGATGTAACTGCTTGTTTTCATTCATGAGCTGAAAGGGCTCCCTGCTGCACGTGCGGTCCCGGTTAATAGGCAAACCTTTTCCTGACAGTGCTGAGTTTTGGTGGCTGAATGTGCCGGGGATACTGGCAGGGCTGGTCCCTCTCTCCATTCCAGCCCTCTCCGTCCTCCTGCAGCCCTGGCGGGGCAGGGGGATGGTGGCCTGTGCTGGGAGGCCTGCCTTCCCCCCGGCCCTCCGCGCTCTTGTGTACGGGACCAACAACGTGATTTAATGCACACAAACAATCGGAGATTAGGTCATTCTTAAAAATCCTGTTTATAAAAAAAATTGGACCTCATAAAAAGGGTGAAAGGATAATAAAAACAAGCTGCTGAGCACATAGGCTTTTTGTTGGGCTAGCACAGCTGATTCATATTAGGTGAATGACCTCCTAGCCTTTTAGATTGTTAACTTAGAAAAATATTCCCTTAAAGCTGGAATATTGCTTTTCAACTGAAAATATAAGGCACACACAGCTTGAAATCATGCACCAATTATTTCATTTTCAGCTACAATGCCTCTGCTGCCCAAGCAGTCGGTGGCAGCCTGACCCAGCGCCTCACACCTCGCTCTGCTGTGGCCGCCAAGCCTGCCACAGACGCGTGGCCTAGACACTGGCCCGGGCAGGTGTGGCAGGTTGAGCTACATGCTAAACAATCCATGTTTACAAAAATTTGACATTTCACTTGCCAAACAGGGGAAGACTCCAGTTTTACGCCTTTTTGTTGGTGTTGTAGTTCTGGCCTTTGAACTGTGGGACAATTTGCTTCCTTTTGCATGATGTGTAACACCTGAGGCACACTAACAAGGACATTCCCCTTTTCCTGTGCCTGCTTTATTTGCTGCCTTTAATAAAAAACAACTTCCAACTTTAAAATTGTGGGTTTTTTCTATAATGTTTTCTAAAGACTTAGATACTTTGATAATTAAAAACCGATTCCTTTATTTAATTCTAAAATGTTGTGTTGTTTTCCCAGTGCCTTTGAGGGGGAGTACACACACCATAAAGCTCAAGGAATATACAAATGTGTTGTTTGTGGGACTCCTTTGTTCAAGTGAGTATGCTAAATATAGTTTTGAGATGTCTGTCTCTTAGGTTACGTGTAATCTTGTGTATATTCTATACATAATTGTATAAGGTCATTTTATAGACTCACAGAATGGGGAAGTCATTCAGCCCGTTAAGGGATACATGAGAAGCAATGTAAATAATAGTGCTATAGCAAATTAATCCCATAATAAAGATGAAAAATTATGATAAATAAGACAGTAAGATAACATTCAGGTAAAACAGGAAATATGACAGAAAAACAAGTAGTAATTGTTTAAATATTTTTTCTATATTCAGCTATGCCAAATAATTGCAACACAGTCTTTCACTGCCTTGACAGATACTGAGGTTTGACTGTTAGCATTACTTACAGGTAGCTTTAAGAGCTACTGGGTGGCAATGCTGGATCTGTGCTACATCATTTTATCCAATAATGGAGAAAAAAGTAGATGCTTTTTTTTTTTTTTTAGAATTCAAGCAGTTAGGAAAACAAAACCTGGGCAAATTGTATTGCTTACTGTATTTCCATCCATCCCAAATAGCACACGTGGAGAGCTGATTTAGGAATTGGAGCAAGGATTAAGAAAGAAATACTAACTTTTTTGTCTTCCATGAAAAATACTCTTTAAAAGTGTTCTGGGAGTTATACCCATAAGTTTAATGCTAGAAGCAGTGCTGATTGAATTCTCTTGATCACTGCATTGTTCTGCAGAGATTCAGTTGTTGCTTATGTGTATTTTCTTATTTCTAGCTGCTTGTGTTCATTCTGATGAATTTAATTTTTTTCTTGCTTTTTTCCCCCTCAGTTCACACTGACTTAGTCCCTCTCACTTAAGGAAGTGCCTTTACAAGAGCATGAAGCAGGATGGTCAGGACAGTGCTAATAATACAGAAAATTGGGCCAGTAATAGGTTATAAAGGAAAATACAATTGAGGTAGCTCTAGAATAACCAGATGTGGTAGTGATAGTTGTTCTCAAGAGACTGTCTGTAAAATGAAAGAAGCACTTAATCTCTGTAATATTTGATTCCTCTGTTGGGAAGATTACCTGCAGAAACTTGAATAATAATGTGAATCTTCTGAGTTGAAAAACTGATGGTTACAAACACAGCCGAGACAATAGTCTCATGTCGTGTTACTGTGGTGCTTAGCTTGGGGGTGCAAAGTGGGGATCCAAAGTCTCCGTAACCCAGTTTTCTACTTTGCCATTTAGACATTCTCCTGCTTACAATAGCCAAATCTTTGTGGGGGAGATCCTGGCTCTGTCAAAGTCAATTCGTATTTGGTAAATATATACAGCGGAACCAGGATCTCACCTTCTACCCTCAAGACTGACTTCCTATCATCTAACGGAGAAAGAGTTGCGGGTTTTTTGTGGGATGAGATTTGGACAGCAGTAGTTCACATAAATGAATGTGAACTAGTTTCCAGTTGCATTCACAATTGATTTAATATGGGGAAAAAATGCAGTATGAGACTTACCTGCGATTATCTCAAGTGCATGATATGCTTTGGCATAGGCTTGAGTTAATGAGTTAGATTTCTTTATGTGAAATGAGCTATATGGAAATATGCCTGGTTTAGGGGGAAAGAGGGAAGTTATTTTTTATTTTTAATAAATCCCAGGCCAATGGGCACCTGAAGTGATTGTGTCCTGAGAGTGGACTGGCCTTAGCCCAATCTCCCCAAAGTCTTTGTTTTGCCTTGGGAGCTCTTGCCACCTCTGGTCTATATCAAATGCAGCCAGTTTTTCTGAAGTGGCTGACAAGGGTGAGAACAAATGGAGAAGTCAATAGAAGTCCATCTTCTTTTGTTTGCTGACCCCAAAATATCAGTATATAATGTCTTCCTGGGGACCCCTGGTGGTCTAGTGGTTAAGATGCAGCGCTCTCATCGCCGTGGTCGCAGGTTCGATTCCCGGTCCTGC
>JAWWLV010000045.1:33338851-33386262 GCA_035041135.1 Platyrinchus mystaceus
CAGCGCAGGCTGTGTCTCACCTAAAAAATCCATTGCGCAGGCTTGAAAGGTAAAAAGACCTTTCCCAGTTCTTCGTTCACAAAGACTGGCCACGTTTTAATGTCTTCCTCAACCAAGGAAGATAGATTTTTATATCTTGGTCACTATTTTAGCCCAGACAGCTGAAAAAAGGGATAAGGAAACATAGATAGGAGAATGCAAAATGTATGCTATTTACTACTTTTTCCCCACAGAATGTATATGACTGAAGTATTTTCTTAGGAGTAAGGTGGTAGTACAATACAAAGGAAGTCCATTGCCCATTTAAAATGAAAGTAGTTTTTTTGGAGGTATGGGAGGGGGGGTTTAGTGGTTTTTTTGTTTTGTAATGCCCAGATAGTCATCTAAAACTTGCATTTACATTTGTTTCTCATTGGCTGTCCATTAATTTTTTTTCTTTATGTCCTTGTAATCTGTAAATATATATATTTGGACTATAGACCTGTCAGTTTAACTAGGAAAGAGACTGGAGCTTCAGCAGTAATATTAACAAACTTCAACTTTTAACATTTCTGATTTACGTTGTTTCATTACCATGTGACACACAAGGTCAGGGAACACATGAATTTTACACTACAGATGAAAGACTTGTTTTTTGGTAGGTCTTTAAAACAGAACTCTGTCTCTATCACAGGAAAGATAAAAGAAACAACTAGGAATTTGACATCTCTTCATCTACCTACTTGTACTAGTGTTATGAGAAACCTCCCAAGCTTTATGGAGGACATGCTTTAACTTTTTCCACAATCAAAGGTGCCTCACACATAAAATCCATAATCATGCCATTGAATCTAATTATTCCATCTCTGAACTTTCACGCCAGACAGTCTCCTACATCCCAGTACAGCTGCCCTAAAGAAAGCAATAAATGAGAAAGACAATAAACTAATCTCAAGGACCTACTTTTCTGCAAACCAACCCTCATGTAGTTTTGTGCTACGCTTACTCCAATCTAGCTGTAGGCCTATGCTAAAAGAAGGACCCCTGCTGCCCCCGCCTTTCACTAGGGTGTTTTTTCGTGGCTTCCTCTTCACTGGACCTCACATGGTGTGGCTGGAGCATGTCTCAGTGCAGAACATTGATCTGATAGAAAACTAATAAGCCAAAGAAAAAGCCCTCATACTTATCAACCATACCTGCTTGTGGTAATTTTTTGTGAGCCACATTTATCATGCCTGGACAGCCTCTGCCACAAGGTTGTGTTTCTCTGTATCAGTTCACAGAGGTCCACCTACACCACCCAAAATCCTCAGTGTTTTCTAAGGACCAAGTGTATTTGCAAGATAGCACCTAATTGCAATTGCTTTAATTTTTCAAAGCATTTTCTTGTTCATTGTACAAAAATACCCTTCTGTCCACAGCCATGGTTAGAATGGACCTGAGAGAAATCCATGACTCATGCTATTGCCATAGGAGAGAAGCTATTCCATATTTAAAAAACCATGGTCATGTCCTTTACCATGTGCAGGACTGTGAGAAAGATGTGGTATAGATGGGAACTGGGAAGCCTGGAAGAATGGTTTCCTTTTAAAAAAAGGAAATATTATTTTTCTCTCAGTTTCAAATTTTTAGGGCCAAGGACTGAATTGCCAAGTCTTCATAAATCACCCACTGCTGCCATTATTGCTTCCTGGAAGGAATTCTTGGTAATGGTGTTGGCTCTTCTGAACATGTGCTATAGGAGATATAGAAACAGCCTTTTCCATGCTATATTTTCATTTGATTTTTGTTGAGCTGTGTCAGGTCTTCTCAACATCTCTCAGACATCCTTCCAATCATGAGAAAGTGAAAGCATGGCTGGGTAATGTAATTGTACCATTAACATTGTACCACTAACACTGTACCACTCCTGCCTTCACGAGGGAGGATTTCAGTCACTAGGCTAGATCTCTACAAGGAATTTCCTTGCCCCAGTGCTGAGTGCTTAGTTAATGGTCTTTAAGCTTTCTTAATGATCTTTGTATCATTTGAGCATGCTAAATGACAAATCAGCACTGGCTATCTGGCCAGGAGAGCCCATATGAAATCATTGCTGTAGCGTCTCTAGTAAGATCTAATAGAACTACTTGAGCAACTTCATCTGTCCTGACTTACTCTTAGTTTCCTTAAAAACTTTGTCAAAACCAGCAGTTCTATTTAATAACATTTGTTTGAAGTAACTTGGTTCTCACCAGTTTAGGAATCAGAATTGTTTAGGTTGGAAAAGACCTTTAAGGATCACTGAGTTAACCCAGCACTGCCAAGTCCACCACTAAACCATGTTTCTAAGTGCCCCATCTACATATCTTTTAAATATCTCGAGGGATGGTAACTCATCCGTTTCCCTGGGCAGTCTGTTCCAGTGCTTGGCAACCCTTTCCATAATGAAATTTTACTAATGTCCAATCTAAACCTCCCCTGGTACAACTTGAAGCCATTTCCTTTCATTGTGTCACTTGTTACCTAGGAGAAGAGATCAACACCCACCTGGCTACACCCTTCTTTCAGGTAGTTGTACAGAGTGATAAGATCTCCCCTGAGCCTCCTTTTCTCCAGGCTAAACACCCCCATCTCCCCATCAGACTTGTGCTCCAGATCCTTCACCAGCTTCATTGCTCTTCTCTGGACAGGTTCCAGCACCTCGATGTCCTTCTTGTAGTAAGGGGCTCAAAACTGAACATAGGAGATGCAGCCTTACCAGTGCTGAGTACAGGGGATGATTGCCTGTATAGGTAATTTCCACTGATTCTACTAGGAATTTCATTGCTATTTTCAGTGTAAAATTTCAGTGGATTCTTTGTATACTTTTTAGTCTGGTGTTATTTCCCTTATTTGAAATTCACACTGTTTTGTATTGACTGTTCATCAGTCACCCTGCTTGAAAGAACTAATTTTCAGCTGGTCTTCACCGACGTTATGCTTGTGTATGTATGTACCTCAAGTAAATCCAGGTAGGGTGCATTGTTATGGATTATGACTACAGAAGCTGTAGATTTCTATCTTTATCTGTTTATAGCTCTCACATTTTAAACAAACTCTGGACAGAACTCACCAAGAGACTACTCATCACCATCCCTGGAGGTATTTAAAAGACATGTAGATGTTGGTGCTTAGAAACATGGATTAGTGGTGGACTTCGCAGCACTAGGTTAATGATTGGACTTGATGATCTTAAAGATATTTTCCAACCTAAATAATTCTGTGATGTTAAAATGCTCTTTTTGAATTTGGCTTTTCATCAATATGCAGAAGAGAAATTGTCACAGTGTCCATCAACAGTGAATCAAACTTTTTTCCTCTAAGCAGGCTTCCTAAGGCAGTAAGATGTACAGCATTATTCTAACTCTGTGTCAGTCCTTTCCTAATAATAAAACTGTATCATTTAATCTACTTGCCAATTTCAGCCAGATTTGGCAGGGAAGTAGTTATTAAACCTCAAAGATATTAAGTTCTTAAAACGATAAGAAAATCAGGAGAGAGATCACATTCAAGCCCTCTCTAAGGGGAGACCTGAACAAGAGTTCAACTATATTATTAGATTATAGCAGCTAATATTATTGTGAATAATATGTATTATGTATCCATGTGAGGGTGGAAGATAGAGAGGCATTAGGAGTGTCCAGCTCTGGGAAGTACCTGTGAGTAGTTCTGCTGCCTGAGACACCACAGGATGTGTCTTCTGGCTACAACGCAGCAGCAAGCCCAGCTTTGCTCCTTCTGCTGCCCAGGGAACTACACAGTTCTTAAAGCTCGGGAACTTCTCAAATTCCCAATTTCAGAAATTCCTAGATAGTTACATTAGGTATTAATTTTTACATTGTAATACTGCTGGGGGGGGCGGGGTTGGAAGCTTGACTTCTTATTTGGAGGTTGGACTCATGAGTAAGATCAGTGACTGCTTCCAAGTAATGGTTTATGATTCCAGAAGGGCTGTGTCCATACTTGTAAATAAAATTTTCAAAAGCCTCTTCTCTGGCCCTACAGGCAAGTGGCAAGTGGCTTGTGTTTTTAGCCTAAATTGCTCTCCTTTGAAATAGAGTGTCCTGGTTCATCCTGCTTGTGAGGAATGGTCCCTGGCTTGAGCCTCCCCTGCAGCTTGCCTAGGTCCTCTCTAGGAGAGACTAGTTCTTATGAGCATGATACGGGCGGGCCAACACAGTGTCCAGGGACATGCTCACAACTAAGCCTTTTTGCCCTGGCCTTCTTTAGCTTGCTAGCAATGCTGTAGCCAGGAACACTGATATTCCAATTTGCTATTTTCTGTACCACTGGGGGCAAACACAGAAGAGAGAGGAATGATTGTATTCTGCTCACACGTCAGTTAGCTTAGATTGCATCAGGAGCCTGCTAAATCATTGTCTCTTCAGCAAACTGCCCAGGCCAATATGAAAAAGAAGATTTACCAAAGCTGCATCTATCGTCTGTGACAGACCTTTATTCCATCAAAATTCTTTCCAGAGGGGAGTAGTATTGTGAATGTCTGCCCCTACCAATGTTGTGTTTAGCATCCTTAAAGGAAAACCTTGCAAAGGCACAACCTGCTTTAAAACTGCTAATGCAAAGGTGTAAAAAAGGCAAGAGGAATAAATGACTCCTTCCACGTTAAAGCAAAAGGATTAGAACTGCAGAGTACTTTCTGAGAGAACTGCGGGACTTTCAAAGGCTGTTCTCCAAGTTCCTTCAGCAAAACCTATATAAACCTGTTAAATACTTCATCATGAAGGGTAAAAGAAAAGGCAGTTGTAACGCAACAGCAGATGTTCTGCAGTAAGTCCTTTTCCTCTCTCCTTGCCAAAGGCCTGCTTCCCTGGCAAGCAGCAGATCTGCATTAGCTTCAGCTGGGGGTTGTGTGGTCGCAATGTGCCACAATGTGGCACTGAACAACTGCAGTTCAGTCATACTTAAGAAGGCAGTAGTTTAAAATTCACACTATAGGAACACATGGTGATTATCATTACTCCATTTCTCAGTATCTGACAGTCTGAGCATCTGATATATGATGCCTTTTAAAAGGAACAGGTTGAAACCCTGCACCTCTTTGCAGTACAGATAAAATGACCATCATGTATTTTATTGTTTGTGTTTGACTTAATTATTTCTGGGATCTTTATAAGTATTGCAGCACCTTGTCCTTAGCTAAACCTTTCTAGTAGCTCACTATTTCCTTGCATACGGAGTGTGGGTGACTGAGCCTACTTGGCATTTTTATTGCCATGTGTTGTGTGTATTTGAGCCATATCACAATTGGAAATACCCCGTATAAATACACTGTATTAATACCCTCTTGATCTCTGTATGCATATAGACTCATTTTCAAAGATATTTATGAGTGATTGCCTGATTTTCAGAGTACTCCTATAAGGCAAAAGTAGAGAAAATATGCATAAACCTATTCTCTGTTCATCGAGGGTTTTTTCCCCCTCTTGTTGTAATAAATGATAGAAGACAATTTGTACACCTAGGACCTGGCACTATAAGGTGCATCTGGTCTGGCAGGATGCTTAGGTTGGATATCAGAGTATGTACTCTGATAACAAACAATTAGGAGCTTTTGCCTTCTAGTTAATGTAGTTTTAAAAGTATAAAGAAGTAAACATTTTTGTGCATAGCAGAACATTGCTTTGGAATGTACTTTCAGTATTTAATCTTATCCTGTTTAATGGCTGTATTTTAGTTGCACATTTTTAACGCCTTCGTGCAATGAGTTTCTGATACCTTTGTCTAATGTACTGTCAAGAAGAAGATGTGGAAGATCCAAGAAAAAAAGTGCTGCTTTCATTGCAATTGCTGGAAGCTTTGTCATTCCTTCAAGGAGTCAAAATGACTGTGTTCTTGCAGAATGCTTCTCTCACATCTGCTGCTTATGCCGAAGACACTTTATTATTTTCCTCATTTTTTTCTGTGCCTTTCTAAGATCTGTAACAGTTTCTGTAATACTGTGTCCTAAATTTTGCATTGTTTTCCCAAGGGGAAACAATAACCATAAGTGACCCTCCTGCTCTCGATGGCTCTCAATACTACCTCCCATGTTGTGTTTTCTTTCATAGCTGTTCTGCTGTTGCCAGACAAAGTTCTATTCATTTATCACCCCCATATCAGTTTTCTGATTCGTTGTCCAGTAATTTATGACTGTTTGGAGCTTTGGTACTCATTACAGTGCCCAGTGACCCTTGTGACCCTCCTCCACATGCACTCTCTGCCACCTTGGCCCCTGGGCCAGTTTGTTGATGCTGCAAATTGCAGTGCATATGTCCATACCAAGCCATGCAACTGAGGAGCAAGAGCTTTGTTTGACCAACTAATAGCAAGTATCTAGAATTTAGGCAGCGAGAAGTCAATCGTACAGATAAACAGAAGCCGATAGTAAGATTCATAAGTTGTGCCTGACTATGTAGGTAGTGAGGTGTTGCTGATACAGTGATGAGCAAGAGAGAATTATGTAGGTAGGTATACAGCAGCTTGAGGAGAATATTGTAAATAAAACACTGATTGAGTGGCTTTCCTTGGAACTCAGTGGAATTCCCCCCAGGTTACCGCTTTTTGCAGGGTGGGGACTTCATCCTGCTGGGTGTAAATGCCAGTTGAATCACACTGCCAAACTGAGCATGGGCTGGTGCCATGGGCAGTTACCGGTGGTGGTATTTGTGAAGGCACATCACCAACGTACTTTCTTTGTTCAGTGCTTTTGGTGGTACTTTAGAAGTACCAAGTAGGAAGATATGTTATGTTTTTTCCCTTTCATCTTTTCATCTCCTGAGAATTATATTTAAGACATGAAATACTCTGAGCACTGGAGGAAGATGGCGAATGAGCAGGATGGGAGAAGAGAGTTGTTTCCTTTCTGATGACTTCAATTAACAGTGTGAACTTGTTCATTTTTAAAATTATGACTGATTTGATTTTTTTTTCTGTAGCATAGATCTTGGCATGGAATTACAATGCCAGTTATATAAAATATATAGAATACATGTAAAATACATATACGTGTACCTGCATGTACAAGCATATAAAATAAAAGAAGAAAATAAATCTGCAATTAGTTTTTGAGCTTTGGTCATTTGTTTCTGAAACAAGAAGGACTCTAACTTCCCAAAATAAGTCCCCTCCTTGATGCAATGTAAAAGGATCCAACCTTACACTTCCTCCTTAGAATTTCTGGGGAAATGCATTTTGCTGCCAACATAACGTGCTTTAACAGGTCTCCTGCTGGGCAGACCTTGTGTCCCGCTGTGACAGCCATGACCATGTGTACAACTGATTGTTACTGGGCGATATAAATCTGATTGGAACATGCCCGTTAATTGGTTTGAGAGCTCAATATAGACAATGCTGTCTTGTAGCAGATTGTGTAGATAGACCTAGTCATAGGGTTAATTCTGCTTGACAGCACATCAGCAGCATCTTGAGTAATTACCCAACTTAAGTTTTCCCACAGTTGAATTGAGATCTTCAAAGGCTTCTACATTTACAAGTATTATTAACCGATATCTGAAACATGATGTTCCCACAAGGGCTAATTTTTTCTTCCTTTTATTAAATATACAGGTTATAGGGTTCATTTGCTAAGTGCTAAACCCTTAGAAGAAAACACTACTTGTTAGAGAAAGAAAAATCTGCAATGCATGACCAAAGCTAATGGTGCATAATGCACACTTCATTGTCTTTTTGCAAATACTTTAAAACAAGTTAAAATTTAGGTCTGGCTCCCTTCCTCTCTCCCTCTCTCCCACCCCCCACTTTCCACTTTTAAGAAAATCAAACCACTTACTCCTATGGGCAGAGTGAGTAAATTGAAGACACACACAAACAAAAACCTCCTAGGACGTTCTACAATTAAGTGCAGATCATTGGATACAATACATATGACATTAATGAAATGATATCTGCTTCAAAAATAAATTGGAAACATTCATGAATAAATTAAATCGTCTTAATGACTTTTCAAAAATGAAAATGAATGAAAACTATTTATTTCATACAAACAACTGTGTGCTATGATTCACAGTATAGAATTTAATCCTGTTTAAAATTTTTATTTTCTTCATTTTGTGATTTTACTTTTATTATATCTTTCTTGTAACTCTACATTGTAGAAAACAGCAAAATATTAAAGATAATATTAATTATTTGGGTTCAAATGCCTTCGAATGCATTTGATGTTAATGTCCAGAGTTAGTTACTGGTCTTGTTAAAAATGATGTTTGCTGGGGGAATCAGTCTGACAAATGGCTTTTATGGCATAAAGCAGTTCTTGTAACTTACGATCTTTTTATTTTCTTTTGCAGGTCAGAAACAAAGTTTGACTCCAATTCAGGTATGTTTAGATTTACAGTGTTTTACTGAATGTACACTATTCAGGTTAATCTCAAAAGAATAGTTTATCAGTTCAAGTTCAGTTTAGTTTTAAACAAACTGGGGTAGGTCAGTCTTAAAAAGGATCTTCATTTCTCACCCTCTGAAAACAGCATTATTACTGTGAAACATTTACTTTCATTCCTTTCATCAGTTGCTGTCTCTTTACATTTTCCCAAAAGATGATCAGGAAGATGTATCTTGCAACAGGCTTAAATTGATCCAGAGGAATTATAATACAAATAAATGATAATACAGACTAAAGCAAATGGAGGATTGAAGTTTGAGAATGATCACTGCTATAGAGGAGAATGTTTTTCTTCCTGGTGGACAAAGACATTTCATGGGAATTTGAAGTCAGTGCAGCCTATCTGTCAGGAAACAGATGATTTGTCATCAAATTTTCGTGACAGATGCATGTACACAATACATGCCAGACCAGTCTGTAGAGCTCAGTTGAGGAGATTTACCAAAAGGCAGTCTCTCTCAAGTTGTCTTTTTAAAGAATTGTAATGTGTTGTAGGGATTGGGAGAGAAGTGAAGGTCAGTCTAACAGGTTAATGTGTATCTAATAAGACAAAAAACACAGGACAGCAAACAGGGGAACAGTTGTGAGAAAGAAACAGAGATCCTAATACCAGACTTATTCAGTTAACTATTCCTGGGTGTTTTTGTGGAGTTAAACAATAATAAATTAAGAATAGGCTGTTGTCCTGAAACTAGCATAAATGTCCATTGCCTGAAACAGTCATTCAACATACATTTTTTGTTAGGATGAAAAAAGTCTGTTTTAAACAGGAAACTTGATATTATTATGGCTATTTTGTTTTTAGACTAATGTTATCTTCTATATGGTTTGCTTAATGCAGTGATTATAATTGCTTATAATGTTACGAATTTTACAATATGTATTAATGAGTGTTTATGTAATAGTATATTTCCTTTTATCCCAGTTTACCGTGATTTCGGTTTAAAATGTGAAGCATTATGTTGCTTCTTCTTTCCACATTAGATTTTATCTTTGGAACTATATGGGAGTGAAATCTACAGCAGGAAGCATTTAAATGGCCAATTCCTACATCTTGTATACTCGAGTCATCTTGCTTCTATTATGATTTTAGTCTGTGAGTTTGAGGTTACCTGCTTTAAATGCTACTTGAATGAACTCTATGCTAAGATTGCTTCTTGGATCATGAGAAAACATGGAGGGGTTACATGGAGGATAGCCTCACACACTGTCCGTCATTATCCCCTATATTTCAGTACAGTCACCAAAACTGGGAAGTGGAACAGAATGTCTCGTCTCACTTTTCTGTTGAGTGGAAAATGCTCTCTGCAGAGCTTCAATTTGCTTGGTGGATTAAGCTACAATTATCTGACTCTCTCTTTTGAAGCAGTTCTCCTGTTAGGTGCCCTATTCTGCCTGCCCTTGCCAGTGAAGGTAGGGGTATGGTGTGTCCCAGGGAGCCCAGCGTAGTGATAGAAGTTTAGCACTGCAGCTATGGCGACTGCCTGCTCAGTACGTGTCACCAGATCTCTGCTCCGGAGCTCCTGGTCTCATTTTATTCTTTGCCCCAAATACTGTACTTGGGACTGAGAATTACTGAGGTTTAATGCCTCAGTCTCATCAGTGCTGCATCATTTGGCACAGATTTCAGCTAACAACCAAGGATAGATGTTAAAAAATAGTAGAAAAAACAGATTAAGCACACAATTAAAATGGCATTTTAAGAAAAAATAAGTCACAGAAATCATATAACTTCAATGTGCATTTCATGGCCAGCAATACCAAGGCTGAAAAAACCCTCATCTTTGTGAGAAGTCCAGCAGCCTTCCCTTTATAGGGACAGCACTCAGTTCTTCCACTGAGAAGCTATTTGTGATAGTCAGATGGAGTTTCTCTTTTGTTCCCAATATATAAGAGCAGAGGAGAAGTGGAGATACTGAGGTCAACTCAACATGTATTACCCAAATAAAACAGCACTGGTTTTGTTTCCCCACCAAAGAGTTTGCTATTACTTTCTACAAGCAGACAATAAGCCCAGACCTCCTGCTGCCTCTGGGTGAACAGGAGGGTGTAGGCAGGGAGCAGAAAGATGCGTTGGTGATGGCATTCTCGTAAAAAACAGCTTTCTCTCGTGTGCCCTATGTAGCACCATGTTCTGTATTACACAGGCCTTTGAAGAGTGTAAATGTAGCATTGGTTTTAAAAGGGCTGTTGCCATTTGACACCAATGACTCTGTATTTACACAACCTTGAGTTCCTTGGAGACAACTTAAGGTATTTTCACATCCCTCATTTCATTTTGAACTCCCTAGACTGTCGTTCCTGAGTAAGCAATGATCCCGCAAACTGGAACAAACATGCTTTGTTCTCATTTATCTTATGTTACTCAAAACGGTTCAAGTGTTGAACATGAGAATGAGGTTATTTTATTCCAGAATGCATTTTTTTTCCAAGGAGCTGTTCTGCAACTGTTGCATGCTCTAAATTAACCCTAATGTTAATTCCAGTTACGTTGTAAGTCTAGATGTGCCCTTGTTAAGCAGTTATCAATGCTTATTATACTCGTCTTTCCTAGAAATATTTGTGAAGCATTGAAGAATTAAAAGAAGTCTTTCTGAAGCAAGTACAAAGTCAGAAATACAGCTTCTAAAGTGCCCAGTAGGCTCACTGCAAATGTAACCCTGGAAATGTTGTTCAACACTGAAATATTAAGCAAACGTTGCCAAAAGAAGATTAATTTGAACTTGAGCATTAAGTTAAAAGGAGGCTGCAAAATTCCTACAGCGATGATCAGGATTTATCCTACAAATAGCTATAACATCTGTAGGGGACACACATTCTTTATATCATGACTAACAGTTCCATCTGAGAAACTTCTTTTTCTCTGCTGATTCTTTATAAGTCTATAGCTGGCAGAATTTCTGTCTCAGAGACCATGGGGTTAGCTTCATGCTGTTAGAAGATCTTAAGAAATGAAACAATTTTTCTTTTCTGTCATAATATGATGAATTTCACTGGTACTTAAAATTGATTTTTTTCTAACAAAGTACCTGAAAGTGAAAAAGGTTGTAGGAAAAATATTTGTTTTCCTTAAAATTTGCTAGGGAACAAGGTAAACCACACAAAAAGCACAGCTGAAACAATTTTGTTCTAATTATTAGTATTTTGTTTGTGTCTAAATTGCTTATTGCGATATGTGCTTGGTTAGAAAATTTTGTAATTTAAGAATGTAAGAATTATATTGGAATATTATTGGGATTCATTTGATGAATAATGAATAGGTTTTGGTTTTTTTAATTTAGAGGAAAATAGGTCTTCATGTTGCTGTTTCATGACAAGAAGAATTTGTAGGTCTCAAAAGCTCTTGCTGAACACTGTCAATCCCACTTTAGTAATAGCAAAAATAATCATACAAAATGCAATCAAGTGTCTCAGCATGCCCCCTGGTCACCAGGGAATTGTAACGGTGAATTTCCTACTGCCTACTGAGAGGGCTGGAGTTTTCTTGGGGAATCTACTGTAATATTTTCTGTATCCTGCATGACACTGTGAAGGTGAGATGTGATATTCAAGTGATGGTGTTGGCAGTGAAATCATGAAGTGTAAAAAAAATCAGTTCTGTGTTAAAAAGAAAGGGAAAACTCACGGACAATATATGAGGACTACACTGGAGTCTTTTTTGTATATGTGTCACTCAGACCATGGAATGTAGGAAGTCAGAGCATGCAGGGTGTGATAAAGGGACAGATGTAGCACCATGCTGTAGAAACATACCTGTGCACTGAAGAAAGAGGAGTGCCCAAGGACACACAGTGTCTTCAGCTGTGTTCATCATTTGCTTTGCCAACTTCCCGCTTCTCTCACAAAAACAGATGTATTTCCAAAACCTGTTCTTCTGTCTTCCTGCTTCTACATACCAAATGAAATGTAGAGATAATGTTTGTGAATTTATATGACCGTTTGTGTCAATACTTTGGAAACATTCCAATTAGTATCAGGAATTAAGCTATAATAGCTGCCCATGCAGCTAGAGGCTGCCCTCAGGGACAGCTACACACCAGCTTTTGTTGGATTCCTGCTGCTCCAGCAGTCAAATACAAAGCAAGTCAAGGAGCCCCTGACAGTTCCTGGAATTTCCTTTGCCTGCCTTGTCTGGACTCACAGTGTCAGCCAGTGACTCTGCAGGTCATTTCTCCTCTCCACATTGTATTTTGCACCAGAATGAGTGTATCCCTATGTCTTCAGCACTGCACAATGCTGCCAGACCTCCATCCCCATCAAAGTTCCCATCCTTTCCTTTCTCAATTCTTGTATTTACTGGTATATTTCCTTTTATGTGGCTCTTATAATGCACTAATTTGCAAGGCTACATGATTCAGCACAGGTGCTAGAGAACAGTTGAAGAAAATTATAAGGTTGGGGGTGGTCAGATGTTTTCCTCTCACAAATTCCTTTTGGCTACACTTCCAGATGTTCAGCAGTAGGCTTTCCAAACTCTATCAGCCCTGATTTCCCCTAGCCTGTCATCAGTCCCATTCTATGAAAGTCATCAGTACAAGCATAAGGAACTCTTCACCCGAGTAAGAGAGAAATGAAAACCAAAAGGCATCTTGAAAGTATCTTTCACTGACCCTTGCTACTAGGGAAGCACAAAAGAAACTTAACTTGCCTGAAACCTTAGGTTGCTGAAGCAGCAAGGTACTTAGTAATATCATCCATTGATCTAAATCATCAAAGGTCTAAGTACAGATTAAGAAATCAATTTCTAAATTTTATTGATATCAGCTTCTCCACCTAGGTTGTGATAGAGCAGTTCCTAGTTTCTTCTTAGAAAGGCTAAGTAGTTTCAGGAACAGGGAAGAGAAGTGACATTTGGTGTTCTTAACGTAACCACGTTGACAAGTTCAACAGTCATGCTACTGATTAAAAAAATATTAAAAGATCACTTACAGAATCTGTAACAGGGAAAAGTGGAAAAATAAACTAAGGTACTAAAGAACAGGAATGCTCCAGAGCTTTTTTGGATGAGGCAAATGACCTCTCCAGGTTCTTCTTCAGCTATGAGGAATAATTTCCTTCTCTCTTGCCACGACCAGCACACAGATTCTTGAAAAGGTGCAGGAGCTGGCACAGAGAGATTGTGGGAGGCAGATACTGCAAAAACAGAACAGCAGCTCAGATTATCTTGTCATTACTTGTCAGTGCTATTTTGTTCTTGCCATTAACAACTCTTCAAGTGGATTGTTGGGGATGCAACGGCTGGAGCACATGGCCTGTCATATTTGTTCAGCAGCAAGATGAGCATTTAGAGTCAGGTGCAAGCTGAACCATCTGATGAATGTTTTCAGGGCCATACTGTGATGTGGCTTGGAGTATTAGATGACTGGGGCATCTCACTGGTACATCCCAGTGCCGCTGCGGCACGAAGCACCACTTGTCAGCATGTGGTAGGAACTGTGCATTGGAGGGCCTTGCTCATGGAGCCAGGAATGTAATATCAACAAAGACAAATACAATTTTCTATTTTTGTCATACATATACTTTAATAGTCATTGCTGCTTCTTTCTTGCCTTGCTCTGAGGATCTTGGTGAGGAGGATTTTACAATGTGTTTAAATTGGTCCAGTAATGAAAATATTTATATTTAGGTTTTCCATTTTATTACCATTAACATAAGCAAATTCATCAGACTTATTTAGGAAAAAATTTTACCCTTCTTTCTAACTGCTGAAGACAATATTTTCTATCTTTTTCACTGTAAGTAGCTAAAAAAGGCTGTCTTTAAGAAACAACTGGTAAAAGTAGTCTGAGAAGACATGAATAATATACAAATCATGGTTTTATTCATGGAATTGGAAACTGTGGGTCTGAGTTAAATTACAAACTCTACAGCAGATTGGTTGAGGATTTTTTAATAGTTTTAAGCGTAGCTGCTTCAGACAGGTTTGGTCTATTGGGGAGCTAGTCTATTGTTAGTCAGCAAATTGCTCTTTCCAGTTAGAAACACTGAGCAGCGGAACAACCTTACTGTTCTGGATGGATGACTTTTTATGAACACAAAAGTCTTGCTTAGACCTGTTAATCGTTGTGCAGTTTTTTACTGAACAAGGTTACCTAATTATTTTCCAAGAGCTGCTTGCATTGCAGTCTTGTTCAGTGGACAAAGCAGAAGAGTTTTGGTGATACTATTGAATTATCCTACACTTACAAACTTCATAAAGAGTTTTCCTGGTCCTTTTACATGAAAATTCATTCAGTCAAATTAACCCTATTACAGACTAACTGTGATAATTAACACTGCCATAGTCCCACTGAATTAGTGAAAAAAGGAGTACATGCAAGAGAAGCCACAAGGGCAGTTTCTGGTCACAGCTGTAGCCCATTGAGATAGTTACATAGCTCTAATGCAACTTACCTACACATGTACAGCTCAAGTCAGTTGTATTGCTACATTGCTTAATTACTACTCTATTCATTTAACGCATGAATCAGGGGATAAAATTTCTTGTCTGCTTTGCAGTTTGAAAAATTCATTTGTAAGTGTAGTGTTCTGGCTTTGTGCATCATGTAGATACTTCTGCAGAGGTTTTGCAGAATGGGAATGTTTAGCTCACTGCATGGTGCCAGGAAACAAGAATTTGGTAGGATACAAGAATACATCATATCTCAACTATCTTCTGGTTCATAAGCAAGTGTCATCCATTTGGATGTATATAGGTAGCTGGAATGTGCAAGTTTGGGCATAATTTGGGTGGCTGATTCCTATTTTCAGTGTTGTATGGACATCTGCTGATTCTGTACCATGTTCCAGCATTATCTGACAACTCTGTGACCTTGGGTAAAGTACTTTTTTCCTACACCTTTTTGTTCCTGTCCATTGCCTTTATAATTTGGGGTTTTTTGCAAAATCCTTTGCAAGGATTTTCAGAGGAAGAGCTGTCTTCTGCTATTCAGCATGCCCAAGACCTAGAGCAGTGGAAACACTTTTTCATTTGAGATCACCTCATAGGTCCACCATAAATCACATCATGGGTGGCCTTTACAAAGTGTCTTCTTCTAGGCTAAGCAAATGAAGTTGAGTTAGAAAGAATCTCTGGAAAACAATGTAAAAGGCAGGATGGTGAATGTGTTCATGTGAATTAAGAGTATTTCTCTCAGCCTCTGCAGTCATCCACACCACAAAATTTGTGTCAAGGGGGTCTCAGTTCTCTGAAGAAAAAATAAAATGGTCTGAAAATGGTCTTCCCAGGTCCCGTATTTCTCACCTAATTGAACAGCATGATTTCTGCAGCAGAATGCATGACTGTGGCTATAGATAAAGGCCTGAATTTGTTTGTTAAAATCCAATATTTATTAATAATGGAGTTTAAATAACATGTAAATATGATCTAAGGACTTAGGCATATGGGACAGAAAATACTTATAGAATATAAAACTTCCAAAAGCTCTTGAAGACTAATATTCCTATCCATGAGATGGTAACCTGTTTACCATAGTATCATTCATGCATGAACTAATTTCTGAAAAATAAAAAAAACAACAACCAAAACCACATGTAAGATTCTTGACATAGTAGGGCCTGGAGAATGTTAAATGTTCTGATCAATTCCATTCATTACATCAGTTTGACTCTTGCAAGATTCTGAGCAGTCTGATCACTTCTGCAGACCATGAGAGTTAAAGATGGTCTAGACTTGTTGTGGATCAGTTTTATGCTGCTTTCCATTGTGGTGGAAATACTATTGATTTTGAATGGAAAGGGATGTGAAATCAGATAGTGCCCTGAAAAGATCCTAATAAGATGTTTGTTAATATAGACTGTATTTGGTACAATGCAAGACATTCTCAAGACAAATTGTTTTTTCCTCCTTAAAAAGTACTCTTTTTAAGCTGTATCTCCCCTCAAATATGCCTGTATTCACTCTGAATCAGTAAATTCCTTTCTTATTCTAGAAATGCATGTTGAGTCTCCACTGCACCCTTCAGTAAAATTAACAGAAATTCTTAAGTACTTCCACTCCCTTTTCATTCATTCACTCCTACTCAACTGAAAATTATTCTTGTTCTCTTTTTGGGTGACTAATAAAATTTTTCATCTTTTACTTGGGTGGCAAAAAGCAAGCCAAGGAGGTTGGGTTGTGGCTCATTCTCATTTGTGTAGTGACTAAGGCTGTTCTGGGAAATCAAATGCTGACTCACTAGTTCCTAAACCCTTTTTTGGGTAGATCACTACATCAGTTATCCTATCAAAAGGACATCCCTTGTTTCTCATAGCACTTTTATTTTCTGCCTTCTTGAAAACAGACAAGGTCAAAGGAGGAGGGAGCAGAGTACAAGGTGGCAAGGTTAGTAGCCTCTATGGGGATACTAAAATCCAGTTCCTACTTGGCTTCTTGTGGAGGAGGGAAGTTCTTCTATTCACATGATACCTTATTAAATCAGAAGAAGATGAAAAACATGTCTTCTCAGCTGAGGGGTGGTCCCACTTTTACATCCAGAGAGTCTAGCAGCTGCTTCATGTTCACTTTCCAGTTTCACAGTAAAACCAAATCAAACCAAACCAAACATAACCAAACTAAATCTAACCTAACACAAATCCCTGGGTTTGGCTGAGGGAGAAGAATTCCTTAGGATGCTTTCCTTCAGCCACACTGGCTTCCCTTTCCACTCTGGAAAGAGTCCACACCTTCAATAAAGACAGCAACACCTTAAGACAGCAATAACATCACTTGTGAAAATCCGGAGGTGCTTGGCACTGCTGTGACCTGAACTGAGCTTCATAGTAAAGCCCTTGGGACAAGCACCACACTGGCAGCCTCATCAGCTTTTGGGACAAAGGAAGGGGGTGAGACTGTGGCATTCCATGGGTGCCCCACACATTGTGTATCAGATGCCTCTTTGGACTTTGACAGCTTATCTATGGGACAGGCTGCAGCCACACACCAGGCAAAGAGGATGACTGAGGTGTGCCTTGATGAATTTAACAGGACAGGATGGTTATGATCAACGTGTCCACTCTTTTTCTCATTATTTTCTCATTAACATGAAGTGCATTTTCCTGTTTTGGTTCTAGGCAATGTCTCATTAAGCACAGTATCTTCTGTGGCTGCGTGCATGTTGTCTAAAATAGCACATCTGTTTTGATTAGCACGGTTTTGTGGGGTTATGAATTTGAATAAGAAAGAGGTGCAAGCCGGTTTTGTTTCTTCCCTCTGGATTTGTCAGAGAAAAAAAGAAACAACATCTTGTTTGTACAAGATGATGAGAATGATATCATAGAGTATTAGTTGAAATTGGAAGGAATCTGTTATTTGAAAAAAATTAGACTGTACAAACTAGCTAAGTGATAATTACTAATGGTAGAAGATTCAATAAAGATTAAAATATTTAATGTTTTTATTTCATTGATGCAGTGCCATAAATTTATGACCATTAAGAAACCACATGAAAGATCTGTCAGCTTTTACTATTTCACATTTTGGTCTCTTATGAAAACTGATTTCAGGTTTTTTAGTACTAAAAATAAAGGGGAAAATGCAAGCTGCTTTTAATCAAACTGGAATGTTCAGTGATCACCATCACAATCCTTACAGTGTTGATCTGAGTATGAAGCAAAGAACATTAATTTATCTTTTGTTGACTTAATTTAGTGGCAACCATAGCCTTTAAGATGTAATGATAGACAAGTTTGTGTCATACCACTGCAAATGCCACTGTACTTGTGAGCCAGCATCTGCTTAGAATTAAGTCCTAAGTCAAAACACCAATGAGGTCTGCAAGTTTAAGTTAGACACAATTTGCATTGAGTTTTATGTGTGTAAGGACATCATGATCAGGTCTTAAGTCAGATAACATAACCATAATATCATTTTCAGGTTATCTCTATGTCTGGCTTTCACACAGTCCCCGTGTGTCTGTGGAGAAAGTGCAGCATTTCATTTGGAGGGATATCAGTATATCGGGGGAGTGGGATCATCTTAACTAACTGTAACTATCTACCTTAACACAGCCCTCTGAGCTTCATCTTGAGTCAGTTGGAAGAGATAAACATCCTCAGATGAGTTCATCCCTTCTGCTGGAGAAGTTTCTGGGTGTTTCTGGGTGCACTGATTCATCCTTTTGAGTGCCCATCAACTTTAGAGTTAGGCATGAAGCTCTGATGGTTAAAGTCAGAAGAGATTATCACTGGAATGGATGTGCAGAGAGCCTGAGGATGAGGGGATGTGATCCCAAGTCACTTTCTGTGGCTGATACTGTGGAGCTGTAGTGGAAAAAAAAATCATAAATTTAATAGGAGAACTACACAACTGCTCTCAAGTTCTGCTGGGTGTCAGTAAACCTCTTGTACATAGAGCTTGTCTGGAGTGTATTTATGGGAAAGATGAGTTTAGTTGTGATTACTTTAGTTCTGTTTCTCCTTGTATGCATTTTCATTTCCCTTTTCTTATCTTACCTTTCTTAAACAAAACCAAATCTGCTTATGTTTCAGTTATTGTTACCTTAGAGAATTGCTGCAATTGTTATCACTTTTTTCTTGAATTATGAGTAAGAATTGTCAGACGTGAAAAAGCTGACAAAATATGTTTTGTAAATTGAACGTTCACCACGTTCATCTGTTCATGTGCAGGAAGAGAAATATGTAACTTAAAGAGAGATGGCCTAAGGATAATAAGAGTGAATCAAAATTATTGTAAACATACTCAATTCAGCTTCAGTCAGGGCCCAAATATTAAACGGGGTTTTGGCATGTTTCAGAAAGCATGTGAACTTTTCCAGAAGCTTAGTAGGAAGAGATTTTGCTGATTTTATGTCACTACTCTTGAGCTTTTGGAAAGTCAAAAGTCGATTATTCTATGTTAACCACTCTAACCAAGTTAAGGACTCCTGACACAATAAATGTAGATATGAACACTGAAAGGTGTATTTTTAAAACATTAACATTTAGAGACAGAAGCGTTCTGTTTCTGCCTCTTACTTTCCAAGGAGATGGTCATGAGAACAGAATTCCCCTGATTATATTCTCATTTAAAATGTGTTTACCCATAACATTTATGGATTTTGAAAGTGCTCATATACTCACTTCCATACTATTATCTCGCTTTGAGTCAGTGATTTTTTTTCCCTGTCACAGACACTATAAGGGATTTAAATGGAGTCCCAGGAATACTGATTCACAGAGGAGTGGGATTTGGAATGTCAATTGTCAGCACTGATAGAGTATCTGGAAACTGATTAAGGCATATTTTGGTTGAAGAGTGGCAAAAAAAATGTGCTTGTGAATAAAAGATCTGCTGCATTAAGTACTGTGTTGAGGGCACTAGGGCTCTTGAAACAACTTTAGAAGACAAGAGAAGATACAGAATTTCACTGAAATAAAAGCATTCTCTGCTTTCAAGTATAATAAGAAACCCCTGATTGAAACTACACTACACTGACCACACGTACCTGGATCTGTATCACTGTGGCAGTATGATTAAACTCGGCTGCATTTTACTGTTGAAGATCAGTACCATGCTGAAACCTCTGCCAGCAGCTGCTTTCACTCCTTTGGTTCCAGGCATCACACTACAGACCATACAAAAACTAAGTCCCACTCCTAAAAAAGCGAAGAAATGTACATAGCAGAACTGTAATCTTAACTCCCTTGCTCTAGTCTCTGTAAAAGTAATTTCTTTAATGATACATTAACTTAAGCTTTCACGTTCCCCTTTGCTTTCTCACACCAGGAAGGTCTGGTCCCAAAGGACCTACTCCTGGCGAGGACACGTAACACACCACTGAGACTCCCTGGTGGGACATGCCCCCTCCTGGGCTCCTGTTTCTGGGAGGAGGGAGTGAGTATGTGACCACCTCCCCACCTCCTGTGAAGTCTATACACAAGTCCAAGTTTGGGCCCCATGTCATCACTTAGATGGGTGCCTGCTAGTATGGCACCCTGAATGGCAAGGCAACGTGACCGTGTTTGGGTGGGAGTGAGGACACAGATCATCAAAATGCCTGTGGTCTTAAGCTGATCTGATCTTCCTTCATCAGTTCAAGACAGGATGGACCATACAGAGACTGTGTCCATCCCTCCCCCTCTACCCTTCTTCCCACAGTGAATGGGGTTATTGGGAAACTTCAGAAGCTGAAACTCATGAGATTCCCCCTGGCACTTTGCCTCTGAGAATGTTTCTAGTTATCCACAAAATGATCGAGCTTTAATGGGTTTCTCATAATTTGTACTAGCAGTAACAGTGTATTTCTTTCGTTCCTCTGCCAATAGTTCTTGCATTTTTTTTTTTTTAATTTTCATAAACCATCTTGGCCAGTGCCAGGGTTAAATGTTACACAGATGGAGGTGGACAATAACATTAAAATGCCTAAGTAACCAAATGTATTTCAGCCTGCAGTTCTGCATTAACATTTGAATGAGAGTGTGTTACTTCCTATTTAATAATAAAAAGGTGCTTTGTTAAAGCGGAAAGAAAAGGCAGAATGTTCATCAAATTCATGAAGATTAAGAGGTGAAGGGCATGCAGTGTCATCTTCACTTCAATGTAAGGAATAAGATTATCTAAGTTATGTGGACATTCTACATTAAATTCAGGCTGTATTTACAGAAACTTACCACCCATATCTCATTAGTTCAATGTTATGGCTTATTTGTGCAAGTCTGTTTTAAAACTAATGAATGATGGCGAATTAGAGGTACAGCAGTGATAGCAGGTATTTAAAAAACATTCAAAGCAAGAGTGAAGAATGCTACACTCTCAGGAAACGAACTGATACTTACTGAAGCCCATGCAAATATTTAAAGGATCTAATAAATATCAGTGAAGACAAATAAAAGAAATAGTCTCATAGAATGAGCATAGGAAAGTAAATTGTTAAACACAGGGAATATTAGAAAGATATGCTAGAATAAAGCTACATATAAGATTATTGTTTGCTCTGCTCACCCAGTTTATGTATTTGCATGGATTCAAAGACTTTGCTGTATGTTCTTACTATAAAAAGAGGTAAAATGTTCAAATGGAGGAGGCTAATATCAGTCCCAGAGGGTGGGGTAGTCACAGCTAGAATTGTGAGAACAGGATTTTTCATTTTGGGACCAAACCTTTATATGGAAACAAGGTTGGGGACTTGTATATCCAGGAAAGTTTGCTTTAAGTTGTCAAGAAGGAAAAGAAAGAAGGAAAAGATTTTGACTTTTTTTTTTCCTTTGTATTGAGCTGAACTTTTAAAATAAATTGATATTGGAAAGGAAACATTTCAAACAAATGCTTGTGTTATATGTTTGCAAAATGCAGAGTGGAAAATAGTTGTGCTATTTGAATTTTATCCAAATTCTCTAATTTTTCCCGTTAAAAATTTTTATAAAGTTTTGAGAATGTTTCTAGACAGCTAGAGACTGTGGTTTAAGGCAATGTTATTATATAGAAAGAAACTAAAAACAAATTCCTAAAAGTGCCATCAACTTAAAACTCAGGCCCCATTTAACAGATGCTTACTAACTGGCACCCACAGATTGGTTTCTTAGATTGCACAGCCTTTCTTTTCAGTGCTGCCCCGGTACAATGCAGCTGAATCCCTCTGAGACCCCTGGGAAAACCAACAATAGATGATCAGTCATTGCACACACAGCTCTCTCCAAAGGGAGATCACTGTGATTCAGGCCTTTCTAGAAAACGATTCACAGTTCTGCAAGTATTTTAGACTTAACATTTCTTAGGGTGTGGATTAAAAAATGTGTTAGAGTAGCAGTGTGAAACAAATATTATACCTATTGATAGCAGCACTGGACACTGAAAAATAGAGATTGAACATTGGAAGTTTTGCTACTGGGGCTTCTTTGAATATAAGAGAGTAGGAATTCTTCCTTGTCCCCACTCCATCTCCTCCCTCAAAAATACAGCAAGACAATAGGATGGTGCCTTGTGAAAATGAAACACCATCATGTTTCATGCCAAAATGTGCAACCATTTTAATCAGGGTGAAGGTGAGGCTCTACAGGTCATTAAACTGCCTGCAAGAGAGGGAAGAACATTTTTAAGGTCCATTTTGGAGTGTGGGACAGAGTTCCTCAGGTTCTCTAGTTCTTGCTCTTAAGTCTGAAGCTGCCAGGCTTGTTTTGGTTTTCAGTGAGCTGCTTGATGGGCTGTTGCTTGTGGCAAGGGAACCAAGTCATTTGTCAGACACTGACAGTGCTGTTGGCTCCATTCTCTTCCTGCAGTACTTTGGACAGTATTTTACCTCTTTTTGCTTTATAGGAAGGAATACTATTGAGAACACCTGGAGTGATACATTCACAGCATGAGCATTTAAAACCATGGGTATGCCTCAGTTTCCTGGAGAGCTGGGAAGAAGTCAAGGAGCACACAGAGATTTTTTGGTCTGACTGCAAACCATTCAGGGTACTAGATGCCCGTTTTAGTGGAGATTTGAGCTTAAGACAGTCCTTTTTAGGCAACTGAAAGCAGACTTTTTCTGCTAAGGCTGAGTGCTCCACAGCCAGAACATGTGTTATTTTGATTGCAATCTGATGAACATATGAAAGGTAGAGAGGGAAGACCCAGCAACCTCTGGCATTCTAGTCTTTCCCTGTCCCTGCAACTTCCATTGTTGTCACGCTGCTAAATCCGATTTGACCACTCAGAACTTAAGTAAACAGAGATTGTAGCTGTGGGGAGTTATGTAGTCTTTAAAAAAGGGTCTGAGTTTGTTGAATAGAGTTGAATCAGTACTGGAGTAGCTTGGTGTCAAAGGTTAGATTTTGTTATATCCAAGACACAGTTGGGAACTGACAATACTGTAGCTTTTCTTGACTGATCTGGTTTTTTTCAGTGCTCACAGCATGCTCAAAGAATGAAAAGTACAGTACATTTCAGTCCCTTTCCAGGAAAGTGCATCCTGTGCTACCTGCTTGCTGTGAAAATATATAGCCCAGATAATTTCATTTCTAAATTCTCATTGTTTACTTTATGTAATGCTGAGACAGAGGAGATCTTTGGAACCAGAGGATTACAGGCTTATTTGAATTATAATGGCATTGACCTCAAGCAGCCTTTTAGTCAAGTCTGTTGTTTGTGTGGTCAGCTTACGTTTCTGTGATATTAGTGCAAAGATGTAATGTCAATGCTGAGTTCAGAGGTTTAGCTTATTCTAACAGCAGAGTTTTTGTCTGTCAGGGATATCACAGTAAGTCATCTTTGCACGCACTCCTTGCCCTGAAGCTGATGGAGTGCTTCAGACATCTCATGGCACCCCTTAAGTCTGCCTTGCTAAAGCTTCTCCACTTTGCATACAAAACATTAGAAGTTATTTAAAACAGAAGCCTCCCATGCATCTCCCACGGTACCTCCTGACCAGGCTGTTCTGCATTGAATGAGTCTTTGATGAAAGACAACCCTATGAAAAAGTAAGTGTGTCATGTTCCTTTTGTTTAAAATCCTGGGTTTTCTAATGGAAGATATCCTACTGATACCTTGTCAAGATTTTGCATTTTGCCTTCTCTGGTGAAAGCGTCTGTACTGCTTACCTTTAAGAATGAACCACAAACTCGTCTCTCAAACAAGTCTCTGTACAGCTCCTTCCAAAGGCAAATCAAGGCTACATTTCCTTGACTTCACACTCCCAAGCACACACTGCCTGAGAGGAAGTGCAAACATCCAGTTTGTTGCCTTTTTGAATGAAAAAAAATTATTTCCTGTAGCATAAGAAAAAGATAATGAAAGGAAGAAAGACAGTGGGAGGGCTGGCAATGAGAAGCTGCACACATAGAGTGTAAAAAGCATTAAATCAAATTAAATCTCATTAAACTCTCTACTTGCAGCTACTTTCCAGCTTAGCTATTCTTGATGACCGTCTGCTGGTGTGGATGATGTTTCTGCTGCCTAACTTCTGTCTTGTTAACAATTCTTCTTCCAGTTAAGACTTCCCTACATGTATCTGCCCACTTATTTTATCTCAGGGCTCTCTTGGCAGAAGTTTTGATAATAAGGAACCAAATCAACAATTGTGTGTATGAGGTGTGAATCGATTTTGCTTCAGTAAGTTTAGAACACCTTGCAAACTCATTTGGTGCTATTTATGCAAGGTTTCAGAAGAGTTTACCTTTGAAGTAAATATTAAAACAAAATGAGGTACAGCACTGTTATTGAATGCAGAACATTATTTTGCACCTCATTAGGTCTGTTTTTCCTACTAATACAGCAATGGCAATTGGACAAGTAAAAGACAGAGGGGATGAACAAAAGCAGTATTCCTTTCCTGAGCATGCCAAATCCGTTCTGTAAATGTGACGTAAAAAAAAAAAAAGCCCCCAAACCACATGGCAGAAGTCAGGCCTTCCAAGGCAAACCTGCACTACAGCAGTCTGCATAAACTTCTGCATCCCTTTTCTTAATATTTCAGACATTAGGATGATTTTTTGATGTGCAGCTAATTTGCTGTTTTACTTAGAAAGTTTCCTCAAGGAAATAAACAAAATAGTATAATTGTGGCTGAATGTTTTTCTGCTTTTGAAAATTTGAAGTTTTTATAAATGTTGAAAACATCTGTAGCCTGATACTTAGCAAGGCCTTTATGAATCTCTCTTAAGTAACAACTCTTACGCTTGCTTTGGGCTCCACTGGTCCCAGCACAAGCTTATGTTGCAACAGTTATGATGGGGGAACTGTCCCGAGCATGTATGTGAGATGCCCTGTGAGAATAACTTGCACAGGGACGGAAACTTATTCTTCCTCACAGCTTCACACAAGCCGCTGACCCCTTGTCCAGAAGATTTAAGAGTATTACAATAACTGATAGTATCAAGATTCTTTCTTTAGGAGTATCACATAGCGAGTGGTTCAAGTGATATCTCCCATCATGTCTCTGACATCAGCTAAGCAAAAGTAAACCAGCTCAGGAAATGAGCCACAAAATGCAAACTGTTACACACAAAAAAGTGCAGCACTTCCAATAATGCATCAATACTGTTGTAGATTTAGTGATGCTCTATTTTGACGTAAGACCGACAATGTTACGGCTTTTGAATACCCCTTGTTTTCTTTTTTTCCCCTGTAGAATAAGCTTTGCAGTGCTACCACCCTTTCATACACTGTTTTTCTTGCCTGCAAGACTAAGATATAGCTGGTGATAGAGAATTCTAAAAGGCTTGAGGTTAACAGAGTGAATTAAACATTCCTCTTCCAGCTGCTGCTGTTCACAACACGTTTGACAGTTAAAATACATCACACATTCTCTTGTCCGTTTAACATAAACAATTAGTATTTTAAGTGGAGTCCAGAATCAACCCTAAATAGGAAGATCCAGACAGGCAGTTCAGATAGGAAACTAAGCAGTGTTCTAAATTTATATAAAAGTAGTTTGCAGTCAGTTCAACCTAGGCCTAACACACTGTCTTCTGCAGCACATCAGACTGTGGAAGGTGGGAGAACAGTGGCTTGTCTTTTGTGGAAGAAGGTTTCATTTTTCATCTCAAAATTATTTCAGAACAAGTTTTTATCTGAAATTTTTAGTACAAAATATAAAATGGAGAAAAATGAAAATTAGAATATAGTATTTTTGTTTTCATATAATGAGTTCTTTGTCTAATGAAAAATTCTAGTTGGCCCAAGATATATGTTGGAGGAAAGCTTGTTTAAAGAGAATTTTTCTTTTTCTGTCTTTCCTGGAATGAAGACATTTGAAATCACAGACCTTATTGAAACAAACAAAAAAAATCTGGCTTCTCCGTAGGTTTACTTACTTGAAGATAAAGCAAACCTGAAATAACAGAAGGGCTTTAATGCAAACTCATTTTTAGTATAGAAGCAACATAGGGACCATAGTATCATTCTTTGTAGTTTTAGGGGCTCAACTTGATCTTTGCAAAGTGCTAATTTATTTTCTAAATGAGAGAATTTTTAATAAAAATGTTATAAACTGAAAAAGCTTCTCACACCTGACAAAAGGCATTTGGGATGTAATATTATTCAGTTGTAAATCCCTTCTTTTTTGAGTCTAGACAATGTATAGTTCCGTAACACAGAGGAGGTAACATTCTGTATAATATTGCTTCACACAGATGGTCTTGAAATTCTGCGTACCTAAAGTCAAAGCCTTTGTGGGCATGAGGATCTCTCTGGAAACCTGTCAACTTTTCCATGTCAAAAGCTAAGCATGCGTCTCAATCTGAAGCTGGACCAAAAGTAGCTATCAGTTATGACTGAACCCTCTAGTTACTAGCATGGGTAAAATATCTGATAGGAAGCATTTAGCCTCACTTCTGCTTGCTGGAGAGGAAGCTAAATTTTAAGTTATAAACTTTACATCAATGACTTTCCCTTTATTCCTTTGCAATGCTCAGTGGCCGATTGCACTGGGCCCTGAAGTGCAATAGTGCAAATACTGAATCATAAATAAACAACTTACCAACTTTGCAAAAGGAAGCCAGGCAATTAATTTCTTTTAAATTGAGACTTCCTCTAAAATGAAACAGTCCCCTCAGAGCCCTCAGACAAGGCAGCTTCTGCAGCTGTCAACTTGGTTTACACCTTAAAAGAAAAAAAAAAAAAAGGAACAGGGCACAGGGAGTAAAAATGAAAACAGCTTCAAGTTGTTCAATTTCCTGTTTGTTTAAATTTGTCCTTCCTGACATGCAGATTCATCACACTCCTTTCCTGGTGACTACTTCATTAGATTAGTTTAGTCAGGTATTCAGAGGGATTTTTATCTTCTGACTCATAAAATTCTTGAATTCCCCTAAGAATTTCCTATGTCTGACTGGAATTTTATGTCTTTATAGTTTCAGCTGGACTCCTTGAAGAAGTTGCTCTCTAAATTGCTGGTTTTGAGGTCACCAAACAGCATCTGAGGAGCCAGCTAGAGCCTGACTCCTGCTTTTCAGGAAAATTGATCTGTGCTAGCATTTCACCTCTTAAAATTTTTATCAAAAATTTTGGTTTTTTAAACTCTTCATTTCCTGACAATATTTCCCCTTGCTGCCCATGCCCTTTCCAGGTGTCCACTTCAGAATATTTCTGTCCAATTCCAAAAATGCACCCCAGTGGCTCAAAGTGCAGCCTGTATGCCATCCCATCAGGTTTTAATCACTTCTCTGCTTTAAAAGCAGAAAAGCCGAGGTTATGGGTATATTGGACCATTTAGCAGTTGACGAGAAGCACCTTCGTATATCCCTTCGCTGTCATTTTTTAGTCCTTTCTGAGGAGCGTGAGAGCCAGGTTAGGCTGGAGCTCTGGTGTGTGCTTCTTTGAAGGGTTTAGTGAATTGAAGGTGATGCTTTTTGACATGTGAGCTCCAGAAATGTACCAAGTGATTGTAGCGTCTGTTGCACAGGGACTTCGCCTGGTTTCGCTGCCCTCTCGGTGCAGAACGACGGACCTTCCCTGTCCTGGGTCACCGGGGCTCTGCGGCACCTCTGGATGGCTTTGAAGGAGGAAACAGACGGCGGAATGACACCCTGCCTATCTTCCAAAAGTCTGGGGGGAAAATGTGGAAAAGACCCTGGTCTTGTCTCCTCTACCGGGTCACGGTTTGCTCCCGGATGGGTTCCCCGAAACACGGCTGTATGTCCTCTGCATCGTGTGTCTGTCTGTCTGTCCTGGAGGCTGCTTCCCCCGAGTACGTTTGCTTATGGAATCGGCAGGTGGAGACAAGAACAAGGCCATGCACTGCGCCGCCTCTCCCGCGCTCCCCCCGCCCGGAGCGGCGGCGGCGCCGAGGGGCGGCCCGAGACAGGAGCTTCTCCCCCACACCCCCCGTGCCTTTCCCAACCCCCGGTGCCTTCCGGCGGCAGGGGGAAAGGGAGAACGGTGGGGAGCGGTACACGTCCTGGGTGATGGTCCGTGCCCAGCCGTGGAGCTGGGGTGCCAGCAGCACCGGGGCCCTGAGACATCACCAAGGTCCAGAGGAGAAAGCCCAGGGAAATACGAATACAAAGCAGCCTTTAGCGTTAGAGAGGGCAGTATCCAAATAACACCCATAGCTGATGATGTGAATGGCAGCTACTACAGCTAGCCTAGTCCTGTGGGAAGCACCATGTAATGGAGACAAATCCCCATGAGTACAGAGAGTTTTCCTTGAGATACCTGAGTGCCTCTATGAGAGAACTTAATACCCATTCACAGAATATTCTGAGTTGGAAGGGACCCACAAGGATCACTGAGTCCAACTGAAGTGAAGGGCCTATACAGGGATCACACCTGCAATGTTGGTGTTATTAGCACCATGCTCTAACCAACTGTGCTAATCTCAGGGTCTTAGCATCTTGCCTGTCTCCAGTTTTCTCCTGCATATTGCCCCATTTCCTTTGGCCGATTCTATTTCTCTTATTTTTACCTTTTATTTCTCCTCTCACTTATTGCATCCACTTTCTTTTCCAAGCAAATTACTTACCCCTTCTTACATATGTCTTTACCTACCATAGCATAAAACAAGACCCTGAAGTGAGTTGGATGTTTAGAAACCAATATTATTTATCTGCAAAAACATGTAGGGAGTGTAATTGACTTCCACTGTGACTACTCATACTGTGCCTCATTACAAATGATCATAGCTTACCTTGAAAATTACTTCCATGTCTTGAACACTTTGTGTATGGTACATTTGTTTCATTTATATATTGGAGTAAAAAATATAATAGAAGAATGATCCAGAAGAAAAAGAAGACATCAAAGGCACGATCATGGAAGAAATAGCACAGGCATAGAAGCAAATAATAGACCAGTGCTGAGCTGATGTCTGCAGCAGCCATGCTCATGTTAGCACTTGCTCAGTCTTTGGGAAATTTCAGAGGCAAGCTGAGCTTCCCCCAGGAGACCATTAAAGGAGAACAGCTCCTCATGAAATTGGTTTTAAGTAGTTTGCTGTTTATTTCCATGAACTGTGTCACTGATTACATTGTATGGGTGTGAAAAGGTTTCCTTTGAAAATCTTCTTGAAATAAAATGTAGGTTTTAGGAGAAAAGGCATGCTTTGCTTTAGAAACTGTAACAGAAAGCAAAACAGAAGGTGAACATTACAATCAGAAATACGAACTTTTCCAATTCAATAGTTTTCAGAAGTTTTCAAAGTAAAAAGTTTTCCACAGAAAACTTAAAGGAATGTATGTGAGTGCATGTGCACATGTATATTGTTTTTGTCAGAGTTTGCTGTGAAGAAGGGTCTTTATTTTCTAGTCAGCACTGTTACCCACCTCCTTTTGGTTGCATAAGAGGTTGTTAAAAATATTTAAACCTCCTCCCAAACCAGCACTAACTCCAAAGAATCTAACCCCTCAAATAATTCCTTTTTTTTTCTTCTTCTTCTTCTTTTAGGATTTTATGCTGTGCCTTTAGCTTTTGCATCCTTTTATGCGTAACAGCATAGTGTTCAACTGTGGATTGTAGAGACAAATTCTTAGGCAGAGGGTAATGTAAAGTTACCCTGGGTACCAAGTCCAGGGTGGCAGAAGTACCTCAGAAGTCTTTGCATGAAGCTGCAGGGAGTAGATCTTGCACCTCCCATGTGAAGGAGGAATTCAGAGCCAGGTTCCTTGCAGGGCTTGATCAGCCTGTAGTTCATGATGAGATGTTCCTGCACCGGGATAAAAATCCTGCTCTAGAAATGCATCTATTTTAAGGACTAGCTTAGTGGATAAAATGTAATATTGGGCAAAGAGGAGAGTTTTGCTCTCCACCACCTCATGGTAGCGTGAAAAGGAGCCGTACTGCACCTCTTCATACTCTCCTCCTGGAGTGCCTTGTCCTGTGGCCAAATGGCCCTTACAGCAGACCTAGTGATTTGAGGCTCTGTCTTCACCCTGCTTTCAGTGCTCTATTCTGTCAACCTTTGGCAGACATTGCCATCAGCTAACTGCCCCAGTTTTTGCCCAAATCCTGACAAAAGCTTTCCTTGATGGCCAAGAAAATTATGTCCATTCTTAGTTATTTGTGACCAAGTTCCCTTACCAAGACAGCTTATTCAATATCTAAAATAAACAGAAGAAAGGGAGTCTTTGTACTTCTTTTCTTTTTGCTTGTGTTTTTGGTTGGTTGGTTTTTTTAATCAGTGTAATAACTCTTTCCCTTGTTTCAGAACTTTACAGCAGTAATGAGAACCTATTTGTCCAGATGAAATGAAGAGGGTGCTTGTATGCTCCAGCTCAGTGCTGGAAGCACTGTAGAAGGAGGTTCGGTGAAAGGAATATAACTGCAAAAAAGGAAGACAGTACAGACTTCTTTTTTTTTAATGTAGTTAAAATTAATTCAGTCAGAATTCCACCTCTGCAGTTTCAGTTTAAGTGTGCAACTGAGTTCTGGCTGTTCTTTACAAACTTTATTTCCCAGACATGCATAACAATACTAAAAGGAAACTCTTTCAACAAACAACTTGTGGATGTTCATTACTTGAAACACTCCATGACAAATTTTTCAAATATGTACTTCATCTGTGACTGCTGTTCATTTCAGTGCCAGATGCTGATTATTACAAGGTTGCATTTGCTGTTTTTTTTAACTTGCTCTGTGAACATACTGCATTAGGATTTCAGTTTTGTCAAATCACTTCCATCATAAGGCCTGCCAGCTCTACTGCAATCCTGATTTACTCATCCTGTATGAAATCTTAAGCTGTTTTAGTGAGTTGCACTGATAACTCATGGGTATACCAATTGCAAGATATTTTGCAATATATACGTTTGTTTTACCAATAGTGCTTTTGGGAGGAAAACAAAAACATCTATTCGAAGTTGAATGCTTTGGACTGAGGTTATTAGGTCAACAGTAAATTTTAAAAACTATTTGAGACATTTCTTGATGGCATTTTAAAATTATAGCTTAAGGTTACACTGCTTCACACAGTTCTCTTTGGTTCCTTTGATGCTGAAGATCTACAGCTGACTTATGTGTAAGATATATTTTTTAAAACATTAGCTATGATTTAAAGTAACAAGAGACATTGTTCAGATGAGGGGAGAAATCCATCCTTTGGGAGGAAGTGAGTTAGGTTCAGTAGTTTTGTTGAACCTGAACCAAGAAAGAAACCAGTAGTATCTCAATCTTTGTAAGAAGACGAGGAAGATCCCAGCGCCTGCCTACCTGTAGATTTTAGCAGCAGCCTGTACATTCAAGATGTCAGGAGTATTACAGAGAACTGCCCTAAAAGAGTGGGCTTGTATTTGTCAGTATTTTAAAACACAGTGAAAGCACTAAGGAAGCAGCTAGGGCAAAAGCAATATTGTAATACAGATATTAATTGCTTAAGAGAGTAGGCCCCTTGCTTTTGTTGCTCAAGAGACATCAGGGGCACTCTTGTTCTGAAAAATTCAGATGTCAAATGAAATCATAGACACAAAGTTTCAGATCTCCCTTAGCAATCATTTTAAACAAATATAACCTCATCCCACTTACAAAGAAATAAATCTGGATTGCATATGCTGTTTCATGGTAAGTTGTTTTGATGCTCAGTGCTGTAGTGGAATAAAACAAATACCACCTTTATTCATGACTTTCACTTTTTTATTTCCCCAGTGAGAAACATAAAGAAAAAAACAGATGACGATTGTCTCATAAAAGCTGCTGTTAGAAGTTCAGTTGTTTTGAAACATTCCCTTCCCACACTGTTCTGCCAGAGTGGTATTTCCCTGCTGCAGTAGCCCAACTTTGCTGTTAGAAATAAGCCCTCTTTTTACTTTTTCTTCCAAAATTAAGCTTCATTTTGTCTTTGTGTTATCTGCCTCCCCCCCGACCGCAGCCTAGCTACCACTCTGATGCTCTTTTGGCATGTTCTGCTGAAAAAAAGTACCACGTTGTCCTTCTTATATCTGGATGGTGACGGAAAGGAACAGCCTTTTTTTTTCTGTGTGGAATACATATCTAATGCAAAGCTGTTCACTGGTGAACAAGAATGTTTCAGTACCCAGTTCTGTTTCTAGCTACATTTGGGTAAATTAGATGAACCTCCACATAAAGTAGTGTTACGTGATGGTAAAACAATTGTAAGTAAGACTATTCATTATTCATTCATCATCATGGAGATATTATGAAAAATAACCCAGGGTTTTCCGTGTTAGCCAAAAAAATTCCCTATATCTGCACAGGCATGCTGCATAATACCAACATGTCACTTTGTAGTTCTACATTAAACTTTTATGTGAGAAGTTACAGCTGTGAATGCCTGTGTCTTTCAGATTCTGTTTCAATAAACCTTTGAGAGAGAAAAAAGTGAAGGCCCTTCAGCTTTACAGCAGTTTCAAAGAAGAAGCTTTACTGCCTTTTTTTTTAATCCTAATACGCTTTATGTTTTTAAACAGACATAGCTTCTCAGTGAAGATAAATGATGAGACTCTACCTTAAAAAGCCTTTGGGTTTTCTTTAATCCGCATTAGGTTAAAAGGGAATCAGAATTCTAAAAATACGGCACATCAGAGCAACAAGGTATTTTTCAGGTCAAGGTCCTCTTTTCCATCTGGTGCCATTTGGTAGTTCTAACATCTTCCATCTTCCCCTACTTCTCCATCTGTAAATAACTCACTGAAGTAAATGCTTGGAATAATTACAGCAAAGAATGATAAAATGCAGATTGGACTTAATCTCTGAGATCTAAAATGAAAAACATAACTACAAACATTGCAGTTATTGAAAAACTGCAGCGGTCTCCAGTCGGCAGGTGTATGAAATGGGAATAATGTCAGAGCATTACATGTTTTGGGATTGCAACTGTGCTGTTCAAAAAAATGTCAAAAAGCGTATTAGATCAGGAGAGGGGAAAAAATAACCTAGCAGGGTTGATTCTCAAAAGTAGCCTGCCGTTTTACTTCTGCAGATAATTATAGACTCATATTTTAACAATTAGATATCTAAGTGCTTGCATCCATCTATTAGGAAGTTGGAGATCTAACTAGAACAAAGTGTATGCAAACATGCAAAACTGGAAGGAGGTTTGAGATGCTTCTAAAATTGATTAATCAATCAGCTGCTGGACTGCTTTACAAAAGCTTATGGGAACAAAATGTCTTTCTTTTTTTCTGTGTGGTCAGTATTGCCCCAAGAAAGAGTCCTGGAATAGCCCATGAGATAAAGTGCTTTAGAGCTTCCTGGGTTAATGTGAAAGAAACAGTCTGCTCCTGTAGGGTTTCATTTCTCTACCAGGAATGCACAAAATGGGCTGGACTATGGGCACACCATTTGCTGTCACTGCCTTCCTTTGGCATTACAAATACTTTGGCATCTCAATTTGAGGAGGAGACAAACTCTTCAGTTTGTCAGCTGTCTGGGACTGCTGTGTGCTGGCTACCTGTGTTGTCCTTATACTCACCTTGTGCCAGCTGCTTGTATAGTGCCCGTCATAGATGGCTCATTAGTAATATTGATTCAATCAAGTACCTAGAATAGGAGGTCTGAAAGTGAGAAAGAAGATGCCTCTTTTCAATGATTTGAAACCCTCTGCCCATGGTGGCAAAAGGAGCATCCAGCACTGGTTACCAAACTCAGAATTTCTCTTCCTTCCTGTTGCTGCCCAGGGCAGTACCAGGCAAGAAAGCATTCTTGAATGGAGAGGATAAACCACAGTCCCCTCTTTGCCAGAATAGGGACCATTATGAAAAACAAAAGATTGGGTTTTGATGAGGGGGTGTGGGGTGAATTTTAGAAATGTTGTGCAGCTTTTAAAAAGTATTCTAATATTTGTCCTAGAATGAGGAAGAATGGGATATGACTCAGTATGTGTAACACGCAGCAGCATAAGATCCTTTCTATTACTCATGCAGGATGGAGCAGAAAAGATCTGTCAGTAATGTTCAGTTTACACATGTTTTTCACTTGTACTTGACAGAAGAAGGTTTCATTGCTTTATTTAGTGTCTTTTGGATCCAAAAAAGGATAATTGCTATATATCTGAAAAAATATTCATCTCTGTGGCTTGCTTATTAACTTACCAGAAAGTGGCCCTTAGGACATACCAGCCTGACTCCCATGCAAAGGGTTGTCAGAGTGAGCACAAACATAAGAGATTCTTATTGCAAAGTCTGTTTATATTGCCAGTGTGGTGCGAAGTGGTTGTGAATCTAAGAATAAGCCCATTTTAGATGTCTAGAATGCAATAAAAATTGCTGGCCATTACTGTGTCGTACTGTCCCTCAAAGTAAACTTTACTTTCAGGGATAAATGTGTTCACAAATCTTAAGTGCTGTTCACACACGCAAAAGTGCAAATGTCATTTGAAGTTGTTCACTCAGCTGGGAAACTCCCCCCACCCTCATCTTGTCTCTTGCAATTACCCTTTGCCCCTTTCCTTCAGAGACTGTTTCTTCCTAGCTGGTATGTTTTACCATCCTTCAAAAGACAGCAGCCCCATTCCTGCTGCCCATCAGATGTGGTGAGCTAGACCTGACAGAAAGCCATCACTCAGATAGGGTTTATTCTCGGAATCATGGTTTGCAATAGGTCTCCTCCCGCATCCAGCCTCTGCAGTGCTAGGGGCTACTGTTTCTCTCTGCTTAGCAGAAGCAGAGGAGATCCAAAGTGGTCATTTTCCCTCCCTCCCCCCACCATTCCCTACGGGAGGATGTGCTTTACAAGTAGCCAGATATAGCTTTCAAAATGGGCTGAAGGTTTAACGCACAGCTAAGGGCAGTCTAAAATGTAGAGGGAGCCAATCATTTTGCGACCCTACAGCTGGGAGGATATAGGGGTGCAGGAAGGGGAGCGGGGGCTGGAGCCAAGGTGGCAGGAGAAGTGACCTGGCACTTGCAAAAAGGGAGGCCACTGCTGTGTCATTTACCACTTATAAAGACAGAGAGATATGTGAAGGGTCCACAAGGCTTTCTATGTCACTAGGAGTTGGCTGATATGCAGGCAAGAAGACTGCTACTGCTACAGCTTTTTCCTGGCAGCTTTTGAAGTAGACAAAATGGCAAGAGAAGGCTTAGCAAACTATCAGATGGGTTTTCCGCTATAGCACAGGAGAGGAAATGAGACAGCAAAGAGGGATTGATTTTCCTGGTCAGTTTGGCTCATCAACTCAATGAGCAATTCACTCATCTTCCTTTCGAGGTCAAGAGAGTGACAGTGTGTCTCACTGTGCCCTTCAGGACCTTTTCTGTTCCAGGGTTTGCTCAGTTTTCTGTCAACCCTAATGGAGTTTGTCCCAGGAATGCTGGTGCCTGGGTCTCCGTGTTACTCGAGAAGAGATGACTTGACGGAGAGTTAAAATTCCAGACTGTGGAGGCACAGTCTGTTTCCTATTCCCTCTCTTGGGGACCATATGTTGCAGTTGTGGAGCCTGTGGAACATGTGTCACGTGTAGCATGAACTGACAGCCTAATCTGAAGTCACTCCAGTTGGGTACAAAGACTCCTTTAGGAGAAGCTTGCCTGTTTGTATTGGTTTCAGATGACTTCAGTTTTTAAAAGTGCATGGAGTGCATCTAAAGCAAATAATTTTTCTGTGGTGAATGGGAAGAGCAAAAGGAGAAATCTGGAGAAAGAACAATGGATGGTCTTTCTTAATGTCAAAGTTGACATAAACACGTCTCTTCCAAAGCCTTCTCACAAGATAACTTTCTCAGCAAGACACAGATTGCTTCAATCTCTTTGTAGCAGTCTTTGAAGCCTCCCCCTCATTGCTGTTATGGAGGAGGCAGGGATGTCTTTGAGAATTTCTGCAGTCCTGAAATGTGCCTCCTCTGAAGGCTTTCACATGATCAGATAGTTGGCTGCTCCAAACAGCTCCCTCTTTGGAACTTCTCTGCCATCACACAAGGGTAAACTGGTAGGTCTGTTTTGCAAAATTTTTAAATTAAGAAAACTAAAAAGGCTTCATTAAAAATATTCTGACTGGCTCTATGTAAGGCTTCAATTTTCATTAGACAGTGGCTCAGCTAAGAAGATGATGAATGGAGTTGGAAAGGAGCCACCAATTAGGAGACATCAATTTTTCTGTCAACAGGATAACCCCTTTTACAAAACTTGTCATATGTTTACTTCTTTTCTGTTTGTGAAGGTAGTTGTTTGGCAGCAATATTTTGCATGAGGGGAAGAATTTATAAATTTTTTTTATGGTTGTCATTGCTGTTATTGTTTTGAGTTCCTGTCTTGTAGGATATTTTCCTTGTTTAGGGTCCTTGCTCCTCAGTCTGTCTGCTGTCTGTAATTCCATTTTTAATACTTGGAGGGGGGATGACTACTTATTTCTGCAGTGAGTTCTGGAGTGGAAACTCTTGTGATGGCAGTAGGCACCTTGGGAGCACAGGACATGGACATTGTGATGTCTTCAGGTAGCTTAGGAATGCCACTGTGTATGTGTTCCCAAAAGGAAAAGAAATACATTTCTGAGCATTTATTTGTTAAAAAAATTACATTTGTTATGCTTATATCCTAGTAAATGTTCTTCCATATTTAATAATTTAAGATACAACTGAAGACATATGGCTTTTTTCCAGTTTACACATTTTCTTTGCACACATTCAGAAAACTTGATGGCTTCCATATCTCCTTTTTACTGTATAGGAAATTTTACTTTTTCTGGTGGGAAGCTGTATATATCCTGTATTCATCTGTGTGCAGTGATTTGCAGCTTCTGCTGTGTTTCTTAATAGCTTACTGCAAGTCATTTTATGAAATCACTAGTAGCAAATGCTTAAAATATATTAGAATTAAAACCAAGGAAGTTCTGTATTCTTAGGCATATGTGTAACATGTGGAGAGAGCAAGAGCTGCCTTTGCACATTATATTTGGCAAGAGACTGAATGAGAAGAACAGGTAGCTGGTGAAATTTCAGATGGGCACTGGTAGATGTTGACATGGCCTTAAAGCCTATCAGGTTCTTATGTGAGAACTCTGCTTCAGAAAACAGAGCATTATGATGGTTTTTGAGGGGTGACTGAAAAGTTACAGCGGTGTAATGGATTGTTTTTTGCCTGTGTTGTGGAGAGGGGGAGACTTTACATGGAATAGTTAGAGCGTGGAAGGTCATTATTTAGGTAAGTGGCCATTACTGGGTAGGTCAGTGTCTCAGTTTTGTGAGACACAAGTGTTTTGCTAAGGATGAGTTATGAGAAAGACCCAAACTCCTCCCTCTAAGCAATTGTAAATTCAAAATTAAGAGGCTCCAATTGAGGAAAAATGTGAAAAAAAAAGGAAAAATAACAGCCCTTTATTAAAAGATATATGTGTGTTGGCAGAACAACAAAAAAAAAAGCAAATAAAACAACCAAGCAATAATCCTATACCCAAAAAATAATCCCCTCAAAGATAAATGAACAAAACAAACAAAAAAGTAAACAGTTCAGTTTGCGTCCTTTGGTGCAATTCTAACCACCGTCAGCAGGGGGTGCTGTTGGATCACTGGTCGTTGCCACGTGGGGAGACACCCTCCTGGGTGTACTGGAGAAACCGAAAATGGAGGTCTTCCTTCCCCCCACCCCACCGGTAAAGGGAAGAGAGAGAAGGGAAAGAAAAAAAAGTCCTTCCCAGCGGGAACTCACTCAGTCCTTCTGGTTGCATCGTGTGGCACAGCTTCCCTTCTCCTTTGATGTGCACAAGAACTGCTGCCAAGAAGGAAAAAAACAGGAACGGAGGAGGGAAAAAACCCTCCTGAAACAGTTCCTCTCCGATGGAAAATCCAAGCAGAAACTCTCAGCTGGCAGCCAGGCTGAGAGCAGAGCTGTCTCTGAGCTACCTGCCGCCCAGGCCCATCCCCTCTCCGGCAGCCGCCGAACTCCCGTCCCAGCTCCACTGCAGCCAAAACTCCTCCCCTTGCCTCTCCTTGTTTCCCAGGAGACGAGAGGGGGAAAAAAAGTGAAAGAGAACTTCTTACCCCTCCCCAAAGATAAGATCTTGAAGGCCATCAACTAGGAATGTGGTCTTACCAGCCAGATCTTTTGTGTTATTTAACTGCCTAAGCCACAGGCGGTATGCCCATTCAACATCCCCTTCACACAGTGGGTGGAGGGGGGGGAAGGGAAAAATTCTGGCTTTGTTTCTAAGAGCCAGCAAACTATGACAGTCAGGTATATACCTCATCATCATCTGGTGTCAGGTCATGCAGCTCAGTGCTCAGGTAGCAGCTGCATTGAACATGTGCATTATTGAGTGAAATTGTTTTATCCTGGATGTAGACCACATGGAGACTGTCCACTAGCGTCTAATGTAGGCATAGTTATAATTCCACTTGTCCATGTCTGATCTGAAGCACACATTACTGTTCTGAAATGAGACACAATAGTAGTCATCTCACTGCCTCTAATGTGTGATGTGTCAGTGTCTGAGCACATCTTTCTGGGTTTGCCTTGGTAAAGGCAAAGGTTAAGGCAGGTTTTGGGGCTCTAAATTGCAATTTCCCAACTCTTTTTTAAAAGTACCTTTAGACTGTAAAAGCAAAAGCACTTGTGTTTTGTAAGATCTTGCTGTTTATCTTCAGGGTGGAATTTGTGCTTTTTTTAAACTGATGATGAGGCTGAATCTGGCTTACATGAGCAATCACCTTTGTTCCTGAGCTAAAATGTTACCACTGCTTTTGGTGGAGTGCAGAAATTCCTGTGAAGATGGAAGATGGACAGCTGGTGGCAGCTTAGTCCTTTCCTGTAAACAACTTTGTATTTAGGGAGTAAGGTGTTTTTCCAGAGTACCTAAGTGATTTAGGATAAAAAAATCACCATTTCATTTATTTCCAGGCTCTGGAGCAAGATAAACATTTTTCAAAGTGTGATTCTATCCTGCTTTATACAATGCTATCTGCCACAAAGACACCCTCTTTTCTCACCTATCTTGTTCCTCTTTTCCAGGTTGGCCTTCCTTTTATGATGTGATCAGTCCCGATGCAATTACTTTCAATGATGATTTCTCCTATGGGATGCATCGGATTGAAATATCCTGCAGTCAGGTTAGTTTATAGCACACACAGACCATTCTGATGGCAAAGGCTGCAAAAACCATTACAGCGTGCTGTACTTTCCTTGAGATTTGCAAACCTTTCAGTGCTATTAAATAGTAACCATTGTGAGAGGGCACTATGGGTCTTAGGTATAACAGCTGAGTGGAACGAGCTGAAGGCACAAAGGGCTCGTTGGAATGCACATTGTTGTCTTATGTGAGATTTAACAGAGCAGATGTAAATGGTTGGACTCAGTGCTGATTTTACAAAAATAGTCTTCCTGAAGAGGGTCCCTTCAAAGGAGCCTGAGCCTGGCTGACTGATTCCACACGTGAGTAGCTGAGAGAAGTTGAAAGCAATGGAGCGGCTGTCTGTGTGCTGATTCCATCACTCTACATTACTGTGCAGCCGTGCTAACTCATTCCCAACACTCATTCCCAGCGCAGTCCTAATGGCTGCTTCAAACAATCCCATCTGCCAGAATAATGAAGTCAGTAGTCATTCAAAAGATGCCCAAATTTTCCGTTATCTGTCTCGTTCTACATTCTCTCATCCTTTGTATTGCCCTCCTTTCTATGAAGGGAATGGCATAATCATTACCTAGCAGAGGGAAGAAGCTGCTGCTTTGGTGTCCAGCAGATGTACCCAGCAACTTGCAGTCCTATCTCCACATGTTCAAACTCCTCCTGAGAGAAGCAGCAGCTTCATTTGGGCAGTGATAATTTGCTGTTCTCCTTCCAAACAGTATTGTTGAGGGGGTGACTGATTTCATGCCTGACAATATGCATCCTTACTAGTCAGTCAATCCTCATGTATAATGCTCAGAGTGAGTTAAGAAACTTCTCAAGAGTATCCATTACCTTCAGTCTGTGTAGAGCATTTGGCCCAATATGTTAGTCAAATTAGTGTGTCTGCTACTGTGTCATGTGTACTACATAATTCTGTAGTTTTTGCATTGATTATATGCTTTAGAAGATCCATTCATTACTTTATGGGAACATTCGTTTCCCTAAATTCCCTAGCAAGGTAGCAATGGAACAGCAGATTGGGAAGCTCATGCTTCACCAGTGGTTACTGTCATAACCAAAAATGCAATCCAGTCTCTTTAGCTCTGCTTAGTAGGCCTGAATAGTGCTAAAATCAGCTCATTGCCAACTGCTGAGCCTGTATCTGTTGACACACTTCAAGAGATGGCCAGAGCTCCTGGAGAAACCCAAGGCAGTCTGTGGTCAGGCTAAGGAATCTGGGAATGTCATTTACCTGCTGCCAAACAAAATAGTGTTAGCAGAACCTGAGACCAGCAGTATTAGCAGTAGTCACATGCAGACACCATAAAATCAAAGCAAAACCAAAACCAAAACCTGAATTTGAAGGAAAAAATACGACCAAGGTTGCTATATAATCCAATAGCAACTTCCAGACAGCTATTCCAACTTCCAAGGGCAGTAACCCCACAGATGATCAAGTCACACAGGAAAATATCTTGGGGAGTGGTGAGCATCTTTGCAGCCAGTGCTCAGCACGGTTAATACTGCTGCATTGTGTATCTATAACAAAAGCATTTCCTCCCCTCCTCTGAGCACCAGGCGTGTGAATCACACATGCAGCTGCAAAAAAAATGTGCAGTTTTACTGCAACCTGAAAAGCAGTGGGATTGATATGGCAGGCCTTGGTAAAAATGAAGGGAAATACCTTCTCCCACACTCCAAATGATATTAATGATGTAAAAGTAGTTGATTTTTCTCTAAAAGTCCTTCCACATGTCTAAGAGAATAAAAAAAATCTCTTCTAGTGTTCTCCATTATAGAAAGCAAACACTGGGTGAAAAATCACTGTAATATTAATCAAATACATCCGTGGGATTATCCTAGAAATAACTTTCACAGTTTTTTGGAAACATATCACCCTGAGTGTATTTAAAAAGTCACTGAGTAGTGACAGGTAGCAGTTAATACAAAGGCATTTGAGGAATACTGTAAAACTGGTTGCATTTCTCTTTTTTCCTCCTTCCTGTTCAAGAGTCCCTTCCCCTGTGGTCTCCCTAGCTGCTATTTGTACCTGTACAAATCAGTAAAATTCCATAGTCATAGAAGTACTGTTTGCACACCAGTAGCTTGGACTCTGCTACGGCAGCTGACTGCAGGCTGCTTTCCATGCCTCCCAGCAGCGTGTTAGAACCAGGAGGCTTGGGACATCCAAGCATACTGACAGTTAGCAGTGACTCCTCTTTCCTGCTCCCAAGCACATATTTCAAACGCTTTAACTGTTTGCCCGTCCAAGTGCATTCTGGCCAATATATTTAAGTGCAAGGCTGCAACGAATGATTGTTTCTTTTTCAGAGGCTTTCCAGGCATGTATATATGTCTTAGAAAAATGGTCAACACCTATTATGTGTGGGGAGGACAGTAAAATCAATTCATTCTTTGTACTCTCAGCTGAGGGCCAGGTTTCTTATACTGTGATCCAAAGGATTAAATTACATTTCTCTTTAGGGCAGATGAGTTATAGAATCCTCTCTACACAGAGAATTGCCACATAAATTCTCGTTTAAGAGTAATCTCAAAAGGTAACAAATTTTGCAGTAATCCAATCCTGGTGTGATTCTGCCATCACAAGAAGGTGTAATTAGACCTCGGACTCTCACACAACTTCTCAGGTTTTGTGAGGAAAACCTTTTTGATAGATTGTCTTTATAGTCTGTATGTGAGTATATTACTCCTACAGACCATTTCTCTCTACAGTTTCTCTTGTTCTGTTTCTGTTCAGTAGAGAGGGAATGATTTATCTTTTGTTAAATGTTAGCCTGGAAAAGATCTGTTTAACACTTCCAGCCAGGAGGTTTTGAAGCATTTTTAGTTGAAATGAGATGATTTAATTAGGATGCTGAGCATTTAGAAAACTACTCTCTCTGGGACACTTAATTTTTTTTTTTTAATTTTTTTTCCCAGGGTATGGAAAAGCTTTATAGTCAGGTGAAATGCCTCATTGTTAGATACCCCACTCTGAGAAAAAGCTCAAATTTTCATCCCAAACTGCCTAGAAAAGGCCTTCAATATAAAGGAAAATGGAAAGAAAAAAAGGCAATGGAGAATGGAGGAAATTGTAGCAAGACAGCAGTCTTTCAGGAACAAGACTTGAACCTTTGTTTTCTCTACGTCACGTTCAACTTTCCTTTGCCTTTGCCTTATTTGCCATGTTTTATCTTGTCTCCTTACAAAGCTGAGCAGCTGCTGCTTAACCCAGTCATCTGTGCCATTTTCCATTGCCTCTGGGAGCTGATACCATGGGCTAGAAGCCCTCAGTTGTTATTGGGGTCCTTGCAGGACTGCCGTGGCTGTCTTAGTGGCTCTTCTCCAGGAGCAGGGAGCCTGCCCTGGGATGTGTCTGTACAGGGGGGACCAACAGGTGGGAGCACTGAAGCTTCATATGTTTACCTGTCCTGCTTCTGGAGGCAGTGAAGATTATTGTTTCAGCTGTCCTTAAACAAGAAGAGCTTCTGTCCCTCCTAGCTGGTGTGAGAGCCTTCCCCAGCCTTTCAGTCTGTTGAGAGAGTTTAACCTGAAGGCAAGACTTTACCTGGTTCTACAAACACCCTTCCTGCTTCTTTGGTGAATTAAAGGCCATAACAGCAGGAGAACATTAGCAACACATTAAGTGCAGGGTAGAGATTTGCCAGTAGCTAATTCATTCACAGTTTGGAATAATCACTATTGCCTCTATGTGTTTGGAATACTATGAATTAATTAAATGTTAAGAATAATTTGCAGTCTTTAATTTTTGCAGTCTGACTGTGAGCTTACGAGCAGCTCTGTGATCTCAATTACATCATTCCAGCTCTCACTGAGATCAGCTATTGACTTGAAAGGCTGAGGCTCTTTGGTAAAGCAGCATGACTTTCCTGTTCAAGATAAATATTTCTCCAGTGCAAGGTTTTATTTTTTTTATTTCTTGTGGCAGGCTGTAAAAATGAACTTGTGGAATTTAAGTGACTAATTACAAGAAGTTCTTATTACCCATTTAAGTTGTCAGCCATAATGTGCAGTGATAGTAATCTTAATTTTTGAGTAGGGTTCAACAGGATTAGCTTCTTCAAAATATTGTACTCTTCTGTAAAGCAATGGACTGTTACCTTTCTTACAGACAGGAGCAGTAGTGTTCACCCTGGGTTCCACTGCAAGTGTCTGGGTCTTATTCATACAGAGCAAAGGTAGTTTCATATTTCTTACAAAAAGCAGAGTTGAGCATCATTTATAATTACTCCCAACTAAAGATGATTCATTTATAAATATCCTACATATCTTCACTACAGATCTTTTTCAGTCACCTATCCCTATCTCCTATATACTACAGAAATTATTAGAGATGAATAGGATGAGCTCCATCCCGCCCAGGGGCAAAGAGCAGCAGAGCCCCAAGAAGGTCCCTGATGCTCAGAAGAGTGCCAGGCTGTAGAAAGGAAAATAAAAAAAAAACCACTCCAAAGAATATCTTCACTGGTTTAGGTCCTCACAAGGATCACCAATGTTTTAATGTTTTTTTCACCAAGGGGTATAGCAGATGGTTGCAGGTTGAGAAGAGCCCAGAGTTCAGGCTTGTCCCTTTCTTCCACAAATATCCTTAACAGCAGTAAGTGAAATGTGGGCAGTTCTGCCCTCACCACCTTTTTTTAACTGAGCTCCTGCCATGAGGTCATTCTAGAGACAGGCGGCTCCTCAGAGATAGTGGTCCAACCAAGCGTACTCAGCAGCATGACAGGAAACACCCAGGAAATTTGGGCTTGGAGTCTTAGGCGCCTGTGGTATCTCAGATGATCGTCTTCCTGGATCACTGTTACAGATAAATGTAGGTTGTAAATCACACTTGAAAGGGTGATGTAGGCACCAACGTGCTTCCTTGGAAGGAGCTGTTAGTCATTGCTTAATACCACAGTGATGCCGTGGAGCTGCACAGAGACACAGTGATACTCTATTGTATTTTGTTTCAGTGTGGTGCTCACCTGGGGCATATTTTTGATGATGGACCTCGCCCAACTGGCAAACGGTACTGCACAAACTCTGCTTCATTATCTTTCAAGCCAGCAGACAAGAGCAACGCTGGAGAAGGCAGCGGTAATGCCAGTCCTGCCCAAACAGGCAAAGCTGAGCTGTAGGACGAAGCAAAGCCTGCAGAAAACTGCGCTGATCCCACAAGGAATGTTTTTTAAGTTGCCTGCTCTCTTATATCCTAAGAATGTTCAAATATATGAAAGCATTTTGCACCATCCTTCTTCTTCCTCACTTTTTCAGAACTGAGGCCTTGCCTGCCAGTGCATTTACTATATAATTGCATTGAAAAATGTGTTTACTGAGTCCATGGGGCTTCTTTTCCTTTGTTTTCTCTGAAATTTCTTTGGGGAATCTTTAAATTGAGAGGCTTTGACATCATTAGTTATTAGTTTCTTCTTAATGCTGTGTTACTCTAGGTTTGAGCACTATTCATTTTTGTGTGGGAGATGGGACTTATGTTTATCCCCAGTCTATAGGAAACTTCTGGGTATAAGAAAATCCTGAACTCCTAGTGCATCTCTGCTTTGTTCTGAGTTTTGAGGCATGCAGCCTTTGGTCATATGTATTCAGCCATCTCCCAGCATCAGCCACACCCTGCAAAAACTTGTAGATATGGCTGTTCCTTCCCAACTGAGAGGGGTGAATGAGATGTTAAGACCATCCTTTGGCTAATTTACTGCCAAAATTTCAAGGGTGTGGTTGAGAGGATGTAAACATTGTCTCAGCATCCGTGTTTCCCCTTTGTCTGGTATTTAAATAAAGGTTTTAACTAGTAAGGCTCACTTTTGCAGGGTACTAATGAGGCTTTGTCTGTTTGTGAGGCCTGTTCAACAAGTGTAAAGCAAATCTGAATTAAAGCTGAAAGCTGCAGGGGGTAATTATATGGGCAAGTGCAGAGATAAACTTGCAAAGTGAAGTAGATGAGGGATGACAGTAGGCTCTTTATCGTGTCTGTTTCTACAAGGATTCAGAAACATGACAGAGTGCTAGAAGGGATTTTAGGAATGAATGCAGTAGAAAGAGGGAGACCCTCCTGAAGTATGTAGTTTAAAGATTATCTGATCTGGATGCATACTGTCTACAAGATCCCAGCCTTTAATTTGTGCAATTGTGACACAGGACATGAGTGACGGAGTTGGTGTAAGAAACGAATTTGAAAAAAGCCTGTAGGAGCTCCAGAAATTTTCATGTAGAAAAATTTGCTGTCCCATAACTTGTTTTTCTCATCTGCTTTTGGTCAATAATAGTTCATCTAAAATTCTACATAATACTGTTCTTCAAGCTATATTATACAATATTTGCTAACACCACTTTGCCTTTAAACATTGAGAGACTTAATATGGTATTTACTTTTATTAGCAAACTTTGTGACTAACATGTTTGGATCCAATTTTATTTCCAGAAGGAACAAAGCAACCACTGATTTTTATGGAAGCAGGATTGAGGTTTTTATGTCAGGGATAATAAACATATTATCTAAAGTGCAAACATCCTTCAGTTAAAATATAGCTACTGTGAAAGCATATGGAATGGTCAGAACTGCCTTTTAGCAACATAGGAAAGACATGAAAAAAACTATACAGTACCTTAACATTAAATAGATGCAAATAAGAATGATAAATATTTACAGCAGAAACACTTTGCTTCACGGTAGCGAGCACCTACTCAAATGAGTATTTCCCCAGATGTCATGCAAGGAATTGCTCATTGGCTGCAGGAAAGGTTGTGCAGTTTGACCTTTGGTGTTTCAAGGTAGTTGAATTTCTTCTAGTCTCATTGTTTTTTAGCAATTTCTTCTATAAGGACTGCTTTTATTCCTTGCTTTTATTTAAAGAAAAGCAGTTTTTCTCTACCACATTTTCTGACCCAAACATAAAAAAGGCAGCATCTATAGAAATGTGGTATGTAAATGTAGTTTAATTCCAGATTGCTGTTCGATTTAAGTGTTATCAAATTTCAGTATATTCCTGCCTTATGTTAAAGAAATATATTACTTAAACTTCAGAACACAGTAATGTATGCTGTCCTACAGGAGATTTATTTTTGCAGGATATGGAATGCAATGAAATGAGTCAATATGGTGAGGTGTATGTGATCTCTGGGAGTTAGATCATTTAGTATAGAAAATGCATTGTTCTCATGCACGAACTATACCACAGCACAGTGCAAGGTAAGACAGATTTTCTTTTATTGCTCTTAGAAGATGCTAGTAAGGGCTAGCATTGAACCCTCCAAATTTGGTTCAGTCTGGTGATGATCATGACAGAAAAACTTGGGAGCTGAGCACAATGTATAGAATAAGAGAATATTTCCGTATGTTTAAATTTTGCACTGTCTAGATGCTTATAAAAACTGAATGCAAACTGTGTAGAAATAGCAAACTATATTTTCTGATATCTCTATTTTACTCAGATGTTTAAATAATATACTTTAAAAATCATGTAAGTCACACATGTTATTTATATACTATATATATATATAAAATTGCACATGTTTTTTATATATATATATGTACACACACATATATTATTCAAGTATAATTTTAGCCTTCTGTACCTTTTTAATAACTAAAACCTTTCCTTAAGAGGGTTCAATACTTTTAAGAAATCAAATATACATTTTTCAAATTAAATTTGTTTTCATATATTTGTTGTACACAAATATAAAATAAATTTCTTTATAAATAATTCTGTTCTGCTTCCTTATTTTTCTGGGTTTATGTTGGGTTTTTGCACCCCTAACTGCAGCATGTCTTAGGGAGCTGCTTTTACTTTGCTCAACTTTAACTTCGCAGCAGCCACTTGCGAGAACTGCAGTGTGGGATGTGGTGAGTTTTGGGCAGGCATGTTGTAGAAGCCCTGCAATGACCAGGTTCAGTCTGAAGTGGAGAAATTTAGCTGGAAAGTTGGTTTCTGCCAAAGTTTCATCTCCAAGGATGCAGGTTTGGAATATTGCACAGGCAGAAGGTTAAGGCTACTCAGTAAATCAGCCCTGCAGTGGATTTTAAAAGGGGGAGGGGTGGAGGTTGCAGGCTGTTTTTAAATCAGCTTCTATGTTTGTCTTTGTGGGAACCAGAGGGTTACACCAAAATTAATTCCCTTGCTAATTGTTCTCAAACATTGTTGAGTGTCCAGATGACACACTACAGACTTT
>JAWWLV010000045.1:33394890-33404958 GCA_035041135.1 Platyrinchus mystaceus
GAAAGAAAGAAAGAAAGAAAGAAAGAAAGAAAGAAAGAAAGAAAAAGAAAGAAAGAAAGAAAGAAAAAGAAAGAAAGAAAGAAAAAGGCCTGGGTTGGGAGAGGAGGAGAGGATGTGCCCAGCCTGCCTGTGAACTTAAAGATGAGGGCTGGAAGGCAGGTGTCTTTAAATGGTGACAGGACTCCTGTGACACTTCCCTGGAATTAGGGGTTGGCCCCCTCTCATTTCAGTGTTTTTCTAACATGCTCAACTCCAAGCATGATTCACGTGGATCTGAGCTGAGAGCAAAGCTATAGTATTGGACTGGTGTTTTCTAGGTCAGGGTTAACTTGAGTTAAGGAACCTTCCCAAAAAGCTACTCCAAAGCTACACCAGTGCAATGGTGGGGAAAAAATGCCCTTGGGAGGGACTGTGTCTAAACTGAGAAGCTGCAGAAATGCCCACTTCTCTGGGTACAGCGGGCTTTGTTCTCACACTTCCAAATTAAGAGGCGGCTTCCCGTTTATGCAGCTGTCAAAGTGAGATTTTAACTGTTTCCATCTCAAACCTTGCTTCTTTGTCTGTATCCAAAGTATCCTGGCAGATGGCCAGGTTACTGTAAGATGATGTTGCGAAGAGGGAACAATGGTTCTCTCTTTCTTGTGGCACAAAAACTAGAGGGACCCAGTGAAATTTCCAGGCAGGAGGTTTTAGTGGAAGCAAGAGACAGAACCTTTCTGTAAAACACCGAGTTACTTTGTGGAATTCAGTACTGCAGAATGTTATGGAATGCTGATGAGCTCTGTGCAAGCCTTGCTTTGAACCGTTTGTATCAATTATTATTTTTATTCCAGGTGACAGATGTTTGAACTAATCCCAACGCATATTGTTTTGCAAAGGTGTGGAAGAACATGACCTCACAAGTCTGAATTTTTGTAATGAGTTTCTCTAGCCCTCTTTAAAAGACAGCCCCTTTGCTAATCTCTGTAGATAGCAAGCTCTAAGTTATGCTAACGTTGGAAAAACTTTTGTATCCTTAGAGACGCCTTCTTGTAAGGAATTTTATAGCAGATCAAGAGGCAGATGTATTTTCACAGAATTATTTTTAAAGTGTTATGGTGAAAATACTGTTTTTTTACTCTAGTGGTATTGAAAAGGGTCTTAATAGCTATAACATTACATATTGTTGGCATACACATTTACACAGAGAACAGCTGGGATTTAACTTACGGTTGTACTGATCAGAACAAGCAATTTTCCTATGATGATGTAGCCAGACTATGTGCAGTCTCTAAAGCTGCGGGAAGCAGCCAAATAATTTTAAAGGTAGATTAATACATCCCTTATAATTGCATATCCTCCAAAAGCTTCTGACTAGCAGAAGGCAAAGGCAACGAGTTGCCATGTACTACTGTTTCTGCAGGATAGGTAATCACTGCTGCTCAAGGCATCCATTGGAAAGGCTGCCCAGGAACAGACATCCCAGTGTGGGGTACTGACAAACACTGTATTTGTAAAGGGGCTCAGCATTTCACTTTTTGATGAGAGATGGGAGGCTGCCCTAAGGATAAACATTTCTTAGTGAGAACAAAAGGAAAAAGATTCCCTGGGCTAGACAGGGGAAGGATGAACACCAGTGGGGAGAGGGCAGTGATCTCGTACAGCATTTGGTATATTTCAATTGTGGGTCAGGACCTGGTACTAGGATCTCACACCTCTGTGAGATGCAGTGCATTGAGAAGCTAAGGGACTTCAAAACACGTTTTAAATTAATTTATCTCAAAGCATTAGCAAATACGAATGCTCTCGGGCATTGAACTGAATCTGTAAGAATGGAGGAGAAACACAGAGAGAAAGGAAAAAAATTAAAACCCCAGGGAACAGGTAGACTCATATTGTTTATTAGGAGAAAACTAAGGCACAAAAGCAGTTATGAGCCATCTGAGGTCAGTCAGATAGTAATGCTGAGAGAGGGGAACCTTTAGTTCACCATCCTTGCTTTAGTCCCCAGACATGCATGACCACACAGGGGAGACCTTTGGCTCCTGACTCTGGATGCTGTCCTTGCTCCCCTGCTACTCGAAGTTGAGCATGTGCTGCTTGGGCTTAGAGAAAGTGTGAGGAGGGAGATTGTGGGGGCAGGATGTGTGTCACTGGTGAAAGCACTGGTGGATGGTGGAGTGGCTTTGGGTTTTTAAGGTGAGTACATCTATGTCAGGTATCAGAAGTTACCTATCAGATGGTAACTATTCTAAAGGGGACTGTCAAACTGCTGCCATCATGGGCTGTGACTTAATAGCAGTAAGAGTTTTACTTTTCACCCAGCAGCCCCAAGTAGGCATCCAAAGAGTTGGAACAGAGCAATATCTTGACTGGTCCATGCAGGCCAAGCCTTTCTACCTCCCAGTTCATGGCCTTTCCTTTCCAGGCATACGTCCCTCTGTCTGCTGCATTTGCAGTCCGTTGTTGACTGTGTGTGTTGGCGGGTCTGGGGTCACCACACTGCAGAGAAACACACTCTGTTGGGTCCAGAGCTATGTGCTCGTTTTCATCACAGGGGTATGCATCAATGTGTCTCTTTAAAGTAGTTCAAGTAAGAGATGTGGGGGAACAGATGAGGAGAAGGGAGGCAGGAAACATGTCATAAATCCGCAGTGAGAGGGACTCTGAAGTAAGAGAATTAAAGCCTCTGGAAAACACATAAAAATTTGCCATAGAAGGGACTCTGTCAATGCATCCTGTCAGTGCAGTTTGCTTTTTATTTCCTAGTGTGTAATCTGATATAAAAAACGTTCACCTTTACTAGATGATCCATGAAAGGCCATATTTCACATGAGATATATTTTTCACATGAATAGACTTGGTGTTTCCAGACACTGGTGGATATCAGTCGCCATCCTATAAAACGAGGCCACCAGCACCTGTGGTCTCCAAGGGACTGTCTCTTCCAAGTGCTGTTCCTCACACAAGGGCCACTTCATTATTTCTACTTTGCATTAAGTAGAGCTGAACTGAGGAATGTAGAGTTAAATAAAAATAATGGAGAAAGATCGGACTGAAATTATTTCCCCTCCCCCCCAAAAAATATCCCACTTGTGCAATCATCAGATATGTGAGGCTTTGTGCTTTCTCATGTTGCTATTGTAAAAAGAGAAAGAAAATTTAAACCCACTCAAGTATTACAATATCAAATACTACAAAGAGTTTCTGTATATGTCCCACTGCAGGAATGTGAAATTTCTTCAACACCCAGAATATTAAGCAGTCTGGGGCTTGTACTTTTAGATCCAGATTTGAGAGAAAGGAACATCCTGGCTTGCCTAAAAATGACCAATGAAAGGAAAAATTGCCAGTGCAGCAACCACCAGCTCTCTGGCAGCCAACTCTTCTTGTTCAGCCATTATCCCCCTTCATATGACATAACATGTTCAACATAGGCAAAAGGACTCCAGGCTCTGCCTGAAAGACTCAGTGATGCTAGTGAACAGCAAGGAAGAGGATTTACACTGTGTAACCAACTTTAAGCATGATGAAAAGGAATTTCTTTACAGAAGTGTATGAACTGGGACATCTCAGCCTAAGAGGGGGACTTCCTTCTGACAGCCAGTGTGCCCCTCACTGTGCCACTCAATGTGCCTCCTGGTCTTATTCTTTGTAGTAACAAGGACACATTCTAGTAATTTTGCTGGCAGTTGGTTGCGAAGGACTGATTGCATGGCGTTGATCCTCTGCATCTACACGGTATTCCCACAGACTGAAGTGCTATGCCGTGGGGATGTAAGGAAGGAAGAGATCGTTGCTCTTGGGCTTCCTTGTGGAGACGCACCAGCCAGACAAGTGCACTGCTCCCTCCCTCAGCCACCCATCCTACCTTAATCTTTTCCTCCTCACTGCTGTCAAGACTGCATTTTCATTTCTTCTGTCTCATTGCTAGTCTATGCTTAACGTATTAGTGGTGTGAAGTGGAGAGGAAGGAAACAGAGGGAAAGCACAAGGAGCAAAGTAAACATCTACAGGGAGGTAGAGACAGCACAGAGAAACACTCACCCTTTTTACCCAGGGATTTAACATGCTTTGGCTTTGCATGACAGTCTGGCATGCAGTGTTGCTCTTTCAGGCTGTGCTGGGAGCCATGGAGCTTGCAGGGCCCTGGGAGGCAGGCTCCCAGGCACCCGTCCTTTGTCACACCTGGCCATGTGGGATCTGTTTTCAGCTCTGAGGCATTTGAAAAGAACAGATACAGTAATAACAGATGCCTGGGACAGCAGGCAGGACATAACAGCCCCCATTGTTTTATGCCAGACCCTCACAGGCACAGTGTCCGTGTGTGCAGAAGGACCCATGGAGTCTAGAGTTGCTGTTGTGATGAAGGGCAAGGTCCAGCTGAAAGTTTCATTTGGGAGAGCCAGCAACCCCATGAGACCCCAGCCTGGCTGAAGTGGGGCAAGAACCTCGGGAGGACATAGGCACAACCCCACCATGGGCTTCATGCTGCTTGTGCAGCAAGCCTGTGGTCCTCCGCAGGGCTGCTGCATGACCACTGATAGAGAAGAAAGAAGCAACATGATATTATTTATTTGCCTGTTAATCAGGAAAGTAGGTAACTTCAGTGACCATCACAGGAGTAGCCAGGTACAGCACAGGTCACTGTTATGGAGCTGTATGTTTGTGGCCTTAACCAGGTTCATTCTGCATTTCCTTCTCCTTAATATACTTTTCCCAGCTACTCTGGCTAGGGGCTCAAAGAAACTTACTGCTTTGCCAAAACTAGAACTGTCTGAAAGTGCTGCTTCAAACCCTCCCATCTGCTGCCAATGCCTGACAGGTGCTGTGATGTTGAGAGGATCCCATTTTTGCTGCATCACAGCTGGAGGCCCTGCAAGCAGCATTGACACTTCTAAAATTTATCTTAGACTTGAGCTGGAGACATAGGCCATCATTGGCTTATTTTCTGGTTCTTTTAACCTCTGTATTTTGCAATGGCAACAGAAGTGCATCTGCTTCAATATTTTCTGAACAAGCTGTGCTCCCTCCATGGGAGAGAAGCAGGAGATCTCTCATGCAGCCGGCCTCTTCCCAGCATCTTAACAGCTGCTTAGCCCAAATTTCACCCTGATTTTGTTTCTTCAGCTTTGGCGATCTGAGTGCCAAGTAGCAGTGGGTTGCTGCTGTGCCTGTGCTTTGCAGAGGAACACCCGCTGAGTCTGGTGTGTGGAGGCCATGGGGGCTGCACTGGGCATGAGCAGCACCACTGGGGACTTGACCTGTGCTGTTCTCTGACTGGGGCAACCTGGTCCTGCTGGGTGTGTTCTGCAAGGGCAGAAATCAGCCCTGTACCCTGGGGCTCAAGCTGGCTGTGGGGCTGTGGATGGGGAGGCACAAGCTGCGGTGGAAAGCACAGCCTCTGTGGATGCCCATGGCTGAAAGATGAAGGTTTCTGCCTGGCAAAACAGCCATGGGAGTCACATGTGGAAAGAGAGGATGGTCTGGTGCATGGACTACAGTACAGAGCCTCTGGGGACATGGTAGCAGTGGCCACCCCAGCACCCCCAGCTCAGTGGCCAACCATGGCAAGTCCTTATGCTGCCACATAAGAAAAAAAAAAAAAGAACTTTTTGGAAACAAGTGTAGAAATACGTGTTTCCATCACTGGCTCAGTTGAGCTACCCCAGGGCACCATGCAGCTTTTCAGCTAAAATGGGCATAAAACAACATATGCAGATGTGAGCTCAGTCTGTAGCTCCAGTGCAAGAGGGGCTGAGGGAAGAAAAGGAGGGGTTAAGCCATGTAGCTACAAGCACACTGCATCCTTAGGAATGGGCAGAAGTGGGGGGGGGGGGTGCTGTTCCCATGTGGGGCTGGACCAGCTGCGACTGAGGGTCCTGTGAGGGTCCCATGGGACTAAGGGGTGTTTTCTGACTCCAGCCCCCAGCCCCTTGGCATGCAGCCCAGTCCCAAGAAATATAAACCAAAGAAGCATAAACAGATGATCACATGAAAAATATATCATGATTAGCCAGATAGATCCCAAATGTTTGTTCTGTAAACTGCAGCAGGCAGCACAAGTGTTCACTGCAGCTGTAGTTTCTCATCTTATTTGTGTAAGTGTGCCATTAAGCTGAGACATGGGCAAAATAATCTTTCATTGATTCTCACTTAAGAAGCTGCTTTAAAGATAAGTTATATCAATGCTTGGTTTGACCCTTTTGCAACTGGTATTATACTGTAAACTGATTCTTGCTTAATAGAAAATCTTTGAGCATTTTTTCTCCTGGGTTACTTCCTTTTCTCTCTGAAGCCAGTAAAGTGGTTTGTTTTGTGAATGAAAGCTGGATGCCTTTAGCAGGATGGCATTAACACTGACCTTTGCTCATGCATTGAATTCCTACCCAGTGGGAGGTGAGGTTGCAGGAAAGGGTTAGTTCATTGATGGTCAGAACCTGCTGAGAGGGGGACTGTTAACCTGCCTGGAAAGTGAACTGCTTAGAGGGCTTTTCCCTTTCTTGGATTAGCCCAATGAAGCCATCCTTCTCTCGCTTTAGTTTTAGCCATCTGCTGGAAAGATGGCTCTGATTCATCTCAGCTTGGTAGAGATTTTTTTGTATATATAAAATGGCAATAAATTGGGGTCTGGGGTGTTCACACCAAATTGGGGTGGAGGGGGTGTACACTTTAATTTTCCTGTTGCTACAGCCTGTATCGGAGAGGACTATCCGAATTTCACATCATGAAATATTTAGCAAGGACAATGCAAAGAATTAAAAACCAAACTCCTTCAGTCATTTGCCAAGAAATTCAGCTTGCTTTGTGCCCCTTGGATCCTAAAACACATCCTGCTAATGGGGTAATCAGGAAAAGAAAAATTTTGTGAAGCTGATTGCCAACAGCATCTTCTGACAGCTAGTGCACGAGAGTTGTTCTGAGGGAGTTGGGTCTATAATTTACAATGCCACTGGACTCTGAAAAGATATCGTGTAAAAATTGCAACTTTTCATTTGATAGTTTTATCTGCTGAATAAGGTAATAAAGCCTGTTTTCTGCTTTTTTAGAGGTGGAAAGGACCCAGAGTGCAAGTCAAAACCCAGAAGGTTCACAGAGCACAACTGTAGGTTTTTCTTTCTTTTTTGTCTTTGTCCTTCAGAGCCAAGGCAGCATTTGGAAAATCAGCTGCAACTGTGCTCATTTTTACATAGTCAACAGATTGATTAACTAATCCTCCTTCTCTTCCTTGTCATTTTGACTACCAAGTTGCTTCAGGTGTAGATGGAGGAGTGACTGTCCTGAAGGAAGAGCAAGATGTCCATAGTGCAAGTCAAGGTGTTGCCACAGCAATTAGAAACACATCTTTTTTTAGCTCTCTCACCCATATCAGTCAAAAAGAAATCCATTGAAGCATCAAGAATCCATTAAAGTCAGTGGAATTGCACCAGCACAAGGTTGCTCACTGAGATTAGGGTCTAACTTTGGTGTCTGTTTTATTTGTAAATTGAGCAGATAGAAGCCACTGGGAAATCGTTAAATTGGAACAATTTTATTGGAGCAATTGGAGCAATTTTAATTTCCACTTGTTTTTTTGAGTAAAACCATACTTTGTTATCCTTGCAGAGTCTACAAGGACTAGTTTGAACTACTCTCACCAGCTAAGACAACACTTCTGCTTTATAAGGTGAGCACGTTGAATAAAGCTTCTCAATGTAGTTGTTTCTTTTTCTTTTAATTCACCTCCTGACCCTTTAAAATTACTTTACTCAGCAGAGGACAATAGGGCCAATCCAACTCCCATTAAAGTCAGCAGGAGTCTTTTCATTAACTTCAGCTGAAGTTGGGCTGGGCCCAATAAGACGAAGAGTAAAAAATAGCAACTCATATAGAGCTTTATCTTGCCCCCTGTGGCTTGATAACTGACCTCCCATCATGTTCACTGGGACAGGATCGGGCTTATAAAGCCAAGTAAAACTATTAAAGGCCTAATCCTATAACGCAAAGCTTATAAAATATTTGCATTTCCTCTTTTTAATCACACAGGAATATTTGAGAACTATTCATGACTTTATGAACAGGAAAAAGCTTCCAAGTGAACAGATTGGATTCATGTTTGGGTTGCTTTGTGCCCTAGAGTTTTCCCTTTTTAAGACAGGAAGATGACAGGGGTAAGGGGCTCAAAGATGACCCCATGTAACTCCTTCAGTCTTCAGCTTTTTTGCTTCATCTTCCCACACAAGCACCATTCTGTTTCCTTGCCAGGACCTTGCCAGGTCACTCCAGCTCCAATCCTCTGCACCATTTGCTCTCCCAGAAGAAAGTGCCTCTGGTCTCCTCTATCTGACTGACCTCAAATGAGCAGAGCAGCACCCAGAGGGGTTCATCTGGGACAGGGTGTGGTGATGTGGATGTCTCTTGATCTAATGGGAGCAGGTGGACTGGACTTTGTTCTTTGTTACACCTTTGGCCTGAGACACTAAACATTTGTTTTCTAATTAATGGTTAAAATATGCCCTAAGACAATGAAAATTCTACCAACTCAAAAATTCTCAGTCTATTCTATGATGTGGATTTTGCAGTGGTTCTGCACATGACACAAAGCTGATGTTTTTCTCTTTATTGGCTTTTCATGATTCTCTTTTTCCTTTTGTTTATTTACCTTACAACAAATCTACATGGAAAACCCCATCTCAAACACACTGAATTGTTTCATCACCAAGAGAAGAAAGGTCATTTGGCAGCTCTTTGAATTGCTGTAAAAATACCACCTATTCTAGGTGCTTGTGTGTTTCATTCCAGAGACCCTAGATCACAAATTTTCTTTTGGTTAAAAATAAATCTGCTCACTGCCATCTACAGGGAACATTTTCCAGTGTCAAAAACTACCTCTGCCATCAGAATAATTTGTAGCAGACACCCAGGGAAAGGTGGGTGCTATGAGACAACTGCACTATGAGGCAGGACACAGAGCCACTACAGAGCAGCAGATGCTGTTCTACCCTCACTCCCGTGTCATGAACTCTTCTCTTTTTTTCAGCAGAATATAAATTTACTCAGTCCTTTAAATATATGCACAAAGTATATTGGAAAGAGCTCTTAGATATCCTCAGCCTCTCCCTTCATGAAGAGGAAGAGCCCCCCTGACGCCATCAGCCGTGATATTCTCTGCGCTCCTCCAAATGTGTTGCAGCATCAACATCAGTCACTTCAAAGAGCTCTTTCATGTACCACATATTTTTTTATCTAGAAGGCCCGAGCGAAAGGCAGATCTGTCCATGTCTGGCTTTATTCAGCTTGCCACTTGTGTGGCCCCTTGGAAAGGTCTCAGAAGAGTGAACAACTTTCCATGCATTTTCAGTGCGGAAGTGTAAAATATAAAGCCTTTTCTGTCTCCTGTTGTTAGCAATGCAAAGTAATCAGTGGCTTTGTGTTGCTCTCAGGTGTGTTGGTCCTACTGAGTGAAGGATTCCTCTCCCTCCTACACTGCAGAGAAGTCCTGTTCCCTGGGTTAGACAGTGCCTGGAGGTGGGCAGTTTCCATTCCTCTCTGCTGAGGCTCCCACTTACATCTCAGGAGAGAGCCTGGATCAGGCTGCTCTCATGGAACCTGCTTCAGCAAGCAGCTTGGACCATGCCCAATTTCATCATTTGGGGGATGCTGTGGGAAGCCTCCTGTGGAAGAGTCAGCTCTTCTGGGAACAATGTTTTGATGAGGACAACCTGAACCCATTTCAGGAGCCTGTGTGCAGGGAAGCCTGGCAAGATGTACATACCTGTCCCACCAGCTCACCCTTCCCAGCTGTGTGGGCGCTCATGGAGCAAGGGATGCTGCTCTTCAACCCTTCTGACACCAGATGAAACAGCTGTGATTCTGCATGTTCCAGATGGAATTGACTCACAGGAACCTGCCTACACCTCACAGAAAATCCTGTTGTCAGATCCTTACTGTTGCCACATTGTGTTTGACAATGTTCAACATTGTAGGTCTTTTCTGCACAGTTCTTACTAACTTCAGGCAACAGAAACTAACTTCAGGACCTTAATCCATCACTGTTGCCTTCTTCTGTCATCTAGTTCACTGTGTGAAGAAGCCCTTGCACTCTGCTAA
>JAWWLV010000045.1:33405058-33422129 GCA_035041135.1 Platyrinchus mystaceus
TCAGGACCTTAATCCATCACTGTTGCCTTCTTCTGTCATCTAGTTCACTGTGTGAAGAAGCCCTTGCACTCTGCTAAGAACAGAAAAAACCCACCAGAAACAGACATATGATTTGGATGTTGAAGTGCCTAAAGTCAGACTGCTTAGTCTCCTCCAAACAGGACGTCTGATTGAAGATAATGGCTCACATTTTTAGGAATCTTCTGATGAAATCATGAGACCTGATGGCATTGCTTAGCATTCTAGCGGCACCTAAAGCAACAGTTGTTAGTGATTTATGTAGACGCAAATATTCTAAGTTCTCTGCTCTTGTATCTCTGCAGGGAGAGACAAGCCAGATACTGCACTCTCTTTTTAACCAGAAGCCAGAAGAGAAGGGAAGGCACATACCAGATTTGCTGCATACACCTTTTTTTGCCGAACAAGTCATGCAGCCAACAACCTATTCTATGCAGCAACCATGGTTTCATACTGCTTTTGCAGCCAAATGAGGATGGCAAGGTATATAGCAGGAGGTTGTATTTTTCACTCTTGATTCTTATTACAAGGTTTGAAGTGTTTTGTTTATAATCTCAAAGAACAGGGGCCAAGTCTCTTCATGTTTGTAATTACATGGGTACAGCTAGCAGAAAAGTTTGTTTTTCTCAACTAGAAAGCAATTGTCTGTAGCCAGTCACTTATAAAAAACTTTCAGGATAGTTTTATCCATTCCTCTGTTCTTTGAATACTAACCAGAAAGTAGAAACCGATTCCCTAGACAGACAGTGTAATACTGTCTGCTGCCACAGACTGTTGTGTACTTACCATAAACATTGATTTCCTTTGGACTCAAAGATATTGCCTTTTTTTTTTTTTTTGATGGATTGAATTTGACTGCATATTTCTAAAATACTCAAAGGTGGAACAACCACAAATGTATAATTAATGAATTGTCCTGGCTATATTTACTACAGAAGTTACCAGTGCCTTGGCTGGAAATCATATCCATTCGGGTCTGGGCCAAGTGCATGCCAACATGTAGTATATTTTCATTAAGTTACACAATAGTAATGTTTTTAGGAATCACTTGTGTTCTTCCAGTCTGCCTGCCAGAAGTGTTGCCCAAATCCGTTCCCTATTTAATCGTGAAGGAATGCTGTTCAAAAGATTTGGGGTCAGAAGTGCTTAATAAATCAATCCAGATACACTCCTAATGAGTGGTGAATTAAACAGCATTTGTTTTAAGATCAGAGGTCCTCTTGGGAGATTATTTTTTATTGCAAGCAGAATTGTTCACTTGCAGGTATCAAGGAGCTGTGAATTAAGGCCTGTTAGGAAGGTCCACAAAAGAATCTGGGTCTTCTTTACTGAAAGCATGTGATTAAGTCCAGACAACAATCATAAATAGGTGAGACTCATGGAATACCCTGTTTCCTGAGTTAAGGAGAAAGAAAAATTTTGTAGCTTCAGGTGGGATGGAGTTATTCGGCATTTGTGTCTCCAGGTTCTTATCTTGCAGATCACAGCACAAGGATTTAGAATAAGGAGTATGAAGAAAATGGAGGAGCTAGAAAGGAGATGTTTGGAGTCCACACTGACCAGTAGAAATGGCAGCTCACTGACTGCTTAGAACAGTGTCTGCAGGGCTGGGCAGAGAACCATTTTTCCTCTGTTGGGGAATGAAGGCTAGAGAAGCCAGGGCTTGTTGTCATCTAGAAGGACAAAGTGCAAAATTTCAGGAAACATCTTTGAAATGGAAAGGATGTAGCTTGCTTGTAATGTCTTGTTTATTTCTAGCCTTCTGTGCTTTTAAAAATTGGTGGTTTTTCAGAGCATTAGAAATTAATAATTCCAGTGTTCTGTCACTCTCACTTCCCATCACCACTCTTCTCTCAGCAGGCCAGCAGGCTCGCTTGTGCATAGAGGTAGCAAGTGAATATCCCCATAGAGCCTAAGTGGTGTCATGAGGAGTAAGTGAGAATCCCTGAACAAGCAAGAGAGGATCAGGTCCCACACCAATTGCTAGGGAGCCACAGTCCATGGTAGGAGAAATTAAGAAACCCATGCATACAAAAGGACCTGACCATCTATCATCATTCTATTTTATCAGGAAAAATGTAGCCAATTGCCTGTGGTGATCAGAGAAACACCGTTAGATCCTTTCTGTTTGCACATTATTATGTTTTTGTCACACATTGCTCACTTTGCATCACATAATTTCATTTAATTTTAGTTTAAACAGGTAGTCTGCCATTCTATTTCCTAGTCATAGTTCCACATTTGGACAGAAATACCCTACAACACAGTAGTGCAATAAACAATCAAGGAGGGGGGACCACATGGATAAGGTGACTTCAGGTCAAGGATGTGGGTGCAGAACTTTGAAATATCCTCATAAGGAACAAGAGCTTTGAAACTACAGTTTCCACAGAATATTTAGCAATTCATGCTCTGGGACTCAAATGAAAAAAGAGATTTTTTTTAAAAAAAGTATAGCTCAAAACTTGGCATTTTGTTTCTGTGGGAAATCCTGACATTTTCAGACAGTTTTTGTTCTGAATTGGAACAAGGCCTGAAAAAGTTTTACCTTTCCTGTGAAAATGAAATTCTGAAAATATTTTATTCTAGAAAGCTCAAAAAATTGTTTTTCATCTTTTCTAAAATTAAATGTGGCTCACGGGGTGGGGTGGGGTGGGTCTTCTCAGATGGCTGCCAAGTCTGAAGTGCAGTGGTCTCAGAGGTGACTCTGCGGCATTCCCTGGCTGCTTATGTGATGTGTGGCATAGAAACCCGTTGGTCCCATTCTTTCTTGGCCCTCCAGACCAGCCATGTGCCCTGCTGTGCTGCAGAGCCTGGGAGCTGCAGCTCCTGATCTGGAGATGTCTGTCTGCTGCTGCCAGAGGACAGCAGCGTGATACTGCAAGACTGACAAGATAGCTCCAGCTTGGGTATGGCAAAAGTTTCCAGAATCAAAAATATTGTCATGAAACATTTTGATTTTGACATATTAATCAGTCATCACTTCCTGACTAGTAAGGAACCATGTAGTTTTCATAGGCAGTGAAGCACGTTATGTGTCTTGGACAGTTGTAGACATTCTTATACGAGTCACCAGTGGGAGAAGGGAGATATATCAAAGAGACTAACTTCTGCAGTAAGTAAGAATGATCTTCAAAAGTCCTGAGTTGACCCTATGGATATATACAAGCCTAGGGAATGTCACTGATGGAAGTATGAGTGTACAACTTGTACGCAAAAGGAGAAGGGCTGAAGAGGTAAAACAGTCTGGGATAAGCACATTAGGGTTTAGGTTATTTATGTTGGTTAACCATTTACATCTTTTCACTGGTTTAGATCTCATCTCTTTTTGAAAATGAGATTTGGACTCATAAGTTATCTGGGCGCTTTTATAAGTTATCTGGGCACTTTTAATAGTTTTATCTCAAATTAATAACTCTTCCAGGAGTAACTTCAGTACTTGCACATTCCCTGTTTTATAGTGGATATTATTTATAACCATGTATGTCAGTTCAGAAGGACAGACCATTCAGGAAAAGGTGTGGCTTATTATATAGCAGTGATGGATGGTTCCTTTATAGAAACCACTTGCATCGGAGAGAAAAACTGTTGTGTATTAAATACATTCCCTGTATTATGCATAGAGTTCATACGTGTCATTGAAGTAAAAATCCAAAGAAAGAGAGAAAGAGCAAGAAACATTATGAAATTGCATGAAATATCCACATAAATATCAAAGAATACACCATGAATTTTGTTATTACAATGAGCATCTATGGAAGCCACGATGATGCAGAGCTTGAGAAACTTGGCAAATGGGTTGGTGTCCTTGGGACTTTTTGTTCCTGTACTGAAGAAGGATGAAAACTCTGCATATTGAGGGGTTAGTTACTCATAAAGCATTAATAACTGGAGAGGTGCCAAATCATTATTACTTTTTCTGGGAGTGGTATTATGTATTATTTAACAAGCTAAGATTTTTTTCCATATGTCCATTCCAGTTCAGTATTGGAAGAGGAAACACATGCCTAGGGGATTACAGGCCCAGAGAACATCTTTTCCAGGAAAACAAACTGAGTGAATCACTTGAGACAAAAATGTGTTGAAATGTTAAACAAGTGCTCTCTTGATTTAATGTTCCTGTTAATTATAAAAAAAATTAACACCTCTATGAACATGCAGACAAGTTAAGACTGATATTGGTTTATAGAGTTAGTATTTTTAAGGGAAACAATGAAACTGGGCACATAACCTTAAACTATCCTGAAAACATATAGGGAAAAAATTAGTCCTGTGTTATTCAGAATCATAATTGTCTTAGCTTTGTGGTTTCTGCTAAAGCCAGCTAACAAGGACACAGCTTAGAAGATCTCTGGCTAGCAGAGTTATTTTCAAACCTGGGGCCAGACAGCATTTCTCTGAACAGGTCTTGAACTGCAGAGGTGGCACATACCTTCAAAATAAGACTCATCCCACTGTGGAGATTCCCTAGAGACACTCCAAGGCATAGGAGCATGTAGTTTACAATGCAAGTGACCTTAGATAATCACACAGGCTCTCTGAAGTGTTCCTCATTTAGTTGTTTAAAATTGTGACTATGGTCCTTCACATGGTGAATCTCTTCCCTGAATTCAGTGTACCCTCAAAGTGGAGGGCAGTGGGAGGATTCTTTGTTGCCTTCCCTTCTCCTGTGGTCTCCCTACTAACATATGTGTGTATATATATATTTACATGCATATGCTCAAACTGGGGGCTGGGAGATTTAAAAGGGCAAGAGCTCAACACTTTTGTCTATTGACAGGACAGACCCCTGCCAGTGACAGAGGAGCACGGGAGTCCAACTGCACAGGCTGGGATTTCTTTGCTACTTACAATCAAGTTTGGGAATTTTTCTTTTAAAAAATCTTTGCATTTAAAAGTTGGCAGAAATGGAGTGCTTGTGTTTCAGAAACCCCAGGGGCCGTTAGAGGTGAGAAGAGTAAGATGTGGGCCCAGTGAGCAAGAGGAAAGTTTCTGGGAAGGAATATCTGACCAACCAGGTATGTCTCTAAGAGCTGCTGTCGTATTTCTGCTCCTTACTGAAAAAAAACTAGAATACTTTGGGAAAGTTTTGGACAGTGAAGGGGTGGAGGAGAAGAAGTGGTGGAGAAAAAGAAGAATAATGGCAGCAAGTATCTGGCAAGATAGTGTTAGGCTGAATCTAATAAAAACAGCAACATAGATGTCTCAGGCCTTTCTGCCAAGCCATAAGGGTGTACTTTTCTTGGAATATACTGTAATCTTCCCTGAATCCACATGCATTTCAGGTGCAGGAGAGCAACTTTCTCCATAGTTTTCTCTGAGTCTGGGCAGATTCATCACATTTTCCAGGCTGATGCTTTATTGTTTTTCCCTTCTCTATTTCAGCTCTTCTAGTGCAGCTCTTTTATTTAAGCCCTGGGAAACTCTGATAAGTAGAGAGGTTAATCCTTCCTGCTGCTTGACATGGGGCATTCAGTTCTTGGGTCTCTGGACAGCAAGTTTAAGTTGGTGACACTGAAATTTTGCAGCAGAAAATCAAACCCAACCCATCAAACTGACAGTAAATAATTATCAAAGGATTGCATGAATATTCAAGCATATATGGGCATCTTTAGCATGTAGTCCTTTAATCCAGGGGAATAACCCAACAATATCACAAATACAGTACATAAATGAGTGTGCTTCGGTCTACATACACTTGTAGGGTATGTACAGGCATGTATTTAAAGAGAGAAAGAGGGAGAGGGCAAGTGTAAACACACCTGTGGAAAGCCAAATAAGGTAAGATAAGAAATACAAAAGCCCCATTACACAGGCTTGTGATGGCTGGTGGCACAACAATCACCATCCCTGCCAAGGTTCCTGGAGGGGGGGGCTTGCAGGCAGCTTCAGCAGTGGGACTGGCCTTCAGGCTTCCACTAAAAGTCACGTCCCCAAGAAGGAACTGGCATGTGATGAAGTCATTGCTGCCAGTAAAAAACACCCATCCCTTGGCAGAGGTGCAGGGCACTGATGTAACAAGGCACCTTCCCAAGTAGCCACAGATGGTTACCAGCCCTTTCCAGCCCTCCTTCCTCTGCTTCACCTCCCTCAGGGATCACCTCTGCTGCCACTTGCTGCAGGTTAACTCAGGCAACACAGATCTCAGCCGCTCAGTTGGCCCCACAAGGCTCTTATTTCCAGCTCTGTACAAGCAGCAGTCACCAGCCCTGGAAACCAATTAGAAAGTCTGTCAAATGCTGCCAGTTACAAGGCAGTGTTCTGTGGAGTGCATGGCCTGGTACTACTCACTATGGAGCTCTAAGCACAGCCTTTCCTTCTTTTGCTTCAATTACAGGGCCCTGAAAGCATCTTGTGTTTTTAGTTGTGATTGTCATCGCACTTCAATGCAGCATGTGCCGTGGCACGTGTGTGAACACAGTTGGATTTCTATACAAATCCATAGATATTTTCTTTACAGGCATGTGAATACAGTCCCCATCATCTGCCAACAGCCAAATGTGTTGGGCTATCATTTCTAGTGGAGGATCAAAGAGTATATTTAAATGTTTCTAATTCAATATCCAAGTAGCTACAGAAAGTCACAGACAATGGGGGTGGCAAGGGAGTGGAGGAAAGGAGGTATTAGGAGAATATGTTTGCTGGGTGCACATGTGCAAATTTGGATGGATGTGTTAGCCAGCCAGGTGGGGGACATACTCTTGGAGTACTGTGCCTGGAGGGGGTGTTCCCACTGCCCAGGCTAACCCCTATTCCCACTACATGCCCTGGGGCCTAGCCACAGACATGGACAGGATGCCCCATGCTACACAGATGACAGCCCATGCCACCTGGCTGGGCAGCAGCAGGGGCCCAGGAAAGGGCAGTTGAGCACATCATCTCTGAAGTCCACCCTCAGCACTCACCCGCAGGGAGGGAGGCAACACCTGAACCTGCTGCACCTCCTCCTGCCCCCACACAAGTGAGGGCAGGTTTGTCCATGTGATGACCTGACTTCCCAATCCTGCCATGGCTGGGGACTGATTTAGGCTGAGGCAGTGAAAGAGAAGCATATTTCTGGTCATATGGTGTGCATTGCCTCTCCTTCTTGCTCCGTGGTTTCTCTACAGTCAGTGAAAAAAGTATGGCAGAAGCCAGGAAAAAACAAGGTACATGAGCAAGCAGCCACTTAGCGGAGAGAGGCTGGAAGCTTTTGTCTGCCCATCTTACAGTTTTTCCTATTTATGGCTTTGTAGCAGGAGAGGGAAGATCTGCATCCTTTCAAGTAAATAACAACAGAAAAAGCACCTGAAAACAATTACTGTAGCAGATAAAAAAACCATTACATGGAACAGCCTGAAAACAGTTCCGTCTCTTCCCCTGCACCAGGAAGAATGTCACACAGGGAGGTAATGATGCTGAAAATGACTTATTTGTTATGTTCTTTTAATGTAATCCTTTCACTTCTATAAAATAAAGCATGTGTAATGACTAAGACCTTGACTGACTTCTTTATTTTTTCATAATACAAGAAAGAATATATAAATATGAGTGAATACTACAGCAAAATCTACAGTATGTGTTTATTGGTATTTACTGGTATAATTTACCTGAAAGTCTAAAAATTATTCAAGCTCCCCAAATTTTAGTGTATCAGAGTGGCCCATTTCAGGTCCTGACCCCATGCTGGAAAAGCCATATAGACCCCCAGCTCCAGCTGCAGGTGTGCTGCAGAAGGGAACTTTTCTTGCCGAGTTATGGCGATGTTTTGGTGCAGGTGCTGACTTGGCATCTTCACGGCACAAAGCTGTTGCAGAGTGGGAGTCAGCACCAAAGCTGGAACAGGTGTTCTAAGGTGGGGACACCTGCAGGGTAGCTCTCTGAGCCATGGCTGGGGTTATCCTTGGTGGTGACTATCAGCCCATGATGGCTGTGGCTATTCCCCAGCAGAGCTACTCACCTCTGGTGTTTTTGAAAAAATTTAATGTGCTATCAATCCCTGGTTTAGCTGAACACACAGCACCTGCCTTAATTTGGATTTTTCTTGATTTTACCTGGTTTGTGCTATGCCTATAACGTTCCTTAAAAGGTTGTCTTCTTTTTTCATAAATGTGGGCAGTAGCAATTTACCAGATCAGAAAGGATATACTTTCTTCTTTCTTCAATATGTTTTAAAAACAAAATGTATCTCTTCTGTTCTAGGGTTAACATAAGAATCCCAGTCTTATGTAATAACCCTGTTGCCTGGTAATGATGCAGAACAATGGACACTGGTATGGAATAATTCTTTACATACAGGGGTTTAGACTGATTTAATTTCTGGTAGAAAGTACAAGACTGTAACACTTATCAAAACTTTAACCACTTCTCCACAGTTTGTAGGTTGTACCAAATTTATGGTGTCCTGGTAAATTACTCTTTTTGCAGAATAGGGTATTAATATCAGCCAAAAGCTCAAATTCACCTGTTTTGTCTGGGTAATAGAACTTATCCAGAAGCTAGAAAGAGAGTGAGAAGGTGATCAGTCACCTAAATATTGGAGCCTTCTCTCCTTAGCACACCACCAAGTGCATAGAAGATACCTTTTCATGTCCTGTTCATTCTGACTTACTAATAATTTGAATTAAAACATCAGAAATGCATCAAATTGATGCCAAAGAGGTGATGGCTGTCTGTAGGTGTCAGTGAGCAGCTAGTTGTTTTGACAGCAGTGTGTTTGAACAGTGATACAGCCTCCTTTCTCTGGACTGTAAGTACAGATGGAATCCCTAGAAAGCCTGAGGACCTGTGCTACCCACACAGGCAGAGTGTGCTGCAAACCTGGCATGGACTGGTGAAAAAGTGGAGGATATCTTATAGTCAAAATGGGATGAATCAAATTCTTCCAGGTTGCTTAACTGCACTCAAGCCAGTGTCAATTAAAATACAACCAAAATGTTTTCAGCAATCTGGGCTTGAGGATATGGGCTGCTTCAGAAGTAGAATCATAAAATCACAGATCATTTAGGTTGGAAGAGATTTCTAAGGTCATCGAGGCCCACCCTTAACCCAGTACTGCTAAATCCTCACTAAACTGTGTCCCTAAGTTACACATCTACAGAGCTTTTAAATTACTTCCAGGGATGGTGGCTCAGCCATTTCTGTGGACAGTAAGGAAGTACCTTTGTTCCTCTGCCTGGAGATGCCGATGCTTTGTAGGCAGCCTCTCTTCCCTGCTGCAGATAGACATGTGGGATCAGAAAAGCACAACATTGCCTGGAAATGGTACCAGGCAGTGTAAGGACCTGTGTAAGACCGGTCCCAGCAGGACAGAGTTTTCTTTTTGCTCCTCTCATACAGGTGTCCAGAGAGGAGAGGAAGTGCCAACAGAACTGTTTCCAGTGCCTGTGTCTACCTGCACTTGGGAGATCTACAAGAATCCTAGAATAATAAAGTCAGCTCCAGAAACAAAAGATAGCTGTAACAGAATTAGAGACTGTAACATGAATGTGTCACTTTTTGTGTTCATGAAAAGCAATTTCTAGCATAAGACCATGATAATTTTGTGCCTTTAAGTTTTATTTTGCTGTAATGTTGTGTTTCTCTTCTAATAGATATAGCAAGTGTAATAGCCCTGAATAACCAAGGTATTTGTGTATCCCTTCCTACCTTCTCAGAGTGAGTAGTCCCTGGAGAGAGGAAGAAAAGGGGTTAACACAAGACTGTTGATAGCAGCAGAAAGGTTTTCTCCAGCTGCAAACAAGTGAAGATTTTGGGTCTGGTAACCACTGAAGTTTGGTAAGTTTAGATTGAGTCGGTAGGAACGGTTTCCCCTGTGGCAACCAAATTACTGTATATTACTGAATATCTCTTTCCCATGATACACCCTGACCTTCCCCCCAAAACCTGATTGGTGGGAGGGATGAGAGTGGTGAGTTGGTGATCTGAGATATGGGTATTTGGTTTTGGTTAATACTTAGTGTGTTGTTATTAAGTAAGCAAAGACTTTTTAAAGTGCTACACCTCACCGAAGAAAGATGCTGTCCATGGAGGAAAATGAAAGAACTGTTCCAGCCTCTGCAGTGGACAGAATAAGTTTGTGAACTGTCCCCCTGCAGTTCAAGACCCATGGGATGGGAGATGGTGATTTGCATGAAGTGGAGTTTCTATATTGATAGAACTCCTAGTTTATGCTTACTGATATAACAATTGCCCACTGTGTGTTTTCTTGTATACTTTCCTCCTTCTTCTGTCCTTTTTCTCCCTCTGTCTGCCAGCTTACACCACAGCTGCTGCTGCAGAAACAAGAGAGATGGTTAGACCTGGTCCTAGTGGTTCTGACCCAATGGGGTGGAATGTTAGATACCAGATCAGTGATTATTGGCTCAGAACCACCTTATGGGGAGAGGGTGTATGTGTGTGTGTGTGTGTGTGTGTGTGTGTGTGTGTGTGTGTGTGTGTGTGTGTGTGTAGAGGAGGAAGGGATGGGTTGAACATCATGGAGGTGGGGTGGGATTGTATCCCACATGGCAGCCCCTGGAGCCTACATGGGGAAGCCATGGAGTACCTGTCAGTCTCAAACAACCCAGGAAAACTGTAGCGCACTGCACCTCCCACAGCCCCTTACCCAGCCTCAGATTGGCAGGGACAGTGAGAACACTGCCCCTCACCCTGGCCTGGAACCCCAGAGTGGCTGGTGAGTCAGAGATACTGCCTGGAGGGGGTTGGCCATAGGGACCAGAGCAGAGAAAACTATAGGCAAGTGTTTGACTCATGTCTCAGCCCTATCACTTGGATGTGTGAGAGCTGGTCTTTCCACAAGGTTTCAATGATCTCTCCCTCTTTCTCCTTCCCTCTTTTTGCTCCCTCTGCTTCTATTTCTTTGCTCCTTTCTTGATACTTTGGGTGGCTTGGAGCTGGAGGGATTTAATGTTGACTTAAGTGGTGTGGATTTATTGGATTTTGACTTAAGTGGTGTGGATTTATTGGATCTTGACTTAAGTGTTGTGGATTAATAGTATATATGCTGAGTTGGATTGTGGTGGAACAGCTTGCGTAGTGTCCTTTTGAACTTTGGCCAAGTTCCCTTATTTTCTACCCTAAATTAATAAAGAAACCTCTTGGGAACAAGCCAGTGGCTTATTCTCTTGACGCTATCTTGAGGTATTAAAGAACCCTATATCTATATTTTAAAGTAAAACTCCTAGCTGAGTCCGTGAGCTGACACCTCCCAGGCCTGGAGTCTTACACCCTGCTACATCCATAGCAAAGGACCACTGGTGAAGGTGATGCTGCCTTGGGCCAGACCCATGGCTTCTGCTTCTGCTTTTGTTTCCCCACCCACTGGTAATGGAAAACTGCTCAACAATCACATCTAGTTTCCTGATTTGTTTTGTTTGACTGGTAAAGCAACAGTAGAATCAGCTGTGGTTAAATAAAACTTTATCTTAGTGGCACAGAGAGGTATTGTATCCATGTTTCACTAGCAGAGGTTGATTGATTAAGAAAAAATAATTAGTTTTCTTTGTCCCACTGCACTGCTGACACGCCAAAGAGAAGATTTGCAGGAGACATTTCTCTGTCAGGTTTTTTCTCTTGGAGGTGTTGAAGAAAGGCTTGATACCACATCAGGAAGGAGGCTGGGAACAGATGTGCAAGATGTGTGTGAGCTTGTGAGATGTGTGTGGAAGATGTGAGTGAGCATGATGTGTGGGTGGGTGCAAGGCATGTACACATAAGCATGTGAGATGCATTTGTCTGCAAGAGGCACGTGAGCGTGAATGCACTGCAGTGGGGAGGTTGCAGTGGGGCAGGTGGCCACAGCCAGGGCCCAGGCTCAGGGCTGTGACTGGGGTCATGGGGAGGCCAAGCTGCCCATTGGTGCAGGAAAAGCACTTCCCAAAGGCAATGCTGCCATTCATGCCCTCTCCACCACATCTCACAGCTCCTCGTGGCTGATTTTCATCTCATGTTTTTCAGCTGGAGTCCTGGGAATCACCTTTTTAAAGAAGCACAGTGATGAATCAGTTGTAAATTAAGCACCCGGTTAGGATATGATCATAAGGACTAAATAAATTACTTCTCAGTTGATGCTCTGGAAGTAAATTAGTTAGTTACCTTAGGATATTTTAAACTAAGTCTTTATTGGTTAATGACCAGATTTGGTTTGCTCCAGTCATCATCAGTTGCTGGAATAGAAAAAAACCCACAAACCTTCAAACATATGAGTCATGAGAAGAGCTGGGATATATCACTAACACGTAGTTGACAATATTTCCTGCATTGGTTCACAAGCCGCCAGGATGTCCCTGGTGAACTATACACAGCCCATCGGGCTCTCAGGGGGCATGTGTGTGCTGTCAGTCATTGGCAGCATAGCAGGGAAACCAACAATGTAATAAAGGCCTCGACACACCCAGCGGAGCTTGCGGGATACTGAAAAACTACATGAACAGCTGAAATGCTGCTGCTGAGCAGATGATCCAGAAATTAAATAAGGTACTGGGATGCAGAAGGCTGGATGGTTCTTGTGTGAAATCCTGTGCTAGCCCCTGGAAAGACCCCTGCATCCTACAGAAAGGGCAGGTTTGGTAAGAGAAGAAACTGTGGGTTTATGTCAACATTTGAGATTTATAAACAGAGATTTAGGAGAGAAAAATTCAGACTCCACTTAAATGCATTGAACTAGAACAGATTGCTGGAGAGAGATAAAGAGAAAGAATATGGGAAAAGTTGAAATCTTTAATAGTACTACAATAAGTTTGTAGTGAACTGCTTGTATCCACTTTTTTAAAAACCACTATTTGCAAACGTAAGTTTGTTTTCCTACAGTAACACACAGTGAACGTACAACATTCCACAGGTTACCTACTGACTCATAAATAGTATAAGTTATGTGCCATTGGAAAAGACATATTTTTACTTTTTTTGAATGTTGTTTTAGCAGAACAAAAATTGTGAGGAGGAAAGTTTGACTTATGATTGATTTATGGCAAACCACTTGCCAGTCCAATAACATCAGCCTCTGCATACCTCTGGTGCTTTGCAAGAGTTTTTGTCCTGTGGTATCTGAAATTAACCATGCTTGGACTCCTTGACCCAGCCACCTTCCAGGATGCCCTTGGATCTCGTGACAATGAACAGCTGTGCTGCATCATGGGAGCTAACCCCTCTGAGGAGACTTACTAGAAAGCAGATCCTTTTTTATGAGAGTCTTCTGTTAAGAGAATCAGGATTGCATCTCCTGTGTAACTCAAAGAAATACTGGGGGAACGTCTCACCATTTTTCTCCTAGAAGATACAATAAATGAAATTGGTTAATAAGATTTTAAAATATTCACAACGGTTATCCCACATGGTTCCTTCAAGTTCCTTTATTACACACATTAATATTAACACAGACCATGGGATTTGTTTTCTCATTGGGAAAATATTGTATAGTTCCCCTCCAAGATTCTTGTCCTTCTCCTCAGTAAGGTACCTACATATATTTCTGCTGAGGGGGAGCTTAAAACACTTGATTGTCCTCCCAAGCCTTTAAAACCCACAGAGTGAACACGGCCACACCAGTACCAAGTGTGCCCAAGATGAAAGCCCGCAATTGTTTGACTCCATTGCAAACAAAATCTTATTCACAAAAGTATTCATGAGAAAGTGAACAGGAAGGTTCACTCATCCATACCTCTTAAATGAAGACTGACAGCAGATATGAAAATAGCTTTTGTTTCCAATTTCATTCCATATGGTTCTGGAGTGGTTGCAGGATCAAGCTATTTGTATCCAAAAGGAAACATTCTTCCTGTAGATATGACACATCCAAGTATTTGCAAAACTTAAATTCTAAAATAAGTGAATAATTCTGGTTTTACTACCTTTTCAACTGTCCTGGAAATATAGACCGCCCTGAACTAATGAGTTCCATTTCAGGAGTCCTTTTTGTTTTGAAAAGCAGATGCAGAAGTTCAAAGTATAACCTTTTCAGATAAGAGAAGGAAGCATGCTCTTATGCACACAAATATAACATTCAGTAAATAATTTGCATATGGATACTTTGCATGCATAATGATATGCCTGTGTCATCATGTTGGATATTCAGTACTTAGTTACCACCCAAATGCATTTAGCTTTGCATTGTATCCTTATTTTCAACCTCATCCTAATTGGAATCCTATGAATATGGTTGTTAAAAAAAATTATTATATTAAACAAACTGTTGTACTCTCGAGGAAAGCACAGTTGGCTCAGGTTTGAGACACTCGGTTCTGCAGAGATGAGAACAGTCCTATATAGATTCAACTGGATTAAGATAAAGATCTGTCAGTAAGTTGAATGCAGCATTCAAGACGGGAGCTCTGACAAGAAATTTTATACAATTTCATGAAATTTGCAATTTAATGGAAATTAAAAGCTATTCACAATTTAGCATGAAGGGGGGAGAGCTCTACCTCAGAGTCACACTCAGCCTAGACCATGCTTCCAGCCTCTGTGATTCTACTACCGTGTCATTTCCCTCCCCTCCCCTGCCCACCTTTCCCTCTTCCTCCACTGTCTCTCTAGCTGGGGGCCAGAGGGAAATTCCAAACCCTCCTGTCTCACCTGAAAGTTCATCTTGAGGCTTTTTGTGATGGGAGAAGGAGTGGGAGAAGCATGGGTGGTGAAGGGTTGTGGGAACCTGTCAACCATGAACATGATGCTGAGGGTCTTGGGCATCCCAGGGAAGATGTAGAATGAGGAGAAATGCACCTATGCAAGATACCATGAAGCTGCTCCCAGTCCTTGGGGACACACAGAGAGGCTGTGTGGGCCTACTCAGGGTGAAACATGGGGCGGGAAAAGCTGATATATTTCTTGGTTATCCCATGCACTGGTGCAGCTCTTTCAGCACAGAGTCAAGAAAGGAGTGAGGAACATGCAAGGTGATGACTGTTATCATGATGAAAGAAGGGATGTTGAAAAGATACTACCACAGCAGTACCTGGGATGAACAGCCAGACCTGGAGTTCATATCAGATGGTGGCTTTCATGGCAGATATGTGGCGTGTTAGGAGCCAACTGCAGCACTACATTGTACTGATGGAGCAAGCAGTGAGTGGCACAGATGGGAAAGCACAACAGTGCCAGAGATTGGTGCCAACTTCAGAAGGACCTTTCTCTTATCACCCTCAGTCAGTCAGGACTGACTACACCATGTGAAAATGTGGAAGAATGGTATCTGCTCCTCTCTCACATGTCCAGGATCTAGCTCAGACAGACTTTTGGGTGGTTATGAGAAGCAACCCTGCAGAAGATACAGATATCCCTGTCTCTGCAGTTTCTGAGCCTAGACCTACGCCAGCCTCATTCCCCTGGCTAAGTGTGAACCTCTGAGGAGTTTCATGAATCTTTCCCTGAAGAAGGTCCCTCAGCCAGTCCCAGCACTTTGCTGAAGCAGATAACAGTGTCTGGAAAGACCTTCATTATCTCTTGTGCCGTCTGGAGGCCAGGGCTCCTTTTCTGCCTGGCCTCTGAACTGTACTTGGCACTGTCTACTAACAGCCACATCTGCCATCTCCTGCCTCGCTAATCCCTCACTCAAAATTACCACCACATTGCTTTTTTCACTTTTTTCTTTTCTTCTGAAAAGTGAGGTGACATAAATTCACTCTCATAATATACATCAAGTGAAGACCATCTGTGTTACAAGGCACTCCTTTCACATGAGAGATGGACATAATTTTGACATGAGGTAAAATGAAACCCATGTGAGAGGGAGACACCCATCTCCCTTCCAGCCCCCTCCTCTTCTCACAGAAGGACTGGCAGGCTTCAGAGCCAAGGGCTAGTTGATGTGGAGCCTGTATATTTGTGCTATGAGGACAGCAAGAGGACATTTTTACTGGTGAGCAGACACACATATGCTGTGTCCAAAAATGGCTTCAATTGATAGGGTGTGTACAATGCTGAGAAGAGTCTGGCAGCCAGGGACATGCCTGCCCCTGGCCCTGCTCCTGGTGAAGGTGATATGAGGCCTGTCTCCTCTCTCTGCTGACACAGCATAGCCTTCTGAGAAAACATGTCTTGGGCAGTAAGAGGTCCACTTCCCAGGTTTGCTGGACCACAGCTCCCCTGAACTGTGGATCTGCTGGAGTGGGCCCAGAAGTGGGCCATGAAGATGATCAGAGGCTGGAGCATCTCTCCTCTGAAGACAGACTGAGAGAGTTGTGGTTGTTCAGCCTGGAGAAAAGACTCCGGCAAGATCCTAGAGCAGCTTTCCAGTACCTAAAGGGGACTATGAGGGAGCTGAAGAGGAACTTTTTACAAAGGCATATAGTGATAGTATAAGAGTGAATGGCTTCAAACTGAAAGTGAGTAGATTTATATTAGATGTAAGGAAGATGTTCTTTACTGTGAGGGTGGTGAGACACTGGAACAGGTTGTTCAGAGAAGTTGTGGTTGCCCCATCCCTGGAAATGTTCAAGGCCAGGTTGGATGGGGCTTTGAGTAACCTGATGGAAAGTGTCCCTGCCCACGGCAAGAGAATTAGAATTAGACAATCTCTAAGGTCCCTGCCAACTCCAACCATTCCATGATTCTCTGACCAGCTGCAGCTAAGACATGTACACAGTGAGCCTTCAGCAAACAGTCTGACCACAAGGCCTCAGGGGAATTGTTTTGCGTAACTTCAAAAAACAGGTGTCAGGCCATCTCCCAGTCACAGAAGCTCGCTAGACAAAACAGTGCAAAGAAATGCACTCCTTGCCGCCCTGTTTCTGCCTCTCACTCAGAGCCTCAGCAATCTCCAGGCCATGATGAAATCCTGACTGTGATTGAAGTAAGTAGGTGAGTCATGAGCTTCAGTGGGACCAGGATTCCACCGAGGCAGTGGATGGTGGCTCCTCATGGCATACCTTGCTTATAGCACACAGGACAGAAATGACAAAGATAACACAGATTTGAGCCATGCATGCTGCTAATATCACCAAATACAAATAACATCATGCACCAGGACAGGCTGGGGGATGACCTGCCGGAAAGCAGCTCTGTGGAGAAGGACCTGGAGGTCCTGGTGGACATCAAGCTGTCCATGAACCAGCAGTGTGCTCGTGTGGCCAAGAAG
>JAWWLV010000045.1:33458415-33476559 GCA_035041135.1 Platyrinchus mystaceus
TCCATCCTCCCTGCAGTGGTCTGTGTGAGCTCTTTTAGGGTTCGCAGGACCACGTGGTGGGGGTAGGGGGGGAGAGCACATGCCTTCAGGTTATGGGCTAAGACCCAGAGCCTAAGGCTTCCCCCCTCCACTCTAAGGGAGTTCCTTCTTGTAGAGGCATTTCTTTCCTAGGGAATAAAGGAGTCAGTGCTTGTCATATAAAGAGATGCTGAATCCAATTTTGTTAAACAAAAACTAGGTAATGACCAGACCTTCAGAACCATTGGAAGGGTACATTAATCTAATCCACTGAGGAGAACTACGAGTGAACTATAGCGGAACTGTTCCTGTCATAGTACTCAGTATAAAAACCACATACATTGTTATATATAGCTATATATATGTACATATACATACAAAACAATGTGTACATGTGTGTGTGCATGTGTGTGGGTTGGTTAATTCCAGTCTCCTTATCAAAATCAACAAACAAAAAAAGCTGAGTAAACCCTTTCCTTGAAAGAAAATAACATAGAAATGTGAATTCCACAAAGCAGACTGAGTAAAACATGGTTCAGTCTTCTGTTTGAATGAGATACTTTATTCTACACAGAAAAGGATTCCAGTTACAGTCTTAGATTAACACAGTAGTAAGGCCATATCTATATGAACAACTAGACTGAGCATTGCTAGAGACCAGGTTGGTTGTAGACCCTAAGAGCTGCAGAAGCAGTAGTACATGGTGTATAAGAGAACAGACAGAAAATCCAGAGAAATTTGTGTTTCCTATCACCCGTAAGGGAATAAATGAGATGCAGAAGAGCAGCAGAACATGGTCATTCAAGAGGTAGTCCAGTCTGTCGCTCTCTGTAGGTCAAATTCTGTGGAAGATACAAAATGATACATGGGCCTTTTTTTGAAAGGTGAGCTGACAGATGCATGTGTGGTCACATCACAAGGAATCCTAGAGGCAGTGGGTGTGTGTTACTGTGATAACTCATTCATCTCCCCAGCCCATGCTTACCTCTTGGAGGCCTTCCTGAAGGAGGATGAATTATGGGTGGGAGTGAATAATTACATGATCTGGCTGTTCTGATGGACTGGATCTGGCCTTTGTGTCCCCATTTTTCCACCTCTGGACAGGATCCTTTAGGTCCGTGCAAACTCTCTAATACTTTGACAATTTAGTAAAGTGCCCAACATGAAATGAGATAAATCTAGCAGAATGCCTCTGGGAGAGATTGCTGTGACAGATGAAAGGGTGTGAAGAGGCCACAAACCTCGTTACCATCACCTAGCACTGCTCAAAGGAAGTGGAGACAACAAGAGAGTATAAATATCTTGTCTAGGTACATTAATGCTCACACCATAGGTACTCATGGTACCAGCATCTCAGAAACAGCGCTAGTTTGAAATAAACTTCTAATAAAGGATTTTTTTAATTTTTTTTTTTTAATTTTTTTTTTTTTAGTTTTGTGAAAGCAAAGGCTGTTGTCATGTCAGGAGCAAGTGGCTGGATTACGTTCACTTAGTTTACTCTGTAGGGGATTTCGATAATGCTACAAAGTGCCTGCTTTCACCTTGTGCAAGATCAAGCATCAGATTGAAACATGGTGCTGTAAATTACCTGGCTGGAAACTGCTGGAAGTGGCTATCTGTTGAAAGCAAGGGGCAAGTTTGTTGCAGAGAAAACCTCTAACAAAAGGCTGTGAGGAGTCCATGGCAGGTACCTTTATATCCTTCACTCTGCTCCTTGACTTCCCTTCTGAAAACCAGCTTTTTCATTTCTGTGGCATGTAAATGATACCCCCTTACGGACCTGCATGCTCTCCTTCCTCGCCAGCATGATAACTTCTATTTTCCATATGTAACTCAGTCATGCTCCCCTGGCCTGGGAAGCCTGGCTGGTTATTTCATAGCCATCAAGGATGTGTGAAATTAAAAAATGTGCTTGAAAAAATTTCAGAAACATCCCCTCTGTGCCCAGCTGCAGACTGCAGGGAACCCAAAGTGCTTTTGGTGGCAAAAAGCTTTAAAAAAGCATTTATTACCCTTCCATGGGCTTTCTTTCTGCAGCATACAAGTTATGAGGAAGATACAGGCTTCCATGAGCTATAGCTCACACATGCATCATGCATATTCACACAAATAGTGATGAAAATGGTACGCGTAAATCTAGAAAACTTCTTTGAGACTGAGAAGTATATGAAATGGTCATCATCCCTAAAACGAAGTACATGTTTCAATTTTTAATTCATTCCAAAGCAAAACAGAGCAAAGGAAAAATTACGTAATCTACAAGGTTCCAGATTCTTATATTTGGGGATAAGTACTTGTGGAAGCTTCACAGCAAGTCCCCTCACATTTTGTGTGCCTGTTTTCTCCCACAGCCTTTGACTTACCTGTAAAACACAAGTTTTTCCCAGCAGAGGTTCTGTGCTGCCACTGTATTGTACAATTCTGAGTGACCTAGTGGGCATTTTGTGATACAGAATAATTTCACCCAGAGTAGCTCAGCAGGGTGTCTGTTCACAAACATCTGTGTAGTTCACATAGGTAGAAGTTTGACACATGAAAAAAAAAGTTCAGGATGACATTACTTCTTAGGGCAAAAATGAAATAATTCATCTTCATTCCAATCCCTTCATATGAAAGGGTTGCACTTAGGGCAACAGGAGCTGACGGGTTTGGCAAAGAGTCATCTGGGTTGTGAAACACAGAGACAACCCTACAGAAGCATCAGTACCAAGGACTCATTAGAGACAAAGAGGGTGATGGAGGAGTGTAAAGAGAAGGCAGCCACAGCTGCGAGGATTTCAGCAGCCTCTCAACACCTTTCATCTGTAAGGAAAGCTGCTACTGCTCTTTGGGAACACACCTGGTGCCATGGAAATTATGCCAGCTTAACTACCATCTCCAGAACAGTCCAGCAGTGAAAGGGTACAGAGAGAGCATGTCAAAAAAGCTTTTGTCAGCTGTGCATTGTGGTGCTTAGAAGATGTGTCTTACTATCCAGGCATCTGCAACCTTAAAAAAGTAATCTAGGGAAGCAATAAATTCACAATATCCCCCAAAAGCCTAGGGTTTAACAAATGTATGGTCTAGTTCTCCTCTTTTAATGCTTCCTGTGTGGCTGCAGTGAGACTCCCAAGCACAGTCTACATCAGGTAGACATCAAATACAAAGCAACATAAAAGACAAAGCCATTACATAGTTGAAAACGCCCTTTAACTTACTCTCAAAGCACTCAAAGCCACCTGCTTTCTCACTTGCACTGTTGCATTCATGTTATGGGAAGAATTTGAACTGATGTAGAGTCTGATCATGAAATCTCATACAGGAAGCTTAGCTGCTCAGCCCTGTCCAGTGCTGCATCTCCACAGAGAAATGTCATTTGGGAGCCTCTTGCAAAATGTTGGTGCACCCTCTGTTTCTTCTGATGGAAAAGGGACAATGTGCCTTAGGTCAGCTTTTACTTTCAGTCATTCCTGTCACACTGAGGCTTGAAGTGCAGCCCTCTTCTGAGGAGTGACAAAAATAACACTTTGCAGGAAAAATAACACTTCTTTCCTTAGGAACTCTGTTCCCTATTAGGCACTATTTTATGAATTGTGTTAAAATCTCATTGCAATATTGCCTTTCTTCTCAGAAAGTTGTGGAAGGCATTTGGGTCCTTTACATATTCAGCTGACTGAAGGTATAGGAGCTGCTCTGCAACACAGGCACGAATCGAGGCTCAAAGACAGCCCACAGTCTGAGCCCTGTGACCCAGAAGGAAACCCCAGGCACTGGGATAGCAAACATGAAGTCTAAAGCCTTTCCATAGCTGATATTCATAGAATCATCAGCAGTTTGGGTTGAAAGGTCATCTAGTTCCAATCCCACCCTGCCACAGACAGCAATGCCACCCACTAGACCAGGGATAAATCTAGCAGAATGCCTCCAGGGATGGAGCATCCACAGCTTCTCTGGGCAATCTGTTCTTGTGCCTCACCACCTCCACAGTGAAGAAATTTCCTAGTATGATGCCTGGTCCTGAGCACACACACCAAGGTCTGGCTGCAACCATGGCATTTGCAAGCAGACCTTCACCTTTTGTATGAGCAAGGATGCCTGCACAGTGCCTAACTCCATCCACAAATCCCTGCAAGGCTTACCTGGTGTAGCAGCTCGGGTGATGAGGAGGTAACACTGCAGGGTCAGACCTGTCACATGTAGGCACTGCCTCACATGCTGCAGAGCATGGGAGAGGGGGCTGGGTCTCATCCCATGTGCAGGTCCCTGGGTGATGCTGGCCTTGCAGCACAGCTCTGCAACCACAGGAGGACAATTCTTTACATCTGCACAACCCCATGAAACATACTGGAGTTTTCATAGGTGTAACTGAGGCAGAGCTTGGTCCTCATAATCTTTATTACTGATGATGACGATGATGATGTGTGAGAAGGAAATAGTGCAAGCTTGACTTCACATCCCAGGGGGGAATTTGCTGAGCTGGCAGACATAAAACCCTTCAGTTTTTCACTTTTGAACTGAGCAAGTTTGTTCTGGGAATCATTAATACATAATGCCATTTTGAAGCCAGTTTTTGGAGTAGAATTGCACACTCGACTATACAAATCCTTCTGTCATCCCCACAAAATTCTGCAACAGGGCTGGGACTGAAAGAAGTCAATTGTATTTCAGAAATTACAGTCAGCCAGCTTAAACAAAGTAAAGTATCTGCTATTTGGTGTTTTCAATTCATAACCTGATTCCACTCTCTTAGAATTCATTAGGTGACCTAGATCCTGAGAACCCATTCCTGAGTTCATTCATGCTGAATGCTTCCTGAAGTGCTGCAGGCTTTTGACTCTATGTAATAGGATCTGAAAGAGGTCAGCTCTGGCCAGCAACTCTCCCTTACATCTCTTCAAAACATTAATAGTCTGTTCCCTTTCCTAGAAGTGATGTAGTGACAGCCCTAATGATTTTGAAGGAAAAGGAAAAGTGAAAATACCAGACTCAAAGTTAAAACTGAAAGAATTCATGACCACTTGCACAAACCCACAGTTATCTCATGCTCCAAGTAAGTGCTGGACATGAATTGGCAAAAGACTGTAATCTCAGCCAGGTGTAACAATTTAGATACCAGTCTCAAGGCTTTTACTGATGTGCTTAATCTTAGCACATCTTTACTGTCCAAGATTTTTCTATCCTCTTCCATCATACTTTCTTTCCAGATGCGGACTTAATAGCATATAGGAGAAAACCACAACTCATCCAAATACATCATTCAAATTGGAATTTCGCACAGTATTTGCATTTTTTGCACATGAACTCTACAAGCACTGGAGGGCTTTGATGTGTTTGGAGCGCAAGCTCTCCATTCTTGTGCTTACCCTCCTTCATTACAGCTCTGCAGACACATCCGCTCGGCTCACAGAAAGGAAATCACATGACATTTTAATTTACTGAGGTTATTGTACTCACTCTGTACTCAGTCTAAAATTACATGGAGGGAAAAAGCCTGAGCTGATACTTTGCTACAGAAGAATGGCTAAGATAACAAAATGTTGGGAAATGCAAAAGTAAGGTTCTTATAGCAAACTGTAATTTAGCTGCACATGCTCTGTCTTTTGGAGTCTCAGTTGAAAAACATGTCAATAATTAATACTTTTTCCATTTAAATAATGACAGCAGGAATGGAAATTTGTCTCTGTGTGGCTATTCTCCTTGAAAGTGTAAAGCCAGTGCGGGTGCATATGAGTTTTGCCAATGCCGCCTGCAATTCCCCTCCCTCGCAGCTGAGAAGCAAAGACTGCCAGAGCCCTAGTGCCCATTCACCATGTAGGGCATAGCGCTTCAATTTACTCTATTGTTTTCATGTGGGAGCTTACCTTGGTTACTGCGGGTTTGCTCTTCATCTATAACCCATTCTCAGAAGGAATATAAGTGTGTGTCTTTCTTCAAGCCCCTGAGCAGTCCTGCAGCACTCTCCTGTTGCTGAATCATAACTTTCCTGCAAGCTGAGAGATCACATCTACCAGCCCCATGCATCTAGATGCTGTCACTTGTTCTACCTGTATGGTTGGATGTAGAAGAATGTTCTATAAAGAAACTTACTGCAGTCAGAACACAAAAGTAAGGTCAGTATTAATATTTCATCTGGTTTTGCTGTAGCAGTGCTCAGAAGAGTACTTACAATGCGAAAAGCAGTGCTTCTTTTTCTCTATGTTCCCATAAGTAAAAAAGAGCTAAACAGATCATTCCCCAATCTTAAAATTAATTGCAGTGACTGAGAATGGACAGTTTCAACCCCAAATGGATTTTTCAGGAGTTTACAAGACTGTGGAACAATGGAGTCATGATGGAAAATGTTTATGAATTTCAACTGAAGTGGCCACTGCTATAACACTTTGTGAGGCATTATACTTTGAAAGATCAAAGAGCAAAACAGAGCTGAAAATATATTACCATCTTGTAAAATGGGCTTGTAAGACTTAAACCCAAACATTTAATGTTGGTCTCCGGAAAAAGACAGAAAAAAATAAAGGCAACACAGAAAATATAATTAAGATAATAAATGAAAGGCCTTTCTTTTAATCATTTCTATAACTACCTTAAATATCTGCTGGAAATAATTATATCAGCACTGGCTGCACTATATTAAAATAATGAAGAGTGAAGTTTTCACTGTGTTCCCATTTAATCATCACCTCACAACTTCACATTTTAATGTCTGACCTTAGGATATCCTCTTCCACTATCACATTAAGAATGTTGAAAGGAAACAGGAAGGGCCACAAAGGCTGTAGTTTCCTCAGAAGAAGAGTGGCTATCAGCCTAATGGATTCTGAATTTCTCAGACGAAGAGCAGCAGTGACTCAGCCCACAGTCAGTTATCAAATCCTCACACAATACAAACTGTTCCTCTAATTTACAGAGTTGCCTTCAATGAAGGGACTACCTTTTTTTGCATTATGTTACTGGACAGCAAAAAATTCAGCTGCATGGTGGGACCAAGTCTAAAAATAGCCTGACGGAATGCAGAAGACAGCACAACACAAAACAGTAAGCAAGTAGGAAAGAAGACCTGCCAGGAACTGTATTTGATCCATTGTGACTCCTCCGTAGTTCAAATCCTAGAACTGAAGTAAACTCCTGAAGTCATTAGGAAAGTATATGGCAGATTTCTGAATGTCATTTTTTGTAGGGAGAAGCTCAACATTGCTGACTCAAGTACAGGTGAAAAGTGAGAGACTGACTGCTCTTCTGTAATGAAATTTGTAACATTTCCAGAGGGAATGGGGGAAAGGGCAGGGGGAAAAGAATTATAATGGATGAAAACAGAAGATGAGTTATTAATCATAATATCATTAATCCTTTCAGCAAGCAAACTGACGCTAAAACTGCATGTTCATGTAGGGGGTGAACAGGGAGAGGAGGAGGGACTTCCATCATCATACAGATCATAAAGGGCCAAATGGATGCAAATTCTTGGATATTGTCTTAAAGCAGTTCCAAATGTGAGAACTGTGTATATTTCATGCAAACCTACATGGATCCTACTATCTATTATTACCTACAGGAAATCACTTTAACTTAGTTTTCTCAATAAGAAATAGATGAGGATCCATCCTGGAAAAAAATTATGTGAGCAGTAATTTCGCTTTCAACAGCCTCTAAGTTTGTCTGCTTACGGAAAGTGCAGTGTAAATGAAGCTGGTTGGGCATATTTTTTCAAACAGGAGGAGCTATAGTGTGAACTACGAATCACAATGCTCAAGTCCTGTCATTTTTAAATTGACTTTTCTTTCGTAATATCAGGATGTTTGTACTGCATTCATGGTACTCCCTCTGGTGTATAACTTAACACATGAAATTTTTTGCCTTATTCTTTACCAAAGAGCCTGTGGAGTGTGGTGCACAGAGAAACTTCTCTCATGACAGTGCCAAGATGTTTCTATTACATGATCTGGGTCAGATCATGGCCATGGTAGAGCTGGGAACTAGGGAAACACCTGTATGACGTGCGTTCATTAGTCCAAAGTAGCAAGGGTCATTTCAAGCTTAGCTCTGTGACCTCTTCAGCAAAGATAGCAAGCATCCCTAGTCCTTCTCCTCTAAACAGGACCCTTCTCTGAAAGAGCTAACAAAATTTAGCCTTGAAACCAGGATATTAAGGAACTAATCTCCTCTAACACATCTTTTCTTCATGAAGTTGTCTCTATCCATCTTATACTCAGTTCCCTAGAAAAAATAGAGAAAACACCATAAAAATCTCCATCTTGTTCAGACCCAACCACGAATGATGAAAATCATATGGAAAGAAAATATAAGTATGTTGATGGTGAGTGTTGGAAAACACACGGCCATGTAATAAAAACCTTTGTTGTGGAAGGGTAAAGATATGGATAGGTTGGTAGCTTGCTTTTGTTACTTCTTGATGGGCAGGTGGCTCAATATCCAGCTATTCATTCTCTTTTCTTTATTCTTTTCTCTTCCTTTCCCTTCCTTTTTCCCTTCTTTTCCCTCCTTTTTTTTTTCTTTTTTTTTTTTTTCTTTTCCACTCAGAGTGGATGGTATGGATTTTCTTAGGTATGCATAAGAAAATTAATCAAGCAAGGGATTCTTTTATTTTCTGGGTAGCAGTTCAATGCTTCAGTCTGCACAATTTCCATAGCAGGGTTCCTGTAAAAAAATGTCTGGAAACAAAGTACCAGACAGAAGAAGGTCTCCTTTTGGCGCTCTCTCCTTCAATAGTCTTTCATCAAGCCATGTTCTTTGCATATTATACAGAAGGAGGGGAGGGGGGGAAGTGCAGGGTTATTTTAAAAGCATCCACTAATTAAAAATGAGAGTCCATTTCTTCTGCTTACTCTGTCATTTGACTATAAATAAACTAACAGCAGAGCAGCTACTGGATCCAAATTTCCTTCAGTTCACATGCTGACATGGAATATCAGAAAACTAATATTATTTATACACTGTATTATGTAAAAGAGTGACCTCCTTTTCCCTTCTTCTATATTACATACTGTAGATGCTCATAACAAAGGACTTGTTGCAGGGACTGAAGGGTGTGTGAAGAAATTAGGTTTATTTTTATTTTGCTGATAAGCATTTGGTATTAAAGTACTTTTTATCTCAGCAGTTTTAGCTGACTAAAAGCTAGCTACTTCAGCTCTCTTTTTCATCAAGGGTACCTCTAAGGAGTGATTCATCTCCTCTACCTTAGTAATACTGCTTTGTGATAGGCCTTCCTTTAGTGGTGCTCCATGTCTTGCCATTGACTACAGATGGTCTGAACTTGAGTACCTAATTCTTTTGATGGCTAAAGTGAACTGAGTCTTAATCCACTGAGTCTTTCCCAGTTTCAATGCCTAAAACATAAAAAAATCTCTTTATTTCTACATCAGTAGTCCATTATGTGACAACGTATAGTGTGCACCCTCAAATGTATCGGACTGAACTCTGTCAGCTCAAAATTGACCTTCGCCAAGGACCTGAGCTACAACCCAAGAATCACAGCCTCAAAAGGGATCTGGGTACCTGACTCCCACAGAGGATGACATCTGAGTCCTACCACTCAGGGCCTCCTTAGGAAGCTTAGGAAGTTCTGCTTCCTAAGTGGCAATTGTTATCAATTTTAAAAAGTCAAGACATGTAGTTTTTACAGAGTCTCAAACATACTGTTTCATTCCAAATTTTCTCAAAAGGCCTATCCAATTTTGCTTGAAGTAGTTCAGTCCAACACTGGAAACACGCATTCCAAAAAGGTGATGTTTTAACATAGTTCTAAGTATCTGAAAATGAGCTTTCAGGATGAAAGCACATGTGTAACTTCATCTGGGGGAACCAGCATGCAGTCTTGTAGAAAAAATGAACTGTATGATATTTTATGCTAGACTTTTAATGGCTCTGTATGTATTCCCACTTGCCTGATATAAATGCAACACAAATACCATACACTTTACTTTTGGCTGTTAGAGATTACCATGAAGGGAAAGCTCATTCATAATTTCACTTTATTTTAGTACTTCCTAAGTTTGAAGTCATTCTCAATTCATTAAAAGGAAAACATTTGCTTCAGATTTATGATCCCCATGCCCTTTCTCTCATTCACAGAAGTATTCACATTAAAATCATGCGCACCCTGTCGTTACATGACTGACATTCTTTTAACAGGGTGGTAATGTCCTGGCGAGGCCTGCTGCTGAGCATAATGGCAAAATTTCCAGAAAGGGCACGAGAATAGCTCTGTTAGAGAGAGGTGATGTTGCTGAGAAAGGATGAGCGCCTAAAGTCTCAGCAGAGAAGCTTTTAAATCCCATTCTGAACCCTAGCCACTGTGTCCCTTGGTGATGACCTTGGCCCTGTCATTTAATTTCTAAAATGCTGTTGGTTATTTTTGACCAGTCTCTTTTGGTAGCATGGGGTCTCCCAGTATGATGAGATTGGGTATTTTCACCACTAATTTTGATTTTCTGTGTTTTTTTGGACAGGGATCAACTATTTAGTTCCACTGAGTCCCCACCTTGAGCTCCAACAGGCTGCTGCTACATAATGAAGTACTATATAATAACTGCAGCACTAGCGGGACTCCAACAGCTCTTATCACTGACAAGACTGTAGCTGCTTGCAATGGTAGGAAAATGTTGCAAATGTTTCCTATTCTAAACAACATACCTCCATTTTGCCTCCTATAAAATAATGCTCACTCTTTCACAGAGGCATTTGGAGGATCATTAGTTGGTGTCTCTCTCTTCATTACTTTGCAAATGTAACACACTATGTAAGTGTTATTATTGAGGGCTGACATCTGTGAACTACAGCATGTATTTTGAATTATAATTTTAAACCAAGGAAAATCAAGTAAGCAAGAACTGACCATGTGTTAAAAACACTCGAAAACCTCTTTCTTGTAACTGTTTATCTACATTTTTTAAACTCTGTTTACATTGTAGTAACAGCTGTGTTTAAAGGGGCCATGACAGAGCAGACTAATTTGTAAAGCTAAACTTTATTTTGAAGGAAAAAAAAGCTAATGTTTGAAAAAACACTTCAAAAGAAGACAAAAATGATTAAAATAGACATAACCATTTTTTTAAACCATGACTTTCTCAAGAAAAACCAGGATAATGTAAACTGGCCTATGCATAGTCCAAGCAGCTGTTCTGTGTAGCTGTTACACAAACCCCTGGTTTCAGGGAGGGATAAAATTAAGACAAAACAGGTCATTCTCGATGAAGGAGCTAAACCAAATGCACATACACTGGTGAAACTTGCCCCAACCTGTCAGAAGAAAGCAAGCCAACCTCTTCTTGACCTACTTGCCTTCAACTGCGTTTTAGCCATGTGTCTCATGTTTAATGTGTTTGGCTTTGTCCATACCTTCAGCAAACCCAGAGCCAGCACTGGCTGAGTTTAAATCAAATTACTCAATTTCCTACTGTAGGCAAAGGCTTTCTTAGGGGTTTTATAGAATTTCATTATAGGATGTTGAAATGCTACTGAGGTAAATGAGATCTCTATATGTCATGGGGACTACCAGGAGAGATTTTCTGTCTAGTCCAGGCAGCTGGAAATGTTTTAATCACCTGTATTGTCATCATTCTATTTCTAACAAAAAAATGCTTTGTAAAGAGGAAGATGTTGTCACATGCCCAAGAACTAGTCATACAACATTAAATCTATCTTTAAAATGTCATTTGATTCCACTTTCATAGAATGTGTTCTGTTCACTTGATTCATGTGAGGTTTTGTAAGCTGTATTATCTTCATAGAACACAGCTGAACTGAGTGAGTCAGAATGGTGATGTGGTGGTGAGATGACCCAAAGGGGTCCTAAGTCAACCTTAGAGTCTTCTGAAAATCAGAAGTAAGAGCTGGAAGCAGAGAACAAAGTGCACAACAAACCAGTGCAGGGGTAGAAAGCAGAAAAAGGAGGGTTAATGCTAACCTGCTCCACTGAGGAGAGCAGGTTAATTTGCTTGTGGATCCAAGCCTGGACAGGACAGACACAAATGTCCAAATGCCCATGGTCTTACTCAGCTCACCAAGTTTTGGTCTTGCTCTTAGGCTTTTGTCAGCTCCCACTTAAAGGAAACTGATGTCTCCCAAATGCCGTAGGTCTGGGATAGCATTTACTCTGGATAGCAGATGACAGATCCAGTGCAGACTTCTGACCTTCAGATTTATCAAAGCCAGGAGACAGAGAAGTACAGTCACAGTCACAACAGCACTTCCTGTTCAAAGTGCTTGTGGCAGAAAAAATGGTTACATCCTTCACAGCTTCAGCTCTGGAGATGGTTGATGCTCAGTTCTTGCCATTGCAGAACCCTCAGCAGAACCCTCTCTATCCTCTCCTGACCAGTGACCACAGATGTCTAACCTGCGATTGCACTGCCAGTGTGGCCTACCTCCTATCAGCTTTCCACAGATGGAGGTAGGTAATTGTCCTGGTAGAGAAGTTTTTCAATGGTTTTGACAATTCAAACCCAAATGCAATGGGAATGACAAGGAAGTTCATTTTTCATTTGTTTTAGTTTCCAAACATGCTCATTTCTTGAGTTTTAATCTTACTAACAAAGAAGTCAACATTCAGATGTCAGTGCTTGCCTTAAAACTCTTTCCTCAGAGCTCTTTGCTCATGTTCCCGGCATGTTCAATGGCTCCTTAACCTTCTCTATCATGGGACTGCAGCTAAACCGCAGGGGATTACCTTTCATTGTGAACAGAATTTGCTGAATGGAAATATGGCTCATCTGATAATGCAGCTGTTAAATACTCCAGTAGGCACAAATGCCTGCAAAGGAGACATAGTAGTGTCCTCCACTCACTTGGATGCAAAAACAAGGCTGCCTGGCTACTCCACTTTTCCTTCTTTAGTACATGATGATTAAAAGGCATGTTATAGGCTTTCATCCATGAAAATTATAGCAAACTGTGGCATTATAATGTATTGGAAAATGGCAACTGGAACAGATTTTCATTGTCAAATCAATACAGAGGAGCACAGTGTAAATGTAAGGGTTGTATCTGCAGACAGGTACTATTTTTTCATAACATGTTTCTACAACATTTAGCAGCATGAGCTCCATCCCTCTGGGTATCTGGGAAGTCCCACAGTGTAAATAATGCTAATGGGCTATGACCATGTAGAAATGAGAAACATTTTACCTATCCACAGACTCTGCTGTAGCTCAGTGTAATCAGCTTCTGAGGGAAACTGTGGCTATTTTTAAGACAAAACGGTGGTTTTCTTGGTCTTCTTTCCAGCTGAAGATAATGTAATAGAAAGGTGATAGATTATATATTCAGTTAATGGACATCCCATGGCAAAGCTCCCAACAAGTTCAATCTTTGTATAGAATAGGAAGGAAAATGTTTTCTAACATTTGTATTTATTTACTGTTGTATTTCTTTACTGCTGGATCAAGAAGACAATTGTATTGTATTATGAACTAGTTCTCCAGATTCTTATTTTCCCATAGAATGAAAATGACACATTTAATTTTATAGCTTATTTTAAATTTAGAATAATTTATAAAAAGAATACTATATACACACACACACACACACACACATAACTGAACAGATAACTGACTATAACTCACTAATTTCAGTATACTAAGAAGTTTCATTTACAGTGCCAAATTCTCCTTCTGGCTGCACTAGTAAGATGATACTTATTTCAGTGGCTAACGGACCCAAATGTAACACATTTTTCTTTAGGTTATGTGAACCTATATGAATACCTGACTTGCATTATTTCATTTTTACATGAATTTTTAAGACTGAAAAAAGTCTTCTTGGCATAAGAAGTGATCTCATCTGACTTTAGAACTGACCCCAAATAGGAAATGGAATACTTGTGGCCTCATACTTAATGCAGTGTGTCTCATTTTCCAGGTGCATACATCTGGTCTTTAATGGCCATTTTATCAGGACTGCATCATTTCATCTCAGTCCTTTCACCACAAATATTTGATTGTAATAAGATCTGACCATGGGATGTGTCATCTGTAGTATTGAATATATAGAACAGCTTGGGTTTACTATTTCTATCTTCAAGGGATCCCATGTACTGTTAGGGATGACGATTTTTTCATAGCAAAACATTGCTGACAAGATATTGTGCAATGAGATTTGCATGACCAAATATCCTGTGAGTAGTCCAGTGGTTAGGATAGGAAACAGAGAGTCAGGATAGCCTGGCTCTGTTCCCACTTCACATACTGACTCACTTCGTGACCCTGGGGCAAATCGCTTAGGCTAGAATTTACAAGGGGGTTGAGATGTACTGCTCCCAGGGAAAGCCAAGCAGAGCTGGGTGCCTTTATATGTTTTAGAAAAACTCATGTATCAGATGTTTGGCATCTCAGTTTGCCCACATTAATGCAGGGACAAGGTTTATAAAGCTATTTTGGTCCTCTGGTAGAAACTGTTTATTAAGGAAATTATAATCATGGCATAAATATGCAGTCTTTACCAACACATGCTGTTTAGTAGATACAAGTAGACTAATAAATCATTTCCTTTGGTCCTTGAGAAGAGCAGGGTAGTTTGTTTCTATTTTACTGAGAGGATGAGTTAAAAAGCTTTAGAGATTATCAAACCCATGTTTCCAAATGTTGTTTACCTACAAACCAGCAGCTACAGGGCCTCCACAGCAGCAATTTGGTTCTGTGGCAGTTTGTCCATATGGGCTCAAGGAGGCATGACTTCTTCTCTACTCCATCACTAGACTCACTCTAGGATCCAATATTGTTCTTCCCCACCTCATCAAAACGTGACCAAAAACATATCCACTCACATCCTCCACTCTCCTCCCTACAACCCATGAGAACACCAAGCTTGGACTCCTGATCCAGTCAGACATTTCAGTCTGCACCTTTCCATCACCTTCCACCTTGCTCTCTCTTCTCTTACCACCCTGCTCTCTTTTATGTCCTACCAGAGATGCTGGCACTGGCAGGGCTTTTACAGCAGCCACTAAGGCAATAAGGTATTGTTTATCTGCTGCTGGATGCACGACAACCAGAGTGTGAATACACTTGTGCCAGAACTTACAAAATTTTCTCAACCTACACTGCTGAAAGGTCTTTACAGATCTCGCTTGCAAGCAGCTTGCATATCATCAGGGAACCATGATGTGAGGAGGCCCCTATTAAGCCACTGGGTTTGAGTGGACATACTTCTATACAGGGTTTTTTTCCCTCTTAAAAAGCAAAGAAAACATAATGATATGGGAGATTTTTACACACAGGGTGAATTTCAAAACAAATTGCAAACCTTTTTGATTTGGAAACAGAAAAAAGAGAAAATGCAACTCTTCAGACCAAAGTAAAACATTGTGTTTTAAAATTTACATTCAAGGAGAAGTACTGGGTTTGAGTTGTCCTCATTTTTTTTTATATTGCTGATATTTCTAAATTTCTATTGAAAAATGTGGAAATGCTCATTAAGAATGGCCATTGCCTAATTGGAAACTGTGATTGTAATGAAATCTTTACACAATTAACAAGCTTCAATTGAAAATGGATGACGGACTTAGCTGATTTGACACTGAGTTTGGATCTTGTTTAATTTGGGAATCTAATTTTTGTAAAAGAACTAAATCTATAGACGCACAAATCTGTGTAGGCAGTGCAGTTACTGCAGTTTACACCAGCACAGCGGTAAACAGACAAGCTGGGAGCTTGTCTACCTACAGCATCTGGTGTTGCTTTAGGTACGTCTCCCCTAGTCTTGAGCTGTGATTCTGAAAAGACACAGGTCTGTTTTGTCTTCTGCCATAGCTGCCAGTCCTGTGCTGATGTGTGGGTACCATCAGGTCTAAGAGGGCAGTGGACACCATGTTTATGCTCACAGCAACTTACTTCCCTGTCTTGGAGTCCTGCCCGGCTGAAGAATAATGTAGAAAGGTGTTGAGATCTTCTCACCACTGGGTGGGAGATTGAGTGCATTTGCATATGTGATATTGCTCAGCCTTGAGAGACACGCAAAGAGAAATGAAAGGGAAACATTAAGGTGAACAGTAAGGAAGTTTGGCTCAGCACTGAATGTCCTTCATATGAAGCCAGGCAGGAGTGCAGAAGGGGAGGGGTAATGAGGTGCAGGGGGTGAAATTTGGCACTCCTTAACTTCTAGCTCACATAGAGTGAATTTCCCTTTATTTCTAGTAGCCTGAGTCATGGAGACTCAGAGGAAACTATCCCATTCCAAATGTTTGATACTGAATGTATTTGGCTGCCTGCTACTTCCAGATGTGAGTGAATCCAGTTTGTGTATTTGTCTGACAGCACAACTTGGCCCCAATCTTTGCTCTCATGTACAAACCCGGAGTACAACCCAACCACAACTTTCTGTTGCCCCAACTGCTGACCCACGTGCTGCTGTTATTTATGCCAACACTTGATATTTCCAAGGGGCTGCTGCTGCACCTGCATCACAGAGATGCCAGACTGCCTTCAGATTCACCCCTTTTATCATGACATCTGCACTGAGATGGCAGCAAGCAACATCCCTCTGCCTCCCAACACCACTCTGACTACTCCTCCACTCAGTCTCCTGCTGCCAGCTAGGTCTGTTTTAGTGCAAGCTTAGAGTAACAGAGCAATACAAATTTGCCTTACATCAAAGATGATCCGGCCTCATCTCAGGGGTTATTTTTTATCATCTTCACTTTCTCTGTTTACCCTGCCCAGCAGCTTTACTAGGCTCATGAACTCATGACCAAAGAGAAGCTGAACCTCACTCGCACCCCCCTTGTCAGCATGCCGCCTGTATCACGTGCCATCCAACAGCTCACTCCTTTGACTTTGAAGAAGACTCAGATCAACTACTACGAGGGAGGCAACTGGGATGATAAATTATTAGCGCTGCAGCTGTGAGGCAAAGAAGTTGGGAATACTGTTGTGAGTACAAAGTAAGAAGGGGGAGAGCGGGTGTACTCCCCAGATAAGATTAGTCCAGAAATTTACAAATTCTACAAATCTCTTGATACAGTGAACTCAACTCCTCTGGCAAAGATTCCATGAAAAGGGAAGTATTCTTTCTACTGGAATATATATGTATGTATACATACATGTTTATATATTTGCTTGTTTGCAAATCTACAACAACAACAAAAAAGAGTTATCACAAGTTATCACAATCTTTGGAGTATAGCTTTAAGACAGGATTTTTGTGACAAAGATAACAGCAAGCAAATTAGGAAATGGGGCAACTTCATTGCATTCAAGATTTTGCAAACCCTTAAGTGTGCGTGGGGAATTTGTTATGCCACTGACAACTTTCACAAATGTTTTTCCCCCCCTAGATTTTTATCTTGCATTTTATGGGTTTCTGAGTTTGTGTATTTGTTTAAACCTGTTGTGCTTATTAAATCATAGAGGTGGTTATGGCCGCTTTTTAGTGCTGGTTATGTAGTTACAAGAAAAGTAGCTCAGCAGAGCTAGTTCTCTCCATATACCCTTTTTTGTGTGTTTGTGAGCATTTATTCTGTTTCTGTTCATACAGAGAATCCCTATGTTGCCCAGAGAACCTGTGGATGCCCCAGCCCTGGAAGGGTTCAAGGCCGGGTTGGATGGGACTTTGAGCAACCTAGTCTAGTGGAAGGTGTCCCTGCCCATGGCAGAGGGGGTTGGAACTAGATGATCTTTAAGGCCCTACGAACCCAAAGCACTCACACAATCACAGAATATGCTGCGTTGGAAGGGACCCACAAGGATCATCGAGCCCAACTCCTGGCCTTGCACAATACCATCCCCAAGACTCACACCATGTGCTTGATAGTGTTGTCTAAACTCTTTTTGAACTTGGCAGGCTTGGTGCTCTGTGACTCTAAGATTCGATATCATGTCCGTACTCCCACACTCCGGAGCAGACGTTTCCTACCAAGCTGCTCCTGCCTCACTGCAGTCTGTCTTAAACAAAACCTGGAACTAAGTGGGCAGGACCTGCAGGTTCCAACCTCCGGTGGCGGGTGAATTTGTAACGCGGTTTTTAAACGAGGTTCTCCGCCGGCGGCCCCGGCCCGTGTCCGGCGGGCGGCAGCGGCCGCCAGGGGGACAAGGGCCGGCAAACACTGCCGGGCGGCTGCCGTGCCGGGCAGAGCCCTCCCCTGCGCCCCGGCCCGCCGGCAAACACTGCCGGGCGGCTGCCGTGCCGGGCAGA
>JAWWLV010000045.1:33482196-33509164 GCA_035041135.1 Platyrinchus mystaceus
GATAGATAGATAGATAGATAGATAGATAGATAGATAGATAGATAGATAGATAGATAGATAGATAGATAGATAGATGCCTACATACATACACATATACTTTTTTTTTGTTTTTTAAAGACACAGACATAAAACAAAAGCTACTGCACACTTACACAAGCAAACTCATTTCCTCACACTGAAGATTCTTAATCTACATCTAAACATCCCAGAATAGGTTAGGACACACAGACTTTTCTGTATAAGGAAGATTGTCCATTTTCTCCATCTCTGTCTTTCAATTTACTGAAGAATTAATTTTCCACTGTTTCTTCAGAATACAGCAGAGGCAATAGGAAGAACTGTCTTACTGTTAAAGGGAGTCAAAGTAATTGCTGGAGATGTGTTTATATGTGCTGTGATGATTCTGGCATGAAATCCATTGGTCTGACCAACCCTTTTGTCCTATTTTCATTCTTGACACATGTCATGCATGGTTAGCACATTTTATTTCACATTTCTTGCTCCCTTGTTTTATCTCCTTCCTTGTATGAACACAATAGCTAAGAAAAGATTACCATTCATATCCATGTTTCTTGGTAATTTTACTCCTTTGAGATCTTGCTTCGAAAGGCTGGTTTTGATGGGCATCTTCCAGGTAGCTCTGAATCATGTAAACCAAACTAAACGTTCTGCTGCATAAAATGAAACCCACAATCAACAGCAGTGGGAAACCCTAGCAGCCCAGCAGGTCAGTTAAATTTCTTCTTAAAACTTACCAACTTTCTGACTCCAAAGCCATATTTTTATTTTCTAAGGATATTTGTAACACTGGTATCAATTTAACTCCAAGCATTCAGTCAGTGTACAATACCCACTCTTGCTAGTGAAAAGACATCTCAATCAACATTTTCTGTAAAAGGATAATTAATGCTAAGTTACTAAAGGGCTTTTTCAGAAATTGTACCATTAACTACACTAAATTTTAAGAGTGTTTCTTTTTTTCTTGCAAAAAATAAAGCTCACACATAAGTTGACCTATCACACACATAGACTATGAAAATTCTGTTTGTACAGGATTTTAATGTGATTTTTGTGATTCACAGTACTGGAGCTGACTGCAATGGACAGGGACATAGCGAGTTGTCTAAACCCTTACAAGAGTGCTGAAAGTTTCTTTTGTCTAACACACCAGCTAACTTTTTGATTAGATAAAGACCTAAGAAAACGCCTCTGGTGGAGAAGATGGCAATCAAATGTGGAAATCTTCATTGTATAGAGCACCCTGGGGTTTGTTAAATATCTGCAAATCTTCTTGTTGTAAGTGACAATGTTTATTTTTGCAAGTGAATTCCAAGGTAGCCTGGCTTCTCTGGGGTTTAATCTCAGCCTTTTTTTGTTTCTCTGATTAGTTGGAAACTAGCAGGTCACCCTGGCTCTTTGAAGAATGAAGGGTCTCATTCCAGGGTGAGGCCCAACAAATTTGTGAATGAATGAAAAGTTAATTGTGAATGAATGAAAAAGGTAGAGCACACTTAGGTCATAGTTAATTTAAGCAAAGCTGATAAGTTAGTAAACAGAAACACCAGTGTATTCTTTCAAGTAAAATTTTTGCTCTTACTGATATCTTAGGTGCTGTTTCTCTGACCCTTTTAAAGATTGGTGCTTATCAAACACATTTTATTATCTAATCTTCTGCCCAAGGACAGATTTTGTAGTGTTGAGTAATTACAAATAGATTGAGCTCTGTTGGAAAGTCCATTTACAAAAATGTAAAGCTCATGCACTAAAAACGTTGTGATTTTTTAACTTTATCTTCTTAAAAGGATAATTACTTTTTTAGTAGCAAACACTGGAAAACAACATGAATGATATATGTAATAATTTTTTAAGAAGGTGAATGACGTTGTTGTATCCTTTTTTGGTTTTACTGTACTTGAATTGTCTTTTGTAATCACTTCAGAATTGTGGTAAAATACAAAAATGTAATAACAGCTTCATAAAAGCCATCTATTCAACTTAAAACTGCTATATTAAAACTGAAAACAAAATGCAGAAAGCTTATATGCAAGCAAATGAAAGGTACTCTCTTCATGTGTAGAGACATTTAAAAGAAAGCTGTGTTTTGCTAGAGGAAAGCTGCATAACTGTGAAAAGGCATAATTGTGAGCTGTGCCATAAAAAAAAGGACAGTGATGAAAAAAGGAAGTGCCATAGCCAGCAGCTTTTAAAGCCTCTACGGCAACATTTTTTAAGTTGTCAGAGAGGCCACAGCAAACAGCTGGAGACGGAATCAGATATTTCTTCAATTTTAAATATGCTTTGGACTTACATGGGATTTCCTGCCCACACATCTCAGAGCACCTTAACATTGCTAATGAATTTAATCTCCTACAGTCCTCAGAGGTGACTGCCATCCTCACTTGGTAGATTGAGAAGATTTGCTATGCATCACACAGGAAGACTACAAAATAGTTAAAAATTAAAGATGCTCTTAATAAAGACAGAAGACTTGGAGATGCTGTTCTGGCAAATCTGAGTGGCATATATGCTTCAGTGCAGCCATGGGTGCCAGAAGCAAGGTCTGGAAGGTATTTCATGAGCTACACTCACATGCTCCATACTACGCTGATGTGAGTGATCAGACGTCCTCCACTGCTTCCTATCTGTTTATGTACACCAGCTAACCTGCAACAAAACTTTATTTGGGGGTCCCCTCAAGCTAAAAATATTACAGTCACCACTGCTTTTACTAAAAGAGTAGACATTTGAGTCATTAAAAGTCCAAATTGTAACACACAATGTTAAATGTGAAAGGTACAAACCCACTGCTTATCTGTACACAATAGCTACACGGCAAGTAACCTAATGGAATTAATGTATATTCATACAATAGACTTGCAATGTGATCTAAAGATGCAGAAATGATTTCTGGGACAAGAAAACAGGCCTGAGGTCCCAAGCCTAGTTAGGCAGCAGTTCAAGACATGCAAAGCTCAGGAGGAGGAGGAGGGAAGAACTAGTGCCTTAGTCTCTGCTTGACTCCATCCTACATAAGGTACTCAGTCTCCAACTGCACAGTACCACAAATATAAATTTCTAAAAACATCCCATACACCCTATTTACTAAGTTAACATGTTTAATTTTGTGTTTAAAGAATGCTGGACAAGAAGACATTGTCTGTGCCATCAAGTGGGTTGCAATCCAGCTACTTTGCTGTCCTGTAGCTCAGCTGAAGCAGGTATTTGTCTTACAAAAATAGAGACAAGAGTTGCACTTTTTCTGCTGATACCAAGACATCATTTTCAGCAAAATAAACAGCAACTGATTAAATAAATATTTAAAGTTTTAATGACGGGCAACTTCTAGCAGTCTTAGGTCCTGTTCAGTTTCTATAATCATGGTCAGCCCTATGCACAGCTACAATTAACTAGTGATGATTTTAATCACTTTCACCATGGATACAAAGTACAAAGGTTTGTTTAAAAATGCACTGTTTAAAACTAGAGTGAGCCAACTTCAAAAGCATTTTCAAAATTGCATACATGGGTCCAGAGACAAAAAAAAAAAGGGCACCTGAGAGTTGCGTGATGCAGTGTTTCCTTTTTAAGCCCTTGACTTTAGTCAAGTATAGATGTTTGCTGCTGCCTCTGCTCCAAGTATTCAGATGCCTCTCTGGCGATAATGCACAGCCCATCAGCCCAGTGGGAGATGCCAGAGGCCAGCACAGTGCCCTGTAACCCTGGGGAGGCTGCTCCCACCTCATGCTGACTCCAGAAACGCAAGGAGGGCTTCCTTTCACCTGCAGTCTACTTACTAAGCTGGGGCACCAGTATGCTGCCCTGTTATGGTTAACACAGTAGAAGTGAGATCATTTATCCAGGCTGGGAGACTTAGGTTTAATCCCTTCCTTACTGCGATGGGGTCTATGCCCACCTCCTGCCAACCCACCTCCAGCCTAGTCAGGATCAGAACCCACCAGGGAAATACACTGACTTCCTCACTGCAGAGTGGGCAGAGTCCTGGTTACTAAATGGGACCAGCTGTGTCTACATGTTAGATGCTCATCAGTCAATTGAAAATGAGTAAACACTTCTAGAGAAGGGGTCCAGAGCACCAGTGCTCTTCTGTCTCAAGCCCATGAGACTTTTATACCTATTATACCTACCCCTTCCTCTGCTGTTTTGTTTTTGGAGACCTGGTCCAGCAGGCACATGGTAGATGTGTGCTGCCAGGCAGAGCCCTCCTGAGAAGTAGCTGTTTAAATTTACCTTTTAGCTGTGTGGCTGGGACCTGTATGACTCCACAGAGGTCAGTACGGAGGGACATCTCCACATACTGGACCAGGCTCATGTTGAGTAGCCTGAAGCATGCTGCCTACCCTTCTCCTGCCCCCTCTTTGGCCCCCAATGGCTCAAAATGAGAAACTCAGGAATCCCAGATCCTGGGAGTGGAATAGAAAGCACATGGAGGAAAGATGCTTGCTCATGTCTGCCAGTGCCTCTTGCTCTCCTTTTGAAAAGTTGGAATCTTTGGAAGCTTTTTTTTATTCTCCTTTTTCTTTCTGCTTTTAAAGGTTTAATCCATATTTCCATAGCTTCTCTGCTATCCACTGTGCTGGTGTGTTTTTTCTCCAAATTTGGAGAAGGCATATTTTATTTATTATATCTTAAGACACTCAACCTTTAATTTATAAGAACTCAATTCCCTCCGGTTTTGTTTCCCTTCTAAACTTGACCCATCTCATCCCCCAGCACCACATTCTCTCCTGTGACAAATACTCACTGTGGCAAGAAGTGATGCTTGTCCTGGGCCAAAACCAGCTCCCTTCCTCTTTCCCCTCCCTTTCCCTCTGCTCCTCTTCCCTCCCTCCCTTCCCCTCCTCTCTTCTCCTCACAGGGCTAAGGCACGCAGGAGCAGGAAGCAAGGCAGTGGGGGCAAGGGCCGTGCAAGGAAAGGACAGATCAAGCCCTGGTGCATAATTCAGAGATCCCACAAAGCATCCAGTTCAATTTAAACTTTGACCTTTTCCCTCTCTCTGCTGTGATACTCAACAGGCACATACCAAATCCAAGCTGGTGAAATAACAGCTTTTTTTGTGTGTGTGTTTTGTTTTTACTAACAATGAATCTATGTCAGAGGAAAAGTCAATCTTTTTGATCTTTTGTAAAGCCAGCAAATACTTCTATGTTATCATTTTACCTGTGTGAAAAAATTTTAGAGGATTCTATTTAAAACTAAATAAAAATAAAATAAAAAATCAGTGACAAAGTCTCCTTCCACCCTCAAAAAGAATAAACCATGCCTTCCATTAACTCTTCTTTAAAAGTTTTCTTTTTTATTAGGTATAGAAAACTGTAATTCTCCATGTGGAATACACTTTCAATTATAGCTACCACTTTGGGTGTTGTTTTTAATTACAGATTCAGTGCTTAAGAAAATCACAGTTTAAATTAGTAGAGTTCTCTAGTTATTTTGTTTTATTTTTTAGGTCTTTTAGAAGTCAGTGGGTAAGTTTTTTTTGTCTCCCAGTCAGTTAAGGAAAACAAATGCCATTCCTACTTGATATTCTTTAAACTTCAGTAATTTTGTTATTTTAACATCTCTTAAATGTAAAGAACTTTTCAAGATGTCAATTCTCCTACCAATAAACTTAATTAATATGTACATTTAAATGAAAGAGATAATTAATTCATACCTTTCCATTTACTTATTACTGGACAGTCAGAGTGTATTAAAAGCTCAGAGATGTGAAAAGAAAACATGGAGAATGAGGCACAAATAAAACAATCAGCATCAAAATAAAATTTTCTGTCACCATTTTCCTATGTTCCTATAATAACACTGTCAACTGCATTAAGTTATTTTCTGCTTTTTATGAGCAGGCATTATCCTCACTTTCCAGTGAATTAATTTCACTGACACTGTAAATTTTTGTTTATGCTCAGTTTTCTTTTTAATTGTAGAAGTTATGATAGTTATGACTATTTCTATATTTAAATATCCCCCTCACCCACACCCCTGAATGGCTGTCTGGACTATCAGTAACTTTTTCCAGTTAATTCTGCATAACAAGTCAGTGCTGTTTGAAAGATGACTACTAGAACCACTTGCTTCCAAACAGGAATAAAACCCATTTTGGGTTTTATTATTATTATTTACTTTGCAAAAAAAAATCCAAGCCATTTGGGATTTCAAGTGGAATGTGGTTTGCTTCAAGGGAAACAAATAATATTTGTGGAAAATCTAACAATTACCAAACCACTCTTTTCTAGTTCAGGGGACTGTAGTGATTGGGGTGCGAACATGCGCCAGTAACGCTGGGCAGCACTGGCCTCTTGCTGTCCTACGCATCTACTATCACCAAAACTAAGGCACAGAGAAAACAAAGAATTTTGTCAGTGGCTCTGGTCCCTTCGTTACTTTGCCCAGAAGCACCCCTGTAATGTGGGTGGGCATGGTGCTGCCCGACCAGTGCTGCCTGCCCGGCTCCCAGCTACCCTCTGGGTGCTCACAGGTTACACATCAGTTTTCTCCTTGGCTCTCCAAAGAAAATCAACAGATTTCCAGAGGCTGGAGCCATGCGCTGTGTCTGCCAAAGCCTCACTATCAGCCCTCCCAGCTTTGCAGGTGAGGGAAGCAAGCTCTGGCAGCTGAAAAAAACAGAGGGCAAAGCATCACTTTTGGCCAGAACATCATGGAGAAGCAGAAATTGTCACTTTGGTGTTTGCTAGGTTGCTTGTTTTGGATGGAGAGAGAAAGTTTTTTGCAGCCCCCATGGGAAAGTAATGATGGGTGATAGGAAATCTGAGCTTCTGAAGATCTCTCCCTTTGCCCCCAAATGCAATCCAATAACCCCTTCCCAGCTGGCTTTTCAGGGATGGGCAGGTCAGATTACTGGAAAGTGTGGGCTTGGTAATGGTCAAAACATCTACATAAGGCCTCCTTTATGAAGCTGTTGTTAGGAAGTTATGACAAGTAGCTAAGCTGAAGAGCCTTTGTGGCACAAGCTGTCTTTGGCAGTGTGAACACAGCTGATCTCTACTTGATTGCATGAGTGGCTAGGAAATTTTGACTGCAAAGGTTCAGTGTGACTGTCGAGAAAAAACCAGGAGTAAACTACAAAGGCTATTTTGGGCACATTGGGTAGTCATTCTGGACACTAAGGAAATAGTCACATACACACACATCACAAAACATTACATATATGGAGATGTTATGACAGCTCATACTGTCTCATAATTTCCATTAAAAAGTTTCACCCATAAGCATTTACTCTGGAGTAAAACCAGACATAGAGTATACCTTGAAAAAAGGAAAGGGTTGAAAAAACCAAGTATTTTGATGCAAAGATGATATTTTATTAGTAAAAATTTTAACAAAAAATGGCTGCTAGTAAAATAACACAGTTGTTTTCTGCATTTGAGTCACAACAACACCATGCCTTGCTACAGGTTTAGGGAAGAGTGGCTTGAAAGCTGCTCAGCAGAAAGGCACTTGGGGGTACTGGTTAACAGCGGGCTGGACACGAGCCAGCAGTGTGCCCAGGTGGCACATGGCATCTTGGCCTGTATCATGAACAGTGTGGTCAGCAGGACTAGGGAAGTGATTGTTCCCCTGTACTCAGCACTGGTGAGGCCATATCTCAAATCCTGTGCTCAGTTCTGGGGCCCTCCTTACAAGAAAGACATTGAGATGCTGGAGCGTGTCTAGAGAAGGACAACGAAGCTGGTGAAGGGTCTAGAGAGTAAGTCCTACGAGAAGCAGCTGAGGGAGCTGGGGTTGTTTAGCCTGGAGAAAAGGAGGCTGAGAAGAGACCTCATTGCTCTCTATGACTACCTGAAAGGAGGTTGTAGCAAGGTGGGGCTGAGGGTTGGTCTCTTCTGCCATGTCTCAAGTGAAAGGATGAGAGGAAGTGGCCTTATGTTGTGACAGGAGAGGTTCAGATTAGATATTAGAAAACAAAATTTCACTGGAAGAGTGTCTACGCATTGGAATACGTTGCCCAGGGAGGTGATGGAGTCACTGCCTCTGGAAGTGTTCAAAAGGTGTCTGGATGTGGCATTTGGTTATGGTTTAGAAGTGATTATGGTGGTGCTGGGTTGATGGTCGGATTAGATGATCTTGAAGGTCTCTTCTGATCTTGATGATTGTTTGATTTATACTTTCAGAGACCATACATATATTGCATTCTTTTGGTATTCCACCTCCCACATGGGATTTTGAAAGCATTTACAAATGTTAATTATTTCAGAGTTGCTGCCAGGTAAAGCATAAATTATTTCATTTGACACATGAGGAAACCAAAGGCCAAAGAGGTTCAGCTTGATAAACAAACCAGTGGCATGAGTCCCAGTGTCACTAATTCTCTAACTTCTTTCTTCTAAACATCACCTCTTTCTTCAGGCACAGAGTTTTTGCAGCAGTAAAAAATAAAGACAAAATAATTTGATTTTCATTGTGATTTAGAAATGTACAGCTATAAATATGTACTGTATCACCTTTGAGACAATTGTACTCAAGGCTTTTGTCTCTGCAGTGAATGATTTGCCATAACAAAAATGGATGTATTGTCACCCTAGAACATCTCAGCTTTAATCTTGAAGGTGGACAGAGTTATGTATTAGAGGTGCCAAACTTATGCAGGTTGCAAAGTGTTAAAGTGGTATTTGCCCTGGGAGGAGCTTTCCCACAGTTATCTAAGTGGAAACACCTTTCCACTTAACAGTGTTTGTCAGTACTGAAGGACTTTAGAAAAAAACCAATTCATTAAAAATTAAGAAAAATCAAACCCAACACAGGTGATCACCCCAGGTGACTTCTTTTAAGTCATTAAGGACACATTTTTCTTACCTTTTCATGAATTTTTATGCTCCCTGGTCTTTACACTCCAGGGGCTGGAACTTCAGAAAAAAATGTGCAAGTAATGGAGATGGGCAAATACTAAACATTACCGTTTCAATTCTGATGGACTTGCAACTCCAGATGCTTCTGTAAACAATTTCATTTCTGTCAAGCTCATGACCTCACTTTTACCTTTTATGACCCCACTTCTGGCCATGACTTTTGGTTTGGGACCTGCTGCTGGAGATACCGTATTGTTTATTTCAAACACTATCCTCAGAGCTGCTAACCTCCTGACCCCCCGCCCCAACAAATGAAAACATCTAGAGTCAGACTCCAAGAAAGTTGTGAGACGGAATGTTTTTTAATATGGTCATTAGGAGCCTTTTCTTTGAGCCCACCTTTCTGTTTTAACACCTCCTGCCCTTCTGCAGGATGCGTGCATGATAATCACAGCCCTACAACCCTCCACTCTACTCATTCATAGCGAGCAAAGTAACGGTGAGCTCATCTGGAAAAGCTCTTGTAAAAAAGAAATACAACACAGAAATCAACTGCTATCTGACGCACTGTTGAGAACTCACAGCTTTTCCTTAATATAGACATTCCTGGTGATTGATGCCAGTATACTCCAGCCCACACCCTCCTTTCTCCAGTTGAACCTGCAGTGATTCCCTTTGCAAGAAGGCTGTGTCCAATCCCCTACCCCCAGAAACTGCTGGGGAGGAAGCATAGGGGTCAGAAAGGTGGCTGCCCTCACTCCCAGCTCTGGAATTTGAGATGGGTTTAGTTTCCACATCTTTTCAAACAAGCAACTGCATGTCATACCTGCAGAGACCTTTTGTCTAGTTTTCTAGGGCATTACTAGGATCAAAATTGGGCTGATACTGTTTTGTGGAAGTGAAAAGAAACCAGAGAGAACTGTTTTTTGCAGAAGGAGAATCTGTCTCTGTAGGAGCAGGGATTGTGCTGTTTATAGAATCATAAAATAGTTTGGGTTGAAAGGGATCTTAAAGATTCCAACCCACTTGCCATGGACAAGGACATATTCCACTAGACCAGGTTACTCAAAGCCCCATCCAACCTGGCCCTGAACACTTCCCAAGGATGGGGCATCCACAGACGCTCTGGGAAACCTGTTCCAGTGCCTCACCACCCTTAAAGTAAAGAATTTCTTCCTAATATCTAACCTAAACCTACCCACTTTCAGGTTAAAACCATTTCCCCTTGTCCTATCACTACGAGTCCTTGTAAAAAGTCCCTCTCCAGCTCTCTTGTAGCCCTCTTCAGGTACTGGAAAGCTGCTCTATGGTCTCCTTGGAGTCTTCTCTTCTCCAGGCTGAACAACCCTAACTCTCTCAGCTTATCTTCACAGGAGAGGTACTCCAGCCTCTGAGTATCTTCATGGCCCTCCTTGCTCCAAAAAGTCCATGTCCTCCTCATGTTGGGGGTCCCAGACTGGATTCAGTACTCCAGGTGGAGTGTCACAAGAGGGGAGCAGAGGAGGAGAGTCACCTTCCTCGCCCTGCTGATTTCTTGGCTTCTCTTCTTCCCAGAGCAGTAGTGGTGGTGCAGTGAGGCAGGACATTTTTGATAAATAGAGCCAGAACTGCCTTGGCTCACCATCTGCCAACACTACAGCTTGTCTTAGTGGCACGTGGCCTTCCTTATGATGCATAAAGAAACCCAAAAATTATATTTTTCTCTTATCATTAGAAATTCAGGTGTTGTCTGGCTTGGAAATCTTCGTGGCAAGGTGAAACAATGACATTACAAAAGGTAAGGTAGTGAAAAGACAACCAACTGAGAATCTTTAGCAGATTTGCCAGTTCTAATGGTTTCCGCATAGGCTGGAGGATTTCAGACCTTCTTAAAGGTTTTGGAAGGAAAATATACTGGTCTGTAGGAGCAGTTCCATGATTGATCATTCTTTTTCTCCTACCTGCCACCCAAAGGTGCTCCAGCTTCATCTCTTTAATGGAGCAGGTACACAAGGCTTTGCTTTCCAGCTGCCCTACGCTCCTGCTCACGACTTCACATGAGAGGGCACAAAATGACAGGAGATATAAGTTAAGGAAGAGTTCAAGAAGAGTTAAAGAAATAGCAGCAGCTAAGATAGCTGCTCAGTTAATGAATGCAGTTAAGATAAATTTTGTTTGGAGGAAGGAGAGGTGGATAAATAATTTTGGAGGCTGCAGGGATGGAGGAGTTTTGCTCATGAAAATTGGCTCATATTTATACAAAAGGGGAGTCTATATTTTGGTGTAGGGGATGGAAGAGTTCTTGGGGATGTAGTGGGAACAATTGAAATCCATCATAACAGTGTCTGAGTTTTCAGCTCTCTCTGTCACTGCTGTAGGTAAAGCCAGGAGTTAGAACTGTGGCTGTAGGATACAGAAACTGAGGTAGAAAGGCATTATCCTTCCCCAAGGTTGTGGGACTGTGTACAGCAGCACTGTCCTGAGATTTGGGGCAAGTGAAGGTGGAAGAAAAGCAGTAAGTGGTTTCTCTGTGGTAAAGCACAGTTTGGTAATTACTTCTTATAAGAGTGCTGTGAAGAACTCTCTTTAATAAGTAAACACAGTTCTGACGTTATTATTCCAGGGTCTTCATTTTGAGTTGTAGATACCTGGCCTGATCACCACTTCATCCTTCTGTTACGTACAGTTCATCTGATAACAAGAACAGTTAGTTCTTCTGATTTGCTTCATGTCATGTAACAGCTGACTCTTTGTTTTGCTGATTAAAGAAATATTTGCGTAATGGCAATGAATTAAATATGGAAGCAAAGTCTATGATGATAACTCTGTGCCACAGACCATATTAATGGAATTGTAAGTTAGTTCTGAAAAACCTCCCCTTGCTTTTCACTAGCTATTTCACAGTTGCTCTGTATGTTAACATTTTCCACACAGGGGTCAGCAGTAGTTAACCGTAATGAGGTAATTACAAGGTACAATGAGTACAGATGTATGTTAAGAGACATACATTAAGGATGTAGACTAATGGTGCTGTGGTAACAGCATGTTCAGGACTTGTAGTAATGTTCTGTACATTGAATGCCCTTAATATAATTTTTTTAAGTAAGTAAGTTTTTTTCCCAACTACTGTATGTATTACCACGTGTATATTTATATCTGTGTGTGGAAACTAATGAGAGAGGTCAGGAGTGCCAAGCTAACGATGCAAAACAAGTAACAGGTGTGTTCATATTTTTTTGGTCTAAGCTTTCTCTAAGTAGATTTTTTTTAAATCTCTAAGTAGATTTAAAATTACCCCATTTCTACTAAAATGGGAAAATATGTTTTATTTGTGTGTATGATTTTGAAAAATAGCGGCAGAATAGGTGAAGAGGAAGCAATAGGAAAGTTGCTCAAGTGAAATAGCTGCATTGACTGCAGAGAAGAGGAATAATGTGTGAAAGGAACTGAGGATGCACAGCTCTCGTAGATGTCTGAGCTATCTTGTGAGGTACTGTGACTCCTGTCAGGAGGCACACAGAAGCAAGCTGCTCAGCATGGGCTGTAAAACTTGCTTCAGCTTTGCTAAGGCTCTACCTCAGTAGTTGTCCTGTGCTGAGCAAGGTACTGTCTGTCCTATTACTGCCAGCAACACCTGGATTTAATACCAGTCCCCAAGTTACAGTGACACATACCTCACACCTCTACAACCAAAGGCACAAAGGACACATTCTAAATCTTCTATTGAAGAGATTGAGGGTGAAGGATCTCAATTTTTGAGCACTGAGGTGAAGTAGTTGCACTCTGGGTCTTGGGATGGTTCAGTATTCATCTAAAATCTCATTCCATGAGGATGGTGCATAATTTTATTAATATGTACCTAACAATAAGATATTATGATAAAATAATAACAGAAAAATCTCACAAAAATATACTGTATTCAATGTGAGGGTTGAATAGTATGTAGTTAACATTACAGGAAGTCCCAAGCTTGAGAAGGATAGAAAAACTACTGAAGAGTTTAACAAAAAATATCTTAGGCATTGAAAGAAGCTACAGTAGAAAAAAAAAGTATGTTAATGTTTAATTAAAAGACCACCAAGATGGAAGATGCATTTTGACTAAGCTGGCATCCTTGACCTGTGTATTTTCCAAATTGTACGCTTGTATTTTACAACTTGATTAAATTGTGGTATTTCTATCTTCAGTAATGTTTGTATATAATACACATTGTATATTATACATTATAATGTATGTATATTATACACACATTATATATATTATCTAATATATACTATACACTGTATATCTTACAATTAAATCACCACAGAGAGAACATAACTTCACCTAAATCAACACAACAGAATGAATTTTGTGCATGACAGTGCATGACACACAAGTGTATCCATGTACCATGGAGGTATAACTATGCTTATATAAATGCACATATTTAAAGTGGGACTCTTATTTACCTTGCTAATGTGATTATCAACGTGAAAGACTGGTTTTACTAATACTTAAAGACATTATGAAATAAAACCTGCCTTAACATTCATATATGTTGAAACAGTCAACACAAAAAACAAACCCAAAAAGCGAACAGGTGATTTCCCACCATGTAAGGAGAGGATTTCTACAACCAGAAGTAGTTTCTTTTTAAAGAGCAGCTTTCTCCTCAGGCCAACACCAAGCGCTCCAAGGGCCTGAGAAGCAGCACCTCGGGCAGCCGGGAGAGATAAGGGAGAGCCGCTTCCTGCCGGAGCGGTGCCCGGCGGGGCGGGTCTCGGTTACCCGCTTAAGCAGCTGGAAGCGGAAACAGAGGTGTTTGCGGACGGGAGCGCTCCCAGTAAGCCGCTGCTCGTCGGCTGCGGCACCAACACGGCTTCTTATGGATTTATTTACTTCCCCATCACCCCCAACCCGCTTCCGTTCACGGAACACCTCAGGCGCTGCCGCGCTTCTGGTGCCGGTGCCTCCTTCGGTCAAACGCGCCGGGTGGCCCGGCGGGGCCGGGGCAGCAGCGACCCGCACAGCCCGGGCAGCCCCCAGGGCTTCTCCGAGCAGCCAGGCGGCGGGGGACGGCCAGAGCAGCCTGCGAGGCGGGCGCGCTGAGTCAGCGCTCCCTGTGTCACCCGCGGCCGGGGGAAGGGGCGCGACGGCCGCCCACGAGGGACAGGGGGCCTTAGTCACCGCCCGGGGACCGGGGACGCGGGTGACTCCCGAGCCAGCTCCGCGCCCCACCCAAGGGCCGCGGTCGGTGGAGTGACCTTCCCATGTCTCCTGGCCGTGGGCCCGGTCCTCCCCCGGGGCGGTTTTGTGTGTGACACAGCGGCCTCTCGGCCCCGCCACCTCCGTCCCGTCCCGTCCCCTGAGCGGGACGGAATTCGCCGGCCCGGGGGTGGACGGGAGAGGAAGGGTGGGTGAGCCCCCCGTGGCTGTGCGGCGGCGGCGGGAGGCCATCGATCTTGTTTAGGAGCTGGTCCGCAGCTAACACTTCCTGCGGTAATTTGTGACCGTGGCTATTCGTTGTCCGCGGCCCGCACGCCCGCCGCCCCGACGCCGCGCAGTCTGGGGAGGAGGAGCGCGGCCGGGCGGAAGGGGGAGGAAATCCCCCGCCCCAACCGCCTGCTTTGGGGGTCCCTGCGCCCAGCCACCGCTTCCCTTTCTCTTCTCCCCCCTCCCGTTTTGGTTTTGGTTTGGATTTTTGTTTGTTTGTTTGTTTGTTTTCTGTGAATGGACTGGATGCCCGCTTGTTTCTTGTTCTTGGAAAAAGCTAGACGGTGTGCTGTGGGTTCAAACCGAGTTTAAGCAACAAGTCTCCCCACTCTGCGCGGGCCGGGAAGAAATGTCCTTGCCCCTGGTCCCCGTCGTCCCCGCGGGCCGGGCCGGGCCGGGCCGGGCTGCAGGTCCTGTGGCAGGGGCGGTGAGCTCTCTCCTGAAGATGGCCGGGGTGGGCGAGGCGGCAGGTCTTGGTGACCGAGAGGCTCCTGACCCGGCGGGTGGCAGGCAGAGGGAAAAAGCGCCACAAGGGCCTCGGGGCCAGCTGGAGATTCGGAGCTCCTCAAGGCACCCGGGGAGGGGCATCTCCGCGGGCTGTGGCAAGGTCTAGCACCTTCGGCCGCGGGCTGGATTTAGCTGTCTCCGCTCGCCGAGGGTAAGGGATTTACCATCTTTGCTCTGCCCTTCATAACTCCCACGGTGCCCCCGCCCTCCTTCCCCTCCCGGTTTATAGACTGTCCCAGCGGTAGTGACACACACAAAGACACGCACACGCACGTTGATCAGACACAAAGCTAGAGGATTTGCCCCGCTCTCCAGCCCTCTCCCCAGCGCAGCCGCTCTCCTCCGGCCGCACTGCCGGCCTTCGTACCCGTTGCCCGCCTGCCTGCGCCGAACACCCAACGCCGCAGCAAGGGGAGGAGGCGCTTGCTTTGCCTCTCGCTAAACTTTGCCACTTACGCATCTTTTTTAATTTATCTGAGTCTTAAATGCGCCCCCGCCCCGAATACTCAGCATCGATTTTATTTTCTTTTGCTGTTTCCTTTTAAAGACCGAGACCAGTCGCTCCGTAGTTACTTCGTTCTTAACACGATTCGATTTTGTAACACCCCCCTCCCCCCAGCTTTCCTAAGCGAAGCGGGGCGGGGACTGCCTGTTTTTGAATGGTGGCAAGGAGGAGCATTGGGACAGCGGTGATCTCTTGCTGCTGTCAAGCTGGTTGCCTCGATCGTGGGAAAGTGGCTGCACGTAAAGCAGCAGATTCTTTGTCCCTGTTGTTCTTCTGTAATCGATCTCACTTCAAGTCGAAGGGTGGAAAACTTCAAAGGCAGATCAGGCTGTTGGAGGTCGGGGCAAGACCACAATCAGCTCGTAATGCACCCCCTTTGCCTCCTCCCCCTCTTACTCCTACTCCTGCTGGAGCCGGGGGATTGAATGGGATGGGGGTGAGGGGAAGAGCCCTCCGATCTGTGAAGTACATCCAATCAGTAAATAAAATGCAGACTTTGTGTAAGAGGGAGAGAGAGAGAAAAAAGTTGGGAGCGTTAATGCTCCCAAGTCAAACGCACAGGTTCCTAAATGCACTTTTTCTGCCTATCCTCTCTTGTCTAAATAGCTGCATTCTAGTTATATATGGAATAGTGGCTCGCCTTTTTGTTTATTTTTTTTCCCTCTCTAGGTCAATTTTAGGATGTACAGTTTGCTGTGTGAGTTACTATAGAAGAAAAAACCAGCTGCTTGGCACCAGCTGAGGGTTGTAGTACAAAGCAATCTACTACGACACGCAGTTTTAGCAGTGGAGGGAGGGGGGAGCACAGCTGGTGCCAAGACAATACATAACCGCTCTGTGGACATCTGCCATTCAGAGCCAGCTGCGGCTGGGGCTCTGGTCATATCTGCCAAGATGTGTAAACGACATCTAGGAAGGGATATCTGAAGTCATGGAATTATTCAGCTTGCACTGAAGTGTGTTGCATTAGAACACCATTTTGATAGACTAGAGTAGAAAAATTTTTACTGAGTGATTTAAGACATTTCCTAAAAAAAATCTGGCATGTCAGAAGAATGCACACAATCAGGTCTACCCTCCCCACACCTGCCTATAACAATACCTTTAACTTTTTAGTACTGTGAGAAAGTTGAATTTAACCTTTTGTGATCAATGATGTTGTTATTTTATACTGCTCTCTGATAGGCCTTGAATAAACATTTTAATACACTTTGTATACTTTCTTCCTCTCCTAGCTAACTGTGCAAAATTGGAAATTACAGAATTTGATGGGTAACTGTTTAGTAGAATTTAGGTTCTTCCTCCTGCTCCAGTTTGTGCACATGTAGCAGTAGAAAAATGCATAAAGAAGCTGCTACCCAGGGCTCTCTCTGAGCCTATTTTGGGATTCCCTGATAGCACATAGCAGGCATGTAGCTGAAGCAAGCTATTTTGAATGCTGGGCTGTGCCAGCATTAGTAATTTCAGGTAAGCCTGGGGGTGCTGTAAACTGTGACAGGAGCTTGATTAGTCTCACACAGAGGAGAAATGAAAACTGCAACTCAGTTTGGCATCTTCAATATGTTGGGTGTCAGCTCAGTTATGCTAAGGACATGGGTTCAGTCGTTCTCTGAGTTTTTGAGGTAAGTAATAGTATTTTTTTTAATAAGTAATACTATTTTAGCACCTTCCACAGACATAATAACCCTTCAAATATGTTTCCACTCATACAGTCAGCTTCAAGTGTTGCCGTATAAGTGTGGCCACATAGTAGAGGTAAAGCTTATGGCACACCCTGTGCTTGTGCTGGGGCATTATAAAGCCCATTTCCACTCAGTTGATTGCAGCCTTTCAGTTATTCACCCTTTACATCATAATTTTCTGTCTGGCTTCTTTCCCAGAGTGAATTTTTCAGGAGCTATTTTGGAAAAAAAATATTCAGCTCTGTTTAAGTACAAAGAAAATTTGAAAATGGTAAAAGAACTAATGTTTTTACAGTGTAACCATGTTCTCAACAGGGTTGGTTTTTCAGTGTTGTGGGGTAGAGAGTTAAAAATAGGAAGAAAGCTCATTCAATTAGAAAGAAGGCTTTTTAGTGAAATAGTTGTATTAGTGTGATCACTTTTTATCAAATCAATTTATCAAATGAATGGGTTATTTAAAAAAAAACAATTTCTTATATCCAGTTAACTCAGCCCATGCTGGCTAAGAGAACTATCGTTGCATTGTATGTTTGCACATGGAATAGGAATTATATTATAGGAATAGGGCTATCATCCCTATGATTTTTTTCCCCTTGGATGACAGGTCTCCTTCCCCTCACCCATCCTCTGGGTCCCATCTGGATAACCTTTTCATAATTGCACTCTGTGTTTTAAAATCTCAGCCAGAGTGGCAACTGGGGCTTTTTGTTTTGTTTTCTCTCTCCCTCTTTTTTTCTTCTGTCTGCTTTCTTTTGGTACAGGAAGAACTAGGCAAGGGGTGGGCTTGGCCTTGTGTAGTATCTACTGAGAGAGTGGTAACAGAGCACAGGGGGAGAGGCAAGCAATGCAATAGCAGCAACACGGAGGCACTAAGAGAAACAGCTTGATGCAGTTCCAAACCTCTCAAGGGAGTTTGGAGGTTCATGCTTAGAAGAGAGGATGACCTAGGCTAGGATGATAAGGAGAATAGTGCTAGTGTTCGAAGGGGTTTTAGGCACAGGGGAAGTTTGGAGTAGTGTTCCACTAGTCTGGGAAGTGTTTGGGGAAAGGTACAAGAGATTGGGGTTTGACAGCCCTCTCAGACTTGCAGTTAGAGGATTTCTGAGTCAGGAACATTTAGGATTATCTCCCTGGCACTTCTAATAAGGACTTCAGGTTGTGGTAAGGAACACATTCAGGGCTATTGAACATCATCTCCCACCACAGAAGCAGTAGTGGTGGGTATACCATATGGACCCTCTACAAATAAGCTGCAGAAACAAGTCACAACACTACCACTACTGTGATACTATTAAACCTTTAGACATGGTCAGTAAGGTTGAGAGGGCTGTAAATAGAAATTATGCTCTGTCATTACTTCTCTTTCTCCCTCCTTCCATTCACTGTTTTTTAGACTCTTGCTTACCAGTTAATCTTGCTGGAAGAGTAGGATTTATCCCTGGGAATCTCCTATGGCAAAGGCTGCAGGACATGGTATGCTGAAGGTTCTGGGAATTAATCTTCGTACCCCTCCTACCTCCATTTTTATGCCTAGCATTCCTGCTCTAGCACTTTGCACAGTGCAGCACAACTTGTGTATAATGGATATTTTAAGATTCCAATAAGATCATTCACCTTTTTCAGCTGAGAATTTTGAAGTTTTACTGTGACTTTAATGTTTGGATACATTCTGAATTATAATTCTATTAACATCTCTGCTTTGTCTATTTGTCAAGGTACATTTAAATCTGAGGCTGAAGTTCCATCAGTGTATGTTCCCCCCCCGGTTTTCATGTTGCTGTTGAGTTTGGACATATTCTGTCCCAATGCATCCTTACCACACTATTGCTAGAGAGAAATTAGTATTCCTATTTTGCAGATGAGAAACCAAGGTGAAGAGAGACTCCAAGTAAATATTGATGAATGTGCACATGTTGAAATGAAACTTCAGGGTCCCCCAGCTGTAAAATTCCTTTGTATCTCCCTCTCCTGTCTAGACTGAGTGCAGATGTACTGTGAGACCTGAGCTCTCCATTACAGTGGTGTGATACAGCATGATCTCTTGTGTCACATGATAGAGAAGAAGCTACATTGCAGAGCATCATTCCTGAGTTCCATTCATGCAGCCTTGCACCAAAGTTATTCCATGCATTTGTCTTGTTGATCTTCTCAAGACAGTAGTGTCTTTCTTTCTAGACATGTCCCTGTTGTAGGTAATGAGAGCTAAAAGGCACTTCTGACCTCAGGTTCTGTGACTGCTTGGTTAGTTCTCAGGGAATAAACTAAACATATTTACTATAGATGGTTAAAGAAGCTCAATGGTCACCTAGAAAGTGACTTTAATAGACTAGTGTTGGCATTAAAAAGTCTTTGGCATAGCTGGGAAGTGAAGCCAGACCTCCCTAGTGCTCCTTCAGTTTGCTAAACGTGAGCTCTGCTTCACACTTAGCAATACCACCCATTCTGTTTTGCTCCCTTTTTTTTTTTTTAATCTCTCCCTTTAGCACTTTTTTACTCCTTTTACTCTTCATATTCCGTTTTCTTTCACTTTTCAACTTCAACTTAAAATGCTCTATTTAAAAATGTAGGGGCTAGATCCTCGGAGCCAGCCAAACCACACATGGTGCAGGCCCTGGGTATATAGAGGGGGGAAAGTGGCTCTAAGCCATTTTTCATCTCCCTGGATTCTAGGTTGACTTGATGCCAAAGTGGCCCCTGGCATAACTGAGAGCAGGAATGCTCTAAATTACACTAGTTAGAACAGTTCCCAAGGGCCTATCCTATGCCACTTGCTCTTTCCGCCTTGGCCACCTATGAAGGCCTCCTACACTGCCTTATTCTGTGCAAGGATTTCCTACATCAGGGAATGCCCAGCTGCCCTGTTATGGTACAAAGGTGATGGAGAATAATTCCCTAAGAATTTCCAGAAAAAATAAAACATTTTTATTGAAGAAAATTACAGAAATAACATAGCATTAGAATTTGTCATCTTAATGACTTTGTATGAACATCACATTTTTCCTTCCTAACTTCCATGTGTGTTTACAGGGAAAGGACTTGTTTTGAATTAGGCTGTAAAGTCTTCAAGAAGGGGCCTTGGTAGGTTGAGTAAAGAATAGTCTGGAGTACAATACAGAAAATGTTTTATACCGTTAGAAAAATCATCAGCTTTTTTTTCTTTGATGAAAATATTGCACGTGGTTCTACTCATGCAATTTCCAAAAGGAAATGGAATGGCTGTTATGGAGATGTGACAATGGGAAGACTGAAGTGAGACTGGAAGGACTGGAATGTACCCACTCAGAAGACAAATAAGAGAGAGATTATAATAAAAAAAACCCAACCAATCCTAAATATAATCTTATATTTGACTGGCAACCTCTTTTACAAGGGTTTTTTTCAATGAAAGGTGGCAAACTGAGAATCAGCCCAAGAAACTATTTTCTTATACAACGAGGTATTGTGCAAAATACTCCAAGTGAGATAAATATGATAACCAAAATATGCCCTGGCTTAAAAGATGAATAATTTGAGTAGGGAATAAAACCTGATACTTCATAGTTTCTTATCACTTAGAGTGTAAGACAACTTTTTAGGGGTTAGAAAGCAATTTCATGAGGGCAGACTATCTCACAGCTACGTAGAAAGGATTTTTAGCAGCTAAGTCTGAGGTGTGACAGAAGGAGTTGACACAACTTCTTGGACTAGGAAGGTCTCACATTTGATTCTGTATTGCTTTGTATAAGCAGAGAGAGGGAAACTTGGCTTTGTACTTGGAATCCAGACCCTTCTTTGGGACCACTGAGTGCCCTCACATTATAAACAACTATAATTTTGATCACAACAAATAGAGTCCAAAGTCAACACTGGGACACAGTGGAATGTCAGTTGAAAAAAAGAAGACAGCGTTAGAGCTGAACAGGTTATCTTCAAAATGTGTGGGAGAATTCAGTTTTTGAAGTGATCGAAGGCCTGAAGCGACTTTTGAATTTTAATTACCACCCAACAATATCTTACCTTCTTCTTGAAAGCATTGTCCGTCATACTCACGTTTTCAACTTTTATGATAGTAAGTTTAGAAAAGTATTGTGGTTTCGTCTAAATTTGGCAATTTTAACAGAAAGCTTTAGTACGTGCTGTTGTCCAAAGCAATTAGAATTAGAACTAAAAAGTTTGAATGAACTGTGGAAGGACTAATGTATATTCCTGAGCTGCCTCATCTGTAGCCAGTAGGTCCCTGTCCTGCTACTTGTGCTGTTACATGTATCTTCCACTTGTATTTTGAGCACTGAATACCAAAGCTGGGTGAATCAGGAAGCATACAGCCTCCTCACATGGAAAGATTACTCAGAAAGTTGAGGAGAAAAGATAGTGAAATTTTCCTCCATGTTTTCAAGGGACTATTTGTTTTGGAGAGATGTATTTATGGGTGGAGATGTGAATTTTGAATTCCCTTTGCTTTCTAACTTTGTCTAAGGATTGTGAAGATTTACTGTGTAGGATGCTCCTCTTGGATGTAAGAGCTGTTTGTAGGAATGACTGTCATTCTGCGTTTCTGTGCATTACTGCTTCAGTTAAACAGTGTTTGCTGGAAGTCCTAGAAACAGATAGAGTAATAGAACATGTGAAGGAACATCTGTGCAGTGAAATTGCCACAGTAGACATCTCCTTTTGAGCAAGGAGAGAAAGATTTGTCTGTCTGAAGGGATCCTCTCCTATACTTCTTTATTCAGAACAAATGACTCAAATCAATTGAGAAATAAAAGAATTTTTTTTTCCTGTCAAATACAAGAGATCTTGCTCTTTGAGTTCTTGAGCTTCCAGAACTGTTGTGTGTTAACAAGTGCAGAATGGCAACTGTATGATCAGACTCCTAAAGTGGTGTCCTTTGACAGACAGATCAGAAGTCCTTTGAAAAAATTAGAGGTAGTTCACATCCATAGGACAATTTTTATTTTGGTTTCAATTTGCAGGAGTGGTTTTGAGACCTCAGGCTACGTTAAATTGCATTTTGCTTCACATTGTCAACTTTGAGAAACTGGAAAGACGCCTCCTTGCGTACTGGATCCATTTTCCAGCTATTAAGCTACAGACAGCACCAGATAGCTAGTGTGCCAACTTCTTGCCGGTAAGTCTGTGTTCAGTTTTAATTCAGTGAGATTTTATTGGCCTGTCAAGCTACCCTAGAACATGCACATGCTGAAAGTTTAGCAAAATCACACCTACTAAAATTGCCTTCTTTTACAGGGCAATTTGCAAAGCACTGGAAGCATTTAGGTGGCATGTTACAGTGTCAAGAGAGGCTTTCTGAACTTGCCAGTGACCAATAAGAGCACTAAGACTTGAATAGCTTCTGTTTTTCGCAGATAGCTTAAATAATCAGGTGATAGCACTTTCAAATAGTGAAGTCATTCTGTCACGCTTTAGTGAAATCGGAAGAAAATTAATGTTTTATGACATCTGTGCCAAGCTATCTGTGCACAGTATGTCAAATCTGCAGTAAGGCACTGTCTTACTGGAAATTTCAGCCCCCCTATATCTGAAAAATAGATACAATTCTGATTTTACAAGGGCAAAAACTGTGTTTGTACAATTTGAGCAAAGTCTCCTGGGCTGTCAACCCAGAAAAAACCTAGATATATTTTTAACTAAAGGTTCATAAAAATGGTGTAAGATGAAGTCTAACTTCCTTGACAAAAACTGATTTAGATGAAAATGCATCAAAGGATCTGAACTAGAGTCAGGCTGATAGTATTTCTGTCTGAGCAGGATGCCTTTTTGGATGTCTACTTCAGCTGTGGATATGTAGATGAGAATTAAGAAGAAGAGTACAACCTACCAACCAGTACACCTCCCAGGTTTATTGCATGTCTTAGAGGAGATGGAATAGTGTTGAATGAATAGTCTTTAACGTACCCATTCAAATTCACAAAATGGAATAAAATTCTTTGCATTCCAAAATGGAAATGAGTCATAGATTGGAGAAGGAAAAATTAATTAAAGCAACTCCAATATTTCAGTGTGTGTTTACAACTAGAGCGATGATGTTAAAACCTTTACTGAATAGAATTTTCCCTGAAAACTGTTATTTACAGTATCAAAATACTCCATTGCAACATTTTTTTATCAACTCCAGACACAATTACATGATTTGAATGTGTAAAAATAATTAGGGACGTAACGAGGTTTTCAATATAGATGCCAGCATTTGCAGGATGTTGAATTTGTTTTTCAGCGCCAATTTAGAATGTTGGTATCTGCATCACTTCTGATGAACTGCAGAACCTGAGTCTGGGAGCAGTTCTTCTGAGAACCATTTATTTACATGTGACAGTTGTGTAATGTTGTCTGTTAGGTTTGTGAATTAGACTATAGGTTTCATGAACTGAGATCTCTTGATGCCCAAGAAGCCCCAAGAAGGCTATGGAGCTGGCCACATAGGGATCTTCCCATCAGTGACAGTATCAGCTTGTGGCAGGGTCACAATGCTGCAAGCCGTATGTTTTCCCTGGAGCTCCTGTCTGGTCTCAAAAACTCAAATCTTAACAGCACAGTAGTACAATCTATGGTCTAGATGAGTGCATATTGTGACGTGAGAAAGATAATGCAAAATACTAGGAAGAATAGGGCACATTGATAATAGTTAATGGCAACTGCTAACTTTGCCTTCCTAAGTATAAGTTTTAATTGCATTAAAATTTATTTTTATTGCATTAAAATTTATTATTAAAATAAATTATATTTATTAATTTATTTAATTGCATTAAAATTATTGTTCACCTACTGGTAGCTACATCATTATGATGTGGGCATAGCTACCTAGGCAGATGACTAGGTGTTTACCTCAACTGACAGGGTGAAACAACCAAGATGAGGAATGGTTGGCAAAAATCTTTTAGAATTGTAATAAAAATTAAGTAAGTTGACATTGCTTAGTTCAGAGTACCCATGCTTTTCACAGCTCTAGTAGCTGACATTTTTGAATTATGTCTTAGAGAAAGAAATAACTTTATTCTTTTGACTCTTATGACTGTGAACAGCCCAGATGGACTGATTCATAGCAGTGGGAATACTTATGAGGGGAGAGAGAGTTGAGATCGGAACCATGCAGAGTTGTCGCCATTTTCAAGGACTTTGCCCAAGCCTCACATTGAAGTTTTGCAGATAAAAACCTGGATGCACTGATAGCTGTATGTGAAAGTTTGAACAGTATCTGCTTGCAGTTCTTGACTCATGCCAGTGTAGTGCTATCAAGACTCACTAGTACAAAATTTTGTTCTGTTTACTAGAAAGTATGGAAGGCAGTGTCTGAGTTTGTTTTGCCCTCCTCTGTGCCTTCTGGTATAGAACAGCATCTGGACCACCATTTTTAAAGGGAAGTCACTCTTTCATGTTTCTGTATCTGTTAGCACAATCCTCAGGCGTCTGACTTTCAAACCTTCTAACCATGTAGTAAAACATTTTAAAAGAGTATATCTAGACAAATAGGTGACTGACTCTCAAAAGCGTTTGTTCTTTTCTAACATTGGCTTCTGGTTCAAAAATCCCAGCCATCTGCTTCCCATCTTATGTATATTGATGTTATTTTTTATTTAGTCAGCATTTTATGGGGCCATTATAATAAAGCGAAGCCTGGGTAATTAAAACTGTGTCATGGTTTCATGATCATTAGTGGTAAAACACATCTGTTGACACAAATTTATCTGGGTTTTTTCTCTCTTTTTTTTTTTCACTACTTCAGCTGCTTCAGAGATGCTGACACTTTTCTTCTGCAACATCAGTGTAGTAGTCTACTGTAGTCTGTTAATACTAAAAAGGGTTGGCTGCAAAAGTGTCAAGTACTTACAATAAAAATGGACAGGGCCATCCGAAACCATGAATTGCTGCCTGCCTTTCCTGCTGCTTGGCCCTTTTTTGGGAATATAGAAATCCTCAACTATTTCATCTTCCAAAATATTTTAGTTACAGCACAAGAGCAACTGTAATATGCTGTGCTGTAATTAGAAGTCATTATTTCAATATTAATACAGAATAATGCATCATGAAAGTCTAAAAAGGAATCTACATATTAAGCTGGCTAGTGATAATCACAGATTGGACTGCTAGGTTTGGAAAGAGTTCTCTCTTCCACACTGACTGGTGACCTGTGATCACTACCTTTTTCTCTGTAGTGGCTGCTATGTGAAAAGAGAGTGTTTTCAACCATTCAAAAATATGAATGTCTTATTACATGGGCCTACCTAGACACTCTATTCTGACCAAATGTTCTGGGTAATTTATATTTCTGTTGGGGAAACATTTCTGGACTAACCCTTTTCTTTAAAACTCTGTGAACTAAACTAGTACAATATTACAAAGCTCATATTGGTTAAATGATGAGCTTGTTGACGTTTCTGCGGTTTGCTGGCAGGGCTATTCCTTAAAAGCAGATCACAACAGAAAGTATTTTTCTTCTGTGTTATTGCACCGATTACAGGCTTTGGAGACTTGATTTTTGTGTTTCACATTCTCTAATCAACATTATATTTCTGGCAGCGAATTAGCCTGATTAGATTCTTGGGACGCATATGTAGTGCTGTCCAAAGAACAGGATGAGCTGGCTGTCAAACTCTGACCCACCAACTATGCTCATTCTGGCCCCTCGTGTCTGCCTGTAAAGGTCATTTCATCAGAAGTACTATGCCCTCTGGAGTCTGCAAGCACTCATATTGTCTAATTTCTGTTCATATAGTCTAATTTCTGTGCATGGGGCTGAGCATGCTATAGCTCAGATAGGCAGTAGATCCCCACTCTTTGAATTCTTTTTGCTGCAGGATAATACCTGACAGGATAACATCCGGCAGTGTGGGCTGATGCTGTGTGGATAATAGAATTCTTAATACTTGGTTTGGGGCCTCCTTTTTACCCTACATCATAAGCATAAGGTGGGTATTTTCACCTTAGTCAGCAGATAATAGAGCTACCTCATTGTACCATACACCCAGACAGAAAGGGTAACAATTTGACAGTGCTGAAAAGAGAAAGGGACTGAATGAAGGGAATAAATTTTGGCTGTGACCATCCCTTTCACACAAAGCTGGTAAATGTTAAAAAAATGATCCAGACTCAGGGAAGGAACTCAAAGCATGAAACATGCTATAACACAGGTCTTCTGGCAGCTCACCATATGCCACAACCAGTGACTTAACGTGACAAATAGAAAATAGACAAATGTGAATAGACCTGTTTCTAGAAACTATTTGGGATTGAATTAGAATCGATTAGTGCATTAGCGGATGTTATCCTGCATAAACAGAATGTCCCTTCTTAGCCCTTGCATGTTAATGCTCAAACTGGTCACTAAGTAGGATGCAAGTGCCCCACTGACTTCAGAGGAAGGGGGATGGAAAAAATAATGCAGCAGGATGAAACCCCATTTTATGCACTTAAAATTAAGGTTTTAAGTTCAAGGCTAGTCTTGTGGGTTTTTTCCACTGTGCATAACCTAATGACAGTGGTTTACCAGGTGTCCTTCTCTAGGCTCTTGAAAGCACATACATTTTCTCTCCTCTCATTCCTCAAGAGTGTGTTTTCTGTGGATGTAGTGGATTTAAGAATGATTAGGATGCACCCCCCCCCCCCCAAGTTCCTCAAAATGCGTTTTGCTTCATGAGGATCAGCGAGGCCAAGTCAGATATGGCAATGCACTTTTTGAGTCCTTTCCAATAACCAATGATGTGAAGCAAGGCTGCGTTCTTGCACCAGCTTTATTCACAGTCTTCTTCAGTATGATGCTCCAAAGGGCCACGGCAGACCTTGATGAAGAAAACGGTATCTACATCTGATATCGTTCCGATGGAAGCCTATTCAACCTAAGGCGACCGAAGGCCCACACCAAGACCTTAAATCATCTTGACCGTGAGCTGCTTTTTGTTGACGATGCTGCGCTCATTGCCCACATGGAAGCAGCTCTGCAGCATTTAACATCCTGCTTTGCAGAGGCTGCTGAGCTTTTTGGGCTGGAAGTCAGCTTGAAGAA
>JAWWLV010000045.1:33509264-33530357 GCA_035041135.1 Platyrinchus mystaceus
GATACAAGGACTCCCTGAAACAATCTCTCAGCCTTGGCCATATTGATCATCATCATTGGTCTACTCTGGCCTCCAATTGGGAGACATGGAGACAGACTATCTATAACGCTGCTGCTTCTTTTGAGAACACATGTAGAATAATTCTTGAGGAGAAAAGACAACACAGAAAGAACCGTGTCTTGCCAATACTGCCTAAGGAGACTTTCCACTGTGCCTTTTGCCACCAGACCTGTCTATCTCGCATTGGCCTTTTTAGCCATCAGCGCACTTGCAGCAAGCGTGGGTAGAGGCCTTCTCAAATCTTTGTTTGTGAAGCCTGGCCATGACGATGAGTGGATTTAATTGTTTAAGCCTTATTCATGTCCTAGACAACTGTTCCTTAAATCTCTGACAGTAACATAATATGTATTGGGATTCTCAACAGAAGAAATACGCAGACAATATGGTCACTGCTGTAACACCCCTTTATTAAGCTGCAATTGCAATTCATGAAATCATTGCAAAATAATAAAAAAAATGGTTGGAAGATAAATACCATAAATACAGTCCCTAGAAACCATCTCTCACTTTAATTGAGAGCAGCTGCAATATTGCAGAAGCCCAGGGAACACTGCAGTTCATATTCTCCCTCCCTGGCTCCTTCTAGGGGAACACAATACATTTTGACTAACATACATACTGGCAAGTTTGTATGCAAACTTTTTACTTAAATATAAACCAAAATTAATTTAAAAGGTCCTTGCACTCAGGAACATTGATCCATAGATGCTATTTCCCCATTTTCTTTGTTCATGAAACATTGCCCATACATTGGGTTGTGCCTTTAAGATTTCCAATTGAATAAGGCATCTGGGAACTCAAGGGAGCACTTTGCCAAAAATTTGCAAACACAAATAGCAATGAATTGGAAAATGTATATCTGTTATCTGGTTCATCTTCTAGTTCAAAGATTTGTTTGGACTAGTCTTTCATGTTACTTCTTTATCATTACTACTGGAAAAAAAAACATTAAGTCATACAGTGCTCCCAGAACTCATATCTCCATTGAAACAGGCATTAGAGCAAAAAAATAGTGAGAACCTGGTATTTTTCAGTCCCACTTGTATAACTGATGTGAGACTGTAACATATCCTTAGTCTGAAAATACTCCTGTGTGCATTTTTGGAGACAGAAACCAGGTATTAAGAAACACAGAGACAAACAGCTTTATAGTCCAGGTGCATAACTTGCACTTTTAAGTCATTCTCTTCCCCACGCCTATATAAACCATTTTATTTTCCTGTAAGCCAAGTCAGATGTGCAACCAATATAACCATTTTCACAGCATCAAATATGTCTTTGTGTAGCTCTCCTATTGACAGCTTTAAGGATTGATCAGAGTGATCACAACTCTCTGGGGTAACTACCAAGGTTTAGAAACCTTCAAAACAATCGCCAATCAAACACATTCAATTCCTGCCAATGAACAGCTCGGTCAGCTGATCTGAGATAGATTTTATATTTGAGATAGATTTTATAGTGTAACTGTTTTTGAAGAAAAGATGCAGACAAGAAGATAGCATCTCAGAGTGGAACGCTCCCCTTCATACCATAAATAATGTTAAGGATTACGCTTACAGGTTAATCCTTGTCCTGTGTATTGCAGTAGCCATTTGGAGTGTGTGCCACACTTACTTTATTTGTTTAAAAAATACGTTGCTCCTCCTTACAAGACTTCTATAAACACTAGTAAATAATCTCTCAATGGTTCTGGGAGGCATAGCAGTAGCATTAATTAATTAATTAATTAATTAATTAACAGCAGCTGTGTCTCTCATACAAGATCTCCTGACAGTCTGAAAAAGAGAAAGCAAATGAAGGCAGATCCCACTTACTTGAAGCCTCTCTGCTTTCCCTGCTAATATTCTGTCTTCCTATTTAATATTTCAGATTAGCCACACAGTGTGTAAAGAAAGAGTTCATAATGAGATATCCTTTTGTGGAATTTTTTCCAGGGTTCCACCTAGACATGGCATTTTTATTTTTATTTTCACAGAAGGACTCTCCCTTCCCCAGCCCTCACAAAAGTTTTTCTGATGGAGAGATGGGACAACTTGGGAGGTCTGTGTGAAGAAATACATTTTGCTGGATACACTCCTGCTGTTAGGAAATTGCTCCAATGGGACGACCAGCCAACTAACTCAGTCAACCTGCTAAAATGGATTCCCTATTTTATAGAGTTAGATCCTCTCAGTTAACTCATCTGCTAGATTGCAAAAAATGAGAGAAGACAGAGCACACACTACATGGGAAGAGTAAACAAAGGCTAATGGGTAAGGTTTTGTTTGGTACCAGCAAAGGTTGGTACTTCCCTATTTGTTCTTTGCTCTACATAACTTTTCATGCTTTCCCTGTCTCTTTTCACTGATTCTGATTTTGATTCTGTAGACATAAACCAGTCAAAAATTTCCACAGGGAGCAACAAACTCCTTGCAGATTATTGCCAGTATTGTCAAAGGAAAAAAAGGTATATGCAAACCCCACAAAGTATTCTTAGGAGTCCCTCATCAATGTTTGGATTTAACCTGAGCTCTGTGAAATACGGATCCACTGCTCTTTACTGCTACCTGTACAAGTCAGAAACTGCCCAAGCAATTGGAAAACTGGTCCTGAGTTACAGGCTTTGACTGGATGTTTCCTTCAGTCAGCTTTGGCAGTCTATGAAAGAATACTGGCTTTTGGAACAGCTAGTTCATCACATGAAAACCATCCTACGGAATTGTATTATTTCTGCTGCTGTCTTTGAAGATGGGTCTCTGGTTCTCTCTGTTGAAGTTCATGAATATTTTCAGTTGGCTAATTTTGCTCCTGTTAGTTTTCTGGCAGCAGTACTGTTACACCAGTGAGTTTCTCACAGTGTTGGATAGCTTTTGAAAGCTGGTCACATCTTTTGAAAGAGCAATGTGTAGTTACAGCTGTGTGCCTTTTTTTTTTTTTTCATTTATTGTAGCTAGTCAAAGCAACTGATATGACAATCAAATCTGGGCTTAAAGGCAAGAAAGCAGGGCACAGAGGGGTAGGTAATATATTAGTGTCTGTCAGATGGGAGATCCAGCTAAGGCAAATGACAAGATAGGAGCTGTTTATCGCATGTGTTTTTACAGGCTGCATGCAATAGTGAACAATGCAGGGAAGACAAATAGGTTGCTTCTGCTTACTCTCTCAGTGTAACTGAAGGTTACTCAACTGTGAAGGGATTTTGCAATATGACCTAACGTGGTAAACAGCTAGCTAAAGGAACTGATTGCTGTAAGTTTCAGACCATGAACTTATCAAGCACAAACAAAGCAACTAGATTGTTATAACCATATATATTCAATTTAAAGCAGTGAACAAAGAATGAGAACTGTAGAGAGACAAATCCTCAGCTTGTGAAGCTGAACTTATTCTAATGCAAGTTATTACTGGCTGATCTAAAGAGTTGAGCACAAGAAGCATTATATGCCAGTAAAATGACCTCTAGCTTCCTTCTGTTTGGGTTTGAGATCCTTCATCAACTGCTGACCTTGGAGATGGGATTGTACTCCACATCAATATGCATGCCTCCTTAGTTACATTCTGCTATTTTTAAAGCCATGGTATGGCAGTTCTTGTCAGTGTTTCTGGCAATATCATTACACAATGGCAGCCAAGATGTTAGCATATTATGGTTAGCTCTGTAACAAGTTCAGCTATCCAGGGCTGGAATGGGTATAGGAGAAACTAATCAATGTTTCATCTCAAAAGCAAAATAAGAAAAAAAGATAAACCCCCCATAATTCATAGATTCTTTGTCACAACTCTGTGGGAAACACATTTCCTTGCATCTCTAAGTCATGGGGGCATTTTTATTGAGTTGGTTTTTGTTGTCATGCTATATTAACTGATCATTGTTTTAATTGTATAAACTCTGCCAGATTGCAAATAAGTTGTAAAATCATACCATTTATGACAAACAGATATTACACAATATTATTTTAATTAGTCTTGATTGTGTTTTGAGTCACTCTCTGAAGCCAGTGAGTCCCAGTCTTGTAAATCTATCACAAATTACATCTGTTCTTACACAATTTTTATGTGCCTAGCAGTCTCCTTTCCCAATTTGGTTTCTCAAGTTAAAAACTCACTCTGTCGTGTAGGAAAACACTTTCATCTCCTTGTTTACCATGCATTGATGCTTATTACAAGATGAAAGCATTCTGCTGTTCTAGAGGTGCGTGGCTATATTATATTTTATTGAGGAGAAAGGTTGATGCAAACTGAGCACTGCATAATAGAGTATTATTTGAAAACATACAGTAGGACCTTTAGATCAAAAGATTGATACTAACTTGCTGTATAGCAACTAAGCATTTTTAGCTCCTATTTGGACCAAAAAAAAAGATTTTTATAAAGGCATGTCATTGGCTTGTAACTCAGAAGAAAAAATCCCCATTACAGACCTGTGTGATTTCAGACCTTGCATGGAAACAAGCAAACCAAATCAAATTAAAAATCTGCTTATTTGTACCTCATGTTCCTTAGGTATACAAAGGACAATGACTAGACTCTTGGGATACCTTCAACTTGCAGACAAGTGCAGCTAAGCCAGCACACCTTTGTAAATGCAAGCTAAATGACCTAGATCCTTTCAGATATGCAGGCACCATTCTGCCCAGCAAGACCTAAAGCATTTAGACTAGTGGTTCGGTGTTCAAAATGGTTCACAGATGTATAAGGTCAGATCCAGTGAGGACTTAGGTGCCTAAAAGTTAATTCTTGCAAGTGTCCTGAGAGCTGCTCCTCAGGGCTCTGTCCTACATGCATAGACTCCCGCTGCAGTAGGGGAAGCTGGCTTCCTAAAGAGCTGACAAGTTGAGTTGCTCTAAAAGCCTGGAATTTCTTCAGTTGAGAATTTTAAGAACATAGGTAAATCTGTTTGTTTCCAGTGGACCTCATAAAAGCTGCAAGAACTATTCACTGTTTCTATTCACTCTATATCTGCAGCCTGCCACTTCTTGAATGAGGTTATCAGCATCCTTTCTTTCAGGAATTCAACACAGTTCATTTTTCTTCTGAAATGGGTCCTCATTTCTGGTAGCCTTGCCATTTTGCCTTTGATATAACAGTTTGATCACACACCTCTGACACAAGAGACCTGGGACAATCCCCAGCTCTGCTGGTGGGGATTCACAGCCAAGAGAATTGCCTTCCAACAGGGTGATCCAGCTGCCAGATTAAAGGCTACTGGAATGAGGGAGAAAACGGGCTTTCTCTATTTCTTCTGTTAGGGTTGTGCCATTGTAAAATGTGAATAAGAGTCTAAGGCCAAGCATGACTTCGTTCTAGTGGTTAAGAAAGTTCCACTTGCTGTTTTCAGTGTAGTTGCTGTAGTTTAGCTGAGGACTACTAAACATTAAGTTAGAAATATGAGTGATCCTGACAGATAGGATGAGAACTCAGATTTTCTCTTTGTTCTTATTTTAAAAGATTTACTTCATTTGTAGCCCTGATAAAGGACAACCCTGCATATATGGAATATCAGAAGTTTCAGGATTTTACATGGCACAGAAAAAAGTGACTTACTTTTTCATTTAGATGCAGCTGACCAGAGCTTTCCAGGCCACGTGTCTGTATAGACAGTCTCTATTTGGATTTGGTCCATGTTCTTTTCCAAATGTAGGCTAGTATCATGGAACGCTGGAATTAGTGAGGCTCCTCAGCACAGCAAGTTCATGGCTCTTTGGCAGGCTGCAGGCTACCTATGGTACTGAAAAATGGCTAGATCTGAAAGCAGATCACATGTCAAACCTGATCCATATGTGCAAATTTGAACTGGTGTGTGTATATCAATGTGTACCAAATATTAATTAGCAAAATTAGACAAAGCTCAAATCTAGATAATTGAACAATAGGATTGCCATCTGGCTTACCATCTGCTATAATATTCATGCATATTAGTGAATTGTCTTTTCTATTCATACATCTGGATCTAACTGTCCTAGTATAAATCCAAATGGTCTAGAAAGAACTACAGTGTAAGGAGCCTGTGGTTATCAGCAGCACACTCACTTCGTGTCCCATCAGGGTGCTTGTCTAGTGTTCTCTTGGAAACAAAATTTGAATAACCATGTCCTTTGAGACCAGGCTCAAGTATCTTCATAAGGGACTTCTACAGGACTGTTCTATTTGGTATTTCATGCAAATATGTAGAAATACTTATCTCAGAGTTTGAATTTCTTAGACTTATATACTCTGCTGCTTTGATGTTGCTCATCAGATACTAAATAACGACAGACATCATTAGAATCAGAAGGATAGTACTGCTCTTCCATTGGGTTATAAATCTGAAGCAAATCCATTGGAGTCGGAAGTTTTAGCCTAGGTTTGGTTTTGTGTATGTAAGAACAGAATATGGACCATACATCCTATTTTTCTTTTGATATAATCCAGTGTATCCAGAAACAAGAAAGCCATATCAAGCCCCAAATCATAGAACTCATGTTTTTTAAGATATCAGCTTTCTTTTACGATCTGGGTGGCCTTCACCGTGTCTGGAAAACATGAACCCAGTGGCCCTGGTAATGCATCACCTGCTTTTTCTGGACTGCTGTAATCAATTTGTCTTTATCCACCACATTACCAAAAGACACTATTAAAATTCATATTTGTGTGTTCTCCCTAGAGGGTAAACCATCAGAGATCTCTAGGGTTTTGGAGGTTTTTTTGTGGAGATGCAGAAGGCTTTAATTAAGTTTAAAATAAGATCAAATTTCTTCCCTATAGTAATATCAGAAACTTCCACCAGATTCCTGTAGGGCTATTTTGCACTCTGAAAACTTGATCAATTCTCAACCTCACAAATTACATCTTTTGTTTACATTTTTCTAGAACATCAAAGCAGAGAAGTGTTGCCCTTAACCAGTGTTTCCAGGCTTATATAATGTTCCCATTTTCTGCTTAAAGACTTATGATGATGTCTCCTTTAGACCCTGGAATGCTGTGGGCCTGAAGGATCTTAGTTGCACTTAGGATTCTCTTTAAGATACTTGGTATTTTCTAAGAGGTGAATCCTGAGGTTATTCCTCAGGCAAAGCTGTTGAAAAAAATGGAGTTCTGCCCAAGGAATGAAATAATAAGAACCAAGTAAAAACTTTAAATGTCAGCCTCAGGATATTAATGTCTTCTAAACTGTCAGCAGAGATGCAGTATTGTTTTATTAAAGGAATTTGTTCCACAGTTTTGCTAAAACCATTGGCATTATAAATGAAGGAAGGAGACTCAGTTCTTCTTCCAGATGCCTCTCTCTGCAAAACATGACCCCAGAGAAGCCGAACATCCAAAAGAAATGTCTTTGGGCTACCATTCCCCTGCTTGTATTTGAGGAATCTTCTTTCAAAAGAGCATCTCATGAACGTGAGCAGAATTCCAGAAATAAATAAAAATGCAAAACTGATTGGAAAGGGGGAATATGTGTTAATAATACTCCCACAATAAGACCTGTAATGAAGAACCTACTAGACTTTCAGGGCGGAGCTGCCAGTAACTCTGCACCTGTATGTGTCTACCCATTTACTATGTTTTACTTGTCCATCATGTCCCAGAGTGTTGTTCTCTGGAAATCCACCAGAACACTTCACTGCTGTTTCTAAAAGACAAATCTTAGTTTTCAAACACTGCAAAATTTCTTAGAGGAAATTAGCACATAAATATGGTTTGGCTTCTTTAATATTCCATTTTAATAACTCCCTATATCTCCTTTTTATACAATGTATAAAAACATTGTATTTCTTGTATCCAATAAATGTTTCTTCAGTGTGTACTGTTCTATTGTTTCCAGTATGAAAAAAATGTACATTCTATAACTGGAGTTCCTACTCATAAACACTGATCACTTGAATCCCATTTTGCTTAATTCATGCTGTTTTCCACACTCTCCTGCTCTGTTTACTGCTGGATTCTATATCTATCCACTTACACTCCAAAGTCTTAAATGACAGCTAAATCTGGAGCAACCATGCACACTGTTCTGTGGGTATCTAATGAAGTCTGAACACAATCCTTGTGGGTGTTAGTTGTCCTCTGGTTTCTCTCCTTTTTGCTATGAACAGTCCCACATTTGACTTTCCCTACCAGTCAAAAAAGAGTTTTGCAGCAAGTTTGGAACAGTACATATTCTGAATGACCAGTCAGTCATCTCTACTGATTGGATAAAGGGCTACTGTTAAATTTGACATATTACACCTGAATTCTGCCCAACCTTCCCTCTGTCAGAGCAGTCATTCAGATCCCCTTATATACTTGTAGGAGCCTAACTATTTTTGAGACTTTGACTGTTCTTGCAAGTATGGTTGAAATTAATGGATTGTTTCTTTAGAAGGACAGGCTTAACATGACTGTTGGTGGAATGCCATCCATTTTGCCAACTGTACTAGGGGTTCTTTAGAAAGCATACAATTCTGAGAAGCTTGTTCTTCCCAAAGAACAAAATAAATTATCAAATCATGACATCAAAAGAAAGTTGTGTTTCCCAAATATTCCAGTACTCTGCAATCTTCTCCACACCATCTCTGTACTGAGACTCTTCAGTCCCTGCAAAATTAGTAGTGCCTCACAGCTTGCTGTAAATGTTAACGTAATGTAAAAAAAATAGCACTTCAAAACTAAAATGGTTGCAGTTGATTTCTCTGATGACTGTAGCAGTGGCAGAATCTTGCAAAAGCAGTTTCCTGGTCACTTTTGGATTAAAATTGAGACCAATTTCAATTCTTTATTCCTAGTCTTGTGAGTTTCCCTCTTGATTCCACCCTTTCTATGCAGCCCTATACAACAAAACAAAATTCAAAATGTCAATATATGCAACCTGCAGATGCGACTCTGGAAAGAACCAGAGTATCTGCATTCTGTCCAGCAAGGCACATAATCTCTTTCTTAATTTTAGGCATGTGAGTAACTCCACTGAAAAGAACAGAATTACGTAGTCAACTGGTTCCTGGCCAAAGTACTAAGCTGTAAAGTATTGAATTCTCAGGGAAAATAAGATGTCTTGGTTTGAGTGAGAGAAACTTTTGGAAATAGCAGAGTACTATATATCATGCAAGTCTGTTATTCCATTATTTAGTTATGCCAATTATTGTATGAGTGTTCCATCAATTTTTAAATTTTTTTACAAAGTTCATGCATTTCGGAAAGTGTTCAATCTGTCAAACAGTATAATTCCAGATAATTATATTCTATTTTAAAGGACATACACACTTGCAATATTCCAACATTCAAACATCTGGCATCTAGATTTTTGGGATTTCCTTACAATTTACACTCCAAGTATCCTGCTCAACTCAGTGGAAGCATCTGTACTAATGTTACCGCACAAATGTTACGTTCTCAGATCTTACTGCACAAATGTTGTTACCTAATACATTGTCAGAAATCAAACTACAGTTACTACTTTTCCAGTTCTAATCTGGATGTAGCACCTACTCTAACCTTTAGTAAATATAAGATATTCTGTTGCAAAAAAATTCTGTATGAAACTGTGACTTGCTTCTATTTAAAACATTTTTTACTAGACTCACAGAAGTTTAAACATTTGGTTTTGAGAACAAAGAAGAAAAACTGTAATTTTCTGTTTCTTAAACTCAGAGTTCATATTTTCATTGAGATATGTATCTCTACAGACTATACATGTAGACACTAGGGACACATTGTTGCATATAGTTTATCAGTACTAGTTTGGAGTGGCTTGCTTTTGGCTATTCTGTACCGAAAGTGGACCAAACTCAGGTTGGTCCATTTTATACCCTGCAAACACCATCTTCTCACACTAAAACATTTTTTCCATAAATATGGAATATCATCCTTTAATGGGTAGGATAAAACAATACTCTGCCACAATCTATGTTAAATTTCTGGTGTCCATTTTAGCCTGTCAGGTAATGTAGAATTTTATTCTACTGGTGAGCTGAGAATCTCTAAGGCATTAGTTATACATAGTCACAGAGAGTACACCCTAGAACTGCAACTGGACTGCTGTGTATTAAACTGCTGTATGGATAAGCTATTTTTGGATAATATTAAGTGTTCTACTATGTTAATATGTGTTTTTTTCCTTCTATCATTTAAGTAAAGTAGTTAGGTAGTTAGTCTCAGCATCCGTGACCACAGATGTAGTCCCCTCCCTCTTCTGTTCCCTGCTCCTTTTTCTCTCTCCCTCAATATCCTCTGTCCCTTACATGTGTGTGTGGTTGGCCCTGACAATCAAAAGGACAAGGGAGTGTGTATGCTGTGATTCTATGCTATATGTATGTTTACTGCCTTACCAGCCGGAGAATACTCTAAGGGGTGGTGACAGACCTTCCTCTATTTTAGGAAGAGGACTGCTGAGATCCCAGTGCAGCTTTCCTGTTAAGCTCATCTTTTCCTGTTAAGCTCAGATAGCATTTTAATTTTTTTTTCTTCTGAGGAATATGGGTGATTCTGCTGCTTATATTTGATGAGAAGAAGTATAGAGACAGACAGGCTTCATGAATTGCTAGCATTTCTCTCCCTCTTGCTAAGTCTTGCACATTGACTGGTCAGGCAAGGACTAAACTTTGAAAGACTTCTCAGGTAAGCACTGAAGGTGCCACTGGACTTCATAGTTCCCTGGATTTAGTCTGAAGGTATGGTCCTGACTCATTTTGGAGCATTCATATTTGCTACTGCAGCTTTTTAGAAATCAGTCTGCACTCCTAGCTAATCCATGCTATGAAACACTACAGAAAAGTCCGATAGAGCTGGTATTAAAGGTTAAGTTTCTTTGTCACAACATATGAATATCAAGTGTTCATTATGCATATATATATCTTAGATATGTAAGATGTAAATTTGTCCTACCCTAACACACAATTAATAGAATGTGATAACTAGAAAACTGTGATAGAGATTGATTTTGGATAAATAGCTTACAAAGAAAAGCTGACTAGTAGGTGGTGTTTTTCTTCATCAAAGTTCTTGCATGGAAGAAACTACATTTGTTTTTCCTCACTGGCCAAGTGAATTGCTCAGGATCTTCTGGAAATAGCCCATATGCTTAGAAAGAGACTTCATTCCATGCAGATCCTGGTCAAGATGATTTTTTGTGAAAGCTTTTCTGTGAAAGATTTCTTCAAAGCCAGCCCTGGAGCTAGTCCAGGAGGGTAGTCTGTTCAGGAAAGCAAACCTAAAGAAGAGAGAATTAAGAAGCATATAACTGGTGCACAATCTCTTGCCATTTCTGCCCATCCATTTGAATCAATATTGAATCAAAGAAAAAAAAATCACAAGGACAGTAAATAACTGCTCTTGCTTTTGCTGGAGATTTTAGTGCCATTTGCTGTTGAAAGCAGAGGAGGGAATGATGCTCTAAGGACAGACCACAAAGTTTGGTCTAATAAATGTGAATGAATATACAGGGCTTGATTGTTCTTTCACACCAGTGAAACTCCATGGACTGAAATCAGGCACACTAATTACACAATATACTTCTGTAAATGATTCTAACTCTGGAGTGAATGAACTGTAATATAATCTAAAGCTCAAAGTGAATGTGCAGCCCTGGCCCCTCAGGCATGTTTAAATAGTAACACAGATTGTCATCATGTGTTTTTAAATTTTTAAATCTAAATAAAATATAACACTGCATGTAATATGTACTTTAAATGGCAGACGTGTAATAAATATGTCCATTTATGACAGACTTAGGCAGAAAAACATGATGAGGTGTGGTTATGGAACAAATTTTGCTTCAGGTTCACTTTGTACTTTTAACCACCTCTGTTAATTACACAGCTAAGATCATGCCTCGGAGAGTTTTAATTTTCTTGTGATTATATAATCGACTCTTACTAATATAATTATTCAAAAAAAAAAAAGCCTAGGAATGTTTTCAGACATAACTTTTAAGTATGAAGATTTGTTAATCCTCTTTTTACCAATTCTGAGCCACAACTAAAAACATCTAAAAATGTTTCTTTGCCATGCAGCTTTTCTTCAGTGCTTGCACCACTCTCTCATATATATGATTTTTGAAGGTCTGCCATCACCTTGGGTTTTTTTTAGACCAGAAATGTCTTCATAATGGCCCTGGAAGATAGGGAATACTCACATCTGCGTTTTCCTGGTAGGGCACAAACTTGCTCGGCTCAGTGTGAGGTATACATCCAAACACCTCCAAGGAGATGTGTGTACGCAGTTTGCCCAAGGTCAGTCAGGAATGAAGAGGAGTTGTCTCTGTTTCCTGAATTCCCTGATGCTATAAGACATGGACCCTCCTTTGCACTCCATATATGCACATGGGGAAAATGGTCAAAAAGCAACCTAATTATCAAAGAAATGCAACAGTTTGAGACATGTAGAAAACACTTTAGAAGACACTGTAGAAAACACATGCTTATGCTATGAAATGATGGCTTTCATGGCAGGTGGGACAATTTATCAGGCTCACAGCCTGTTCCCATAGCCTTCTTCCCTGGGTACAGTGCTGGAGTATGTAAGGAGCGGGCTGTGTGTCAGATGAATTTTTCTGGCAGCAGCCACAGCTCCCACCCAGCCCCAGCCTTTCCTGATGGCTGCTTGGCTGCTCTCCCATCACACAGGGGCTAAATGTCTGGGATGTGACAGGCAAATGACCCCTGGGCAAAATGGCGGCTGGGAGCAGCTGCCATTGCTGGGAACACTCGTCCAGTGTGCAGCCAGCTCTCCTGGTTTCCGAGATGTCCAGGGAAAGTGAGGTAGCGAGGTGCAGGCTGAAGGGCTCTGCTGCTGTGGCCACAGCTTGCTCCCGGCAGCCCTGTTTGCTGAGGCAGCTACACGTGCTGAAGCCGGGACTGACTGAATTGCACAGGGATGTGGGGAAGCCAGCGCAGCTGGGGAGCCTGGGCATGGAGTTCCTGCACTGTTCTGCTCCCGCTGCCACTGCAGTCAGTGATTCACCGTGCCTGGTTGGAAAACAAAGGCACCTCTGGATCTGTGCAAAGTTCAGAAAGTTAGAAAGACTACGCATAGTGACTAGCATACACTGTGCCTCTAGAAGGGGGTGGGTGTCAAAACAGACAGCAGACCCAAATCTTCACCTGCTTAAACTGTTGTCACTCCGTTGGCCAGTCTATGTCTTTCTGCTCCACACTAGTTTCTTTTCCTTCCTTCCGAGTTCATTTTTTTCAACAAATTTGTTTTGTTCTAGCCATATCACAGTGGTTTTAAGGCTTCAGCAGGCAACACAAGATCTCAAGGGTCTTAGCTTTAATGCACATACACAAAATATCCATTAATTTGAGCAAGAATGCCAATTTTACCACCTTTTGGAATATGTACTAAGAATTTACTGTAATGTCAATAATTTACTCCATACTTTGTGAAAGTAAGTACAGTGGAAAATTATATTTAGCCACTAACTTCTAAACTGAAACAGCAATATACTTCTCTGGTGTAATATATTTTCAGTCATGTGATGAAGAGAAGCATTTTTTTCAGCTGAGCTCACTTAAAGTTCAAAAGATAAATATATCACAATGACAAATTGCAAAATGCTGTTCATACATTTAGGTAAAAATCGTTCCCTCATTTGTTTGTATTTCACATAAACTGTATTACTGTTATTTCCAAAGAAAATATAGTACAAAATAATTCTGATTAAAAATACAAGTATTGTTAATGGACCAAAGCAGAAATTTATCTTAGCTTGTGAGGCAAAAAAAATTACAGAAACTAAGTATACTCTTTTTGGGAGAAATTGATTCCACAAAATGATATCCACTGAGCACTCTAACTGCCTAATCTCCAACTCAGGGCCCTACAGAGTGGGACATGAGTGCAGTAGCTAGTGCAGGGGGTTTTGCATCTGTTCTGTTCTGGGTGGTTGAGAACTTCTCCACATGGGAAAGCGGCCTGAATTTACAGCACCGGCAGACTTGTCTTAGCACTCGTCCATAATAAGAAATTGAAAGAAATTTGGGAGCAACTTTGCCATGCTCTTGTGACTCCATATATGCAACTGTGAGGATGCCCAACCTGCTGTGAGTGTGAACTGGTATATCTGGTAGGCTAAGGCACACTTGCTGGGCACAAAATCAGTCCATGTAGGGAATGAACATGCAGTGCATTGATGCTGTCCGTTTGCCACTTAAATGCATCCTCTACATGTGGAGTCACAGGCAAGAGTCAAAGGTGCCCACAGCAACAGAGCTGCTAATTTAATTTTGTCCTGGGGGTAGAGAGGCGCTTCTCAGTTACATCTTCATGAGCTCTGTCCATACATTATGACACTGTGAGTTGAGTTTTTTATTTGTTTTGGTTAAAGCTTATGATTTGTCAAATGAAGCATCAAATCATGCTTTCCCCCTGTATCGCTAATTTACCCTACACGTGTATGTTCTCTGTATGGTCTTCAGCAGACAATGAGCTTTTGGTATAATGAGTAAGAACTTTCCACTGCTCCCTTAGTTTTGTCTTCATGTAGCTTACCATTGACTAACATGTACAACTCAGGTCAAAGGATCTATATTTAGAATACAAGTAAAAATAAGGACATGTGGCAACAATAAATCTGATCCTTAAAATTATATAGCAACAGAAGGTGAATGAGTAATTTTATTGTTAGAATATATATAGTTGAGTAACATGTTGGGATCAGAAGTATTATTTACCACACATACAAGGCAATGAACTGAAGGTCTATAATTTCAGTGCTCACTATTTTTATCACTTTCATGTTATCAGTTCAGAAATCCCTTATGGAATTGATATACTCTGATTTCTCTCTCCAAACAATTATATGCACTCTGCCTTGCTTCCAACACATATGCATGTTCTCTCGTTCTCACACACACACAAAGGATTCTATAACAACAGGACTATTATGGAGAATGATCTAAAACATGTGGACTGCAGCCAATACTTAGATATGGTATAGTATATTCTGGAAGGTATAAAAAGGAAATAAATGAACTCATTGCAGAGAAAAATGAGCCAGTCTTAAGTACTTTTAATCACTGAATTTCATATAAAACCATATGCAAGACACTGAGCCTAATATTGAAGGGAAAAGGAAAGGGGCTAAGGGAGAGGAGAAATCTAGTTCCGCTGGGATTTTGGATGGGAGTTGCTTAGCATTTTTATAAGAACCTTTCAGGAATTAATGAAAACCATTTAAGCAAACATATAAATATGTTTACCAAGTTGTATGACACTTGTGTGACCTGTGAATCTTATCATGCATCCCCCCAGCTCAATATGAGCTAAAGGGGTAGTCAGTATGTTGCTGCTCTTTCCTTCCACAGACAGCTGTCACACCTGCTTTGCAGGCTACTCGGTTACTGTGCCCACTGCCTTGGCCCAAAGGGATCTCTGGGAGGGAAAAGCAAGTCACCACAGCAGTATCAGGGAGGAAGGAAGAGTGAGCCGCTTCCATTCCCCTTTCTCAAAATACCCAGCTGTATCCAAGTTTCTGCCAAATCAGTTTTTGCTCAACACCCCAATACCATGAGCGGAGCTCTGTTGCTCACTTTCACAGCTGGGAGGCTGTGGATTGCATCTCCTCTGTGTCTGCCCCTTTGCCATTTCCCTGGGTGGGTATGTTGAGCCTCTGTAGATATTCACAGGTATAGGCAGTTGCCCAGAATTCTGCAAATAGCTGTGTTCTATATTTGCATGAAATGCTGTGCATGAACTGAAACCTGCTTGTCATTAATCAAGGGTTTTAGTGAGCTAGAGTTTTTCACTGATATTTTTGCTGAGCCTGGACTTCAACATTTTCACACTTGCAGATTGCACTTAAAAAAACCCGACTGCCGGCATCTGTCTGATAAATAGTTGTTCAAAAGTGTAACAAATGCCAAACAACACTTTCTTGCTTTAGTTAGTGTTGGACATGGATGTGAGAGAAGGATAGAGAGGGGCTTTTTAGAAGTATTAGCCTAACTCAGCAGAGGGTAAAATACCCACTTCAGTAGCCTGTTTCATAACTGCTTCCTAAAGCACATGGACACACTTGGGACTGATTCTGCCAACTCTGCTCATTCAAAAACTTTATCAGAAATCAGCTTGAGTCTTCACGGTGCTATGCTGCATAAATCAGGTTTTATTTGTTAACAATAAAAAAGCAAAACTGCTAGTGAACAAGAAACTACATCCATAAAGAACCAAATCCGCCTTAAGAAACTAAAATCAAAAACAAATTCAAAGATTCCATGAGTGAAAGGGCAAATTTTATTTTTAATTAATAAATGTGTGAATCAATGAAAAGACAGTACCAGAAAATTGGCTCTTCTAACACATATCTTCAAGCCCAGAGCTAGTGAGAACTAATGAGCAGCGGCAGTTCTATGGAGGGGACAGGAACACCAGTTTGCTGAGATGAAGTACTGCGTATTTCATATAGAAATGCAAAAAGGAACTTCTGGACTGAAAGGAATCCCATTATGGATGGTGACTGCCTAGATGTATAGCCATTGAGGTGCAGTGGAAGCATGTTTTGGTCCGTAAGGTGGCTGTGTTGCATTTTGAAGTAGCTTTTAGGTTGGAGAATTGTTACCAAATAATCCCATGTGGGCCGATTCCACTGCAGCTGCACCAGAGTATAGACAGCTTTCAGCTCCAGCAGCCGTTTTCAGCACTGTATCAGTTAACCCTGTTATGAGGAGGGTTAATTGACACAGTGCTGCAAATGTCTGAGTAGATGAAAATTCATATATTATGCCTCCCAACATCTCCAACAATTGTGCAGCTGCATTCATATTGGCAATGGTGGGAATTTGGAGGAGGGAAGAAATTCCCCAGTGTAGGCAAGGCCTGGGAGTGAGCCTTAATGTTCTTCTCTGGGTCTTGTTTGTCAGTCACAGTCATGCTTCCCTAAAGCATTCTCCCAGCCATCTCCAGGTTGCTGATTATGAAGCAGCAGCCACTGCTGGTCCCACCAGCTGGATGAAAAGAGTGGAAGAGTGGTGATTCACCTTGGCCCATCTGATAGGTGCACTCAAGTTTCCTCTCTCTTCTGTCTTGTATCCCCAAAGACCAGAGGGAGCCAATTCAAAAAGAACAAGGGAAAACAAAAGTTAACTTTTCCCACAAATATAGACAATGTTTGCAAAATGTACTTCTGCAAGGACTGGTTCTCTAGAAGCAGAGTATTAGGATTCCCAGCTCCTTGAGTACCCACTGTAGCCTTTGACTACACAAATATCTTTGGCTGCTCTGATTGGCCACAAAAGTGAAATACCCAACCAATATACAACCCCTCTAGACATAGCAGCCTCTAGCACTGGTAGACCAAGGCTGTTCCTCTAAGGAGCTTTCTGAGGCAGTGCAGAGCTGTAAGCTCCTTGAGGAACTGAGGAAATGGGCAGAAAAATCCTTCTAAATTTTACCATCTGCTCTCCCACCTTAGCCAGAGACCTTTCAAAGTTAAAATATTGCTGCTCTCCTTGAGCTAAGGCCTTAAACTTACTACCACTTTTGAGTAGCTTGCACTCCATGAGAACTAGGGTGGAGAAAACATGACCCCCCTGAGCAGAACAGAGAGGTGCCATGACCCTTTGCACTCTTACACACATGGTGAGCAAGCACTGTAAAGCTGGTGACAAACTTTCTATTACACAGTCTGCATCACAGACCTTCAGGGAAATGTTATAACTTGGAAAAAAAATGTTCTCTCTGTAAAGAACTGCCAGTTGAGACCATCTGAGCCCACAGACTTTCACTGGTGGAAGTTAGTTATACTTAAGTATGGGTTATATTAGGTTGCCGTCTATAGGTGACATCTCCCTATGACCATTCACAGCATAAGTCTGTTGATTTATAGGCTGTGCTTCTTCTGCATCCATGGACTTTTGAGAAAGGAGGTAGATGAAGAAGTGAGCAAGGAAAGCCATTTATTGGTGCTATCTATAAGCTCCAACGCCTATTTAAGCTGTAATTTTCTGTCTTCCTAAAAGATACTTTCCTGTAACGTTGGGTTCTTTGTTATGATGCAAAATATTATTGCTGCCGTTAGAATGCACAGTTGAAAAAATTATCTCAGAACAGAGGCCAATTAGCCCTCTACAAGCCACCACACTGACTACAAAATAACAAATGGCCTCTAAGTGTTCTAGGCTAGATAGCAAAATCCGCACCTTATTTTTCATTGTCTTCTTCTTAATCTTCTAGGAAGTTCCTCTAATTTCTTTGGAAATTTTCTGAGTTTTTAAACTCATGGAGAGTGAAACCAGGCCTTATTTTGTGTCTATAAATTTCCTACCCTATTATGAATGCTTTTTCAAGGTGGGGGAAAAAAAAATAAAAGCACTGACAATTAATACTTTTGTTGATAGACCAAAGCTTAAATCTCAGACCAAAGCTGGTGGAAAGTAGGTCATCTCTACTCCAGTGACTTTGCAGTATTCTCTCAAATTAATTTTACAGTTGTATTCACTGGTGTTTGCACTGAATATAGTGTAAATATAGTTATAGTGGCAGAGAACAGATTGGAACAGTGGAAGGAACAGCTACCACATCTCTTTTGGAAAGGAACCTGGGACAAAACCAAGAGCTGTTTCTGGCTCCTCAGCTTCTACCAGCCACTTGAGGAAATCAGGCTTTCTGGGCTCTGGATATTGTGTCAAACCACTACACTATGTTAAGATACTCAGAATATAAATGACACAAGAACAAGTTTTTTGATTAGTCTAGACAGCTTTGTATCTCCAGAGCTGCCATCAGGAATATCACATTGGTCTATAACCTAAGCACTGTTGGTTAAGGTGGTAATCAGGACAATTTCAAATAAATGAAAGACCCATAGTAGTTTAGATCTTGGATACTAATTCTTATGATGGTGCATCTGCTGGCAGATTGTAGAAAGACCCAAACTCTTGTGCTGGGTACAGTGCAAGCGTTAAGACCTTTTTTATCTGGAGCAGCTTTCAAACAGTGGGTTTAGGAACACTGCTTCCATATGAAGAGTATTTGCTTATAGCTGTATGTAAAAAATCTTTGGACTACAGTATAGTTACTAGAACAACGGAAGGGAAGACTAGTAGAACTATTAGTAGCCTATATAGGTGGCCGTTTTAGAGCTACAGGCTTTTACCAATTGCATGTACCACCTTCTTCCAGAGAAATGGATACATGAATACGCTTTAAAGAGATTAATGGATGTTATAGAACTTATGTGCTGCTACACTTTATACATTACACAACCTCCACTTGGAATCTTGATCTCATACAGCAGCTTATCATTTGATATCCAGAATAGATGTAGGGCCCTGTAGGTTGCTTTATGGTGTGATGGTAACTGAGTATTGTACGAAGTGGAGTTGGGACTACAAGACTTTTCTTATAGCTATTAGATTTAACAGGTGGACTGTGTCTATCTTCCATAGCTGGTTGCTTTTCGGGATGGGAGGGAAGCAGGCTTTGGGAGCCTTGTGATTGGATTAAGAACACTTTGGGAATATTTTCAGCCTTAAGAAGTATTCTAGGATTACTCTTTCTTTAGCCCATCTGTCTGCAGTGTACTTTTTCTATTCCTCAGAAAATAACTCGGCTGTCTCCTCAGCGCAGTCCTTGCTGATCAATGACTGTCTATGTTTTATTGTAGTAACTTTTTGCCTGAGTATGTTATTTATCTATAGACTTAAGAATTTATAAGTTATCAAGACAACTAGCTGTATTTCGATAGCCAGTACAAGCCGTGTTGCAGCAGTATCTCTGCCCTCTTCAGTATTATATACGATAATGCAACTTCGTATTTCCTTCTGAGGGCTCTCCTGTGCTTGTCCACCTCTGAGTAGGGGAGGAAGGATGCGATCTGACCTTGAAGGAGGTGTGGAACTGGAGGAAATGCCCAAGTCGCACATGAAGCCCACGTGCGACCGTTTTCTTTGGGGGACGAACAGACAGCGTGGTCCTCCCTGGCCTTTGTGGCCGTCTCCTTATGCCACAGAGAAGGGGCGCCTACCCATGGCTTGCACGGGAGAGGACCGAACACGGGCGAAGAGAGAGAGAGCTGCTGGACACCCTGCTTACCGAGTCTGGGAAGAGGTATCGCCTGCCGCCCCGCCGTGCTTATGGGAAGAACAATGTCGGGGCAGGGCTCTCCGCAAGAGGTCATTCCCCGTGCCGTCACCCTCCCGACAGGACCGCTCCGACCCGCTGTCGGGTTACACCGCCCACATCTTACTCCGGCGCGGCCGTCCCGGGAGGCGCCGAGCCCGCGCCGCAATGGCCTTCCCGGCAGCCGCACCGGCGGGAGGGGGCCCCGCTGTCCGGGGCCGAGCCCGGCGGGCCCGTCCCACGGCCGGCCCCGGCGCGGCCGCCTTTGTTCCGCGGGGCCCCACGTGCAGCGGCGGCCGCGGTGTGTGCGCTGTGTGCGGGGCGGCAGAAACCCCCCCACGCCGGGACCCCGGGCTGGCCCTTTAAACCTGCCGTGGCGGCGCGGCCGGGCCGGTGCGGGACACGTGAGGCGGCGGCGCGTTCTGCCGCCGCTGCCCCGGCTGCCGTGCTGCTCGTGTTTTATCTGGCCGGCCGCCAGGCCCCCATCGCCGGCTTTTCGCTCTGCCTCTTTTTTTTTTTTTTTTTTCCCCCGCACATCCCCCTCCTGGTTTTTCCACCCACGGGTAAAGGTGACTTTTCTTTTCCTCCTTTTTTTTTTGTTCTCTTAACCCTCATCCTAGTATAGTCCGTGGGCAGGACTCGCATAATAATATTTCCAGTCTCAGCAACTCGCATCACAGACACGAACTCAGGACCGCCCCCCCCCTTTTTTTTCCTCCCAATCTCCCAAATCGTTTTATTATTATTTTTTAAGTGATCGCTCCTTTTGCGCGCTGCTCCTGCTGCTGCCGAAATCCCTATCTTCCCAGGGTGCATGCTTTTGGCAAGATTGTGCAGTATTCTCAGTCCATTTTCAGTGTGTCTTATCTTAATTTGTCCTGATCCGATCTAAGCGCGATAGCCACCACTTGCTTTCAATTTGTAGGATTTTTTTTCCCCCTTCTTGGTTTGCTCCCGACTACCCTCGGAGTATTTCTCTCTCTCCTTGCATTTCCAGGGTTGCAGTTTACTCTGCCTTTTCTTCTTCTTCTTCTTCTTTTTTTTTTT
>JAWWLV010000045.1:33530457-33545278 GCA_035041135.1 Platyrinchus mystaceus
GAGAAGCTGTGGCTGCCCCAGCCCTGGAAGTGTCCAAGGCCAGGTTGGACAGGGCTTGGAGCAACCTGGGCTAGTGGGAGGTGTCGCTGCCCGTGGCAGGGGGTGGAACGGGATGAACTTTAAGGTTCCTTCCAAACCATTCTGTGATTCTGTGAGATGTGAATTCATGGCTGCCTTGGCATTACTTGACCAGGAGAGGGGGATCGTTTGCCATCCATTCCCCGGCCACTCCTGCCGGGAAACACAGCGCTGACGGTGCTTCACTTCCCTCCATGTTTCCAACAGGAATAAGCGTGTGTGCCACAGGAAGCAGCTCTGGCTTGCCTGGAATTTGAAACCTGCCTTTTCAGCGGGTGCAGAGGGGGCATCAGGACTCCTCAGTTTTGCACTCGTGGCATTCCCTGCCCGCCCGGCGCATCCCCCTCCCCGGGAGCTTTCCAGGGTTCTGGGCGCTCTCCAGGGTCCTGAGCGCCCGCCGCTGCCCTGGGGGTGTCCCCAAAAGGCACCGAGACACCTCTGCCGAGGGTGCCCCGGGGGAGCACAAACCTCTCGTCCTTGGGATTCGCTCTGGAGCGAATTCCTTACGTCCTCTTGCTGCCCTTGCCAAATAAAGCTCCGCTAAAGGCACTGTTTGGCTGTGCCTGTGGAATTCAGCACTCCACAGGCAACAGTGCTATTCCTGGATTGGTTTGGTCAGGCATTGAGACCAAAGTTATTTGGCTGGGGGGAGGGAATCCGAAAGTAAAGGGATTTCACCCTCTTGGTGAGGAAACAGTGAAAAACATCTAGCTTAGAAAAAAGGGTTCAATATGTTAATGTGTTTAACGTGGTTGCTAATTTGGGGAGTATCTAAAAATAGTCTCTGAGACCTCTTCAAGAATCCTTAGTATCAAACTTTATCCTCTCTTTTTATAAACGAGTAGCAGACAGGTCTTCTCTTGTTATAAGCAGTGGGAAGATGTGCTTGAAAGATGTAATAAAATACCTTTGCCGTAGGTATTCCATGAAGCAAAGCATTATCTAACTCTTTATGTTTTTATTACAACAAACAATAAAAGAGAAAGGAAATGGCATTATTTACCTCAGAAACTAGACTAATGTGTGTTGGTACTTTACATATTTTAGAAGCTGTGTGGTTAGAATTGTTAGGATGACTGGTTATTTTTGATATTGTGGCCTAAACTTTCAGGCTCTGAGCCTACTTCTAGGTGGGTGGGGGGTGAAATCAAACCATATCATTAGTCCTGATGGTACATCAGCGATGGAAATGGCATTCAGGTACCATATATATAATACATAGCTATATAGAGTATGTAATATATTTTCATGTATTATATAAACAGAAAGGTGCATGACTTGGTAATGCTTTTCTTCTTCTGTACTTTGCAAACTGAAACAAACCGTGAAAAGCAGTTTATATTGTGGGTCATGTTTAATTTTAGAAGATTCATTTTTTTTGGGGGGGGGGTGTCAGGCTGTTACATGTGCAGATCCACACACAATAATATTTGTGTAAGTGGTGATTACTCGAGCCTTTGTTTTGATCGCTGTGGACTTGTAAACTTTGAGTTCAAGGTAGATCAGGCCCATTCAAATGTGGCCCCTTGTGACCTGGTGCTGCACTGAAGTGCAGGGACACTTTTACACGTAACAGGGATGCTTAAGCAGAGCTGATTATGTGCAGCATCTAGGTTGCAACTGAAAGGATTTACAGTGGATGAGATCTGGGTCACGCTGGTTTACAGCTTCCAAGGCAGTGGCAAACAAGTCAGTTTTCCTGTTGTAAGCTCTTGCTGCCCAGGCATAATTATTTTTCACATCGTTATAATTTGTGAAGTTATTTTTATTGGCATCGCCCTGTTGGCTTTGGGAGAACAGAATTCTGTTTCCAGATCAACAGATGTTCCTGTTAAATGGGTTACACACTGTACAACACTGTAGTGCAGCCACATTATGGTAACAGGATCATTTCTGAGTGGGATGAACTCTTACAGCAGGTAGGTCAGCGGGGTCAGAATGAAGAGCCCTCCTTCTGACTCCCCAGGCAGCTCACTGGCAAGGCTTCCCTGGTTTTTGGGAAAACAAGGAATAGGACTTTTAAACCACAAGTGGGGGGATGGATTCATCAGGGACACAAGTGGAATGTGTGGCAGTGCCTTTCAGTGTGTAACTTGCTTTTTGTGAATTTTCCCTGATAATTACCCTTAAGCTTGAATCGTGCCCTGTCTCAGGATTAGAGAAGGAGCCAGGATTAGAGAAGGAGCGTTCCCTCAGGCTGTTGGACCGCTTGTCCATGGCACCAGATGGTAGCTGGGGAGCAGCAGGGTGAGTGCACACCCCAGCAACCCCCCCTGCTCTTGGCTGTGGGTGATCTTCCCTGGGTTGTCAGCAGAGCAAACTGCACCTTCAGAAGGTGGGACCCTGCCCCTCTTCAGCACATCCAGCAGGTGTAAGTGCAGGGATGAGAGAGTGCGAGGAGAGAGCCCGAGGGACACAATGTGCACCTCGGGAACCACACCTGGCAGGTCTGCAGCACCTTCAGGATGATCCCTGAGCTCCTCCTTTGCTTTTAACAGCTTCACAAGATCAGCACACAATAATCAAAAATGAAAGCAGGTAAGGCAGGAAGGAAGATGAGAAGGCACATTTCACTGGTGAATTAAAAGATCAAGGTCCTGTTCTGAAGTCCACTCAAATCAATAACATGTCTGCTGTTGCCCCTAGTGAGCTATTGGGAGAGGCCCCGTTTGACTGAGTTAAAATACAATGTGACGTCAATATTTTCAATCAATATGAAAACTGCCATAAGTGGAGCGATACTGGGAGTTAATGCAACTTTAGCAGGCATTGGAAAACCACAGGATGGGCACTCCTGCCAGAAATAACTATCTCTAGTTTATTTAGGATTCTGGTGAAACAAATATGCTTCTTGAATTGCCAACTTGGATGCAGCTGGGATGTCTTTACCTCATAAGTGAGGTATTTCTTTGAACCAGAGGCATCAGTGTCTGAAGGGCCTTTCTACATCCTGTTCTTGGTCTCATCCCACAGTGATTGCTCTTATGTTCCTAGAAATGTATTATCCCACTTTCTTCATCCGTAATATAGAAACATTAATTTTAGAAGAGCAGATTAATATTTTCAGTAACTCTCCCAAGATGAAGGTAGCTGAGCAGTATTTTTCCCTCCCCTGGGTAATTATTAATTGCATTTAAAGTTTGTCAGTGTTGAATTGAACATGTTTGAGGCAGAAACCTGCTGTGCAAGGGAGGGTGTGGTATTGCAAGTATTACTGCATCTGCAGTATTTTTTAGTGCTGACCACTGAAGTGTCAGTGCTGTGATTTATATCCAGGTGGTCTAACAGAAAAGAAAGGAAAGATGGTAAGACTGATCTGATTTAGGTCTATCTGTACCTCAACTTGCCCTTTTTCCTTTCTTGCTTTGTATTGCTGCTTTTCAGTTAGTAAAACAGATATATTTAAGGTACAGAAAAAATCCAGAACATAGTTTAATGTGTTATCTTTTCAGTACCAGTTCAATGACACTAATTTCCAGCTTGGAACTTTCAGGAACATATTGTCTCCACGTAGTAACATAAGAATGAGAGAGTGTAGAGCTTTTTTTTTTTTTAATATTTTTTCTCTTGGGAAATATGAAACGAAACCTACCCAGTATTGAGGGTGTGATTGGTAACTCACTTCCAGGATTGTCGTACCTCTAGAATTAGGACAATTGCCACTGTGTGTGACTAATAAATAAGAGTATGGATTAAACAATGAGTGAGACAGGAGGCAATTTGTAACTGTAGCATATGCTTCCATTGTTGGCTTTGTGCTTCTACTTTCTGAAAGGATTATTCTGCTGCTTTTCTAGGAATATGCAATTCTGTAGATACTGGAATGGCTGAATATGCCAACATGCACAACCCAGCTGAATACTTGTAAAAGGTTGAGTTATGTACACTGTTACCCTGCTCTGGCACCCCAAATATCACATACAAGCACGGCTGTGCATCACTTTGGAGGAGCCTAATTCCCTTATGGGAATTGTGATCTGCCTTGTCCAGAAGGGCTTTCTGCAACACCAGGCAAAAAGTGGAGTTCTCCAGGGAAAAACTGTTGCCTGACACAGCCCTTCCTCCTTTTTATCTGCTTGAAACCAGTTTTGATTCCCAGGCTGTTTCCTGAATGTACTAGAGCTTAGAACTGGAGAGAACAGTCTCCCTTCTGGCTTCAAAGCATGAAAGGCTTTTCCCACTCCATCACTGCCTCCTTTTTTTTTTTTTTTTTTTTTGCACCTCTGGGAAGAGATTTGAGTCTCACTTTCTTGGTGTGGCTTCTAGGCTAGGTTTGAAGTTTGTTTTTGTGCTGCCCACATGATTTATGTGGAGAGAGAGAGAGGCTCATCTTTGTGAGACAGACCCCTGTTAGTGGATATGCTTCAGGGGAGATAATCACTTGTTTACATCCTCTCCTCCTGTACTCAGGTACTCTTTTTTCTCATCCACTTGGTTTTTATAGACTGAAAATGCTGATTTGCTCAGCAAATGGTGTCTGTCCACCTGACAGCTGGCAGGTAAGGCCCAGTGCTGATCAGAGCTGTGGCTCTTGCAGCACTGCAGTGCAGGAGCTGATTGTCTCAGCTGCTGGGGCAGGTTGGAGAGCAAAACCTGGAGGTTGGAGTCTTACAAGCTTCGTTATCCCAAGTGGGAATTTGTTGAATCTCACGAGTTCTCTATTTCTACATGCAGAGCTGGGGATGACACATGCTTGTCAGAGAAAACCCACCCTTTTTCTGGATCTGTGTTCTTCTTGTGTTATTGTGCATCTGCCCACTCTCCCACTCCCCTCCCACACACCGTTTGTGGCAGCATCGCTGGATATTCTGCTTTCCTGAGGTACCAGCTCCACAATACTTTTTTTTCTATGTTTAGGGGGAAATTGCTCAGGCTCCATTTTTGCTTGAAAATGCAATCTTCAGACTGATGTCTGCAGAAGGATTTCTCTTTGTTAAGATCTAAATACGCAATGCGATGACAGGCCCTCTTCTACTTTTTTTAGGAAAATCTGTCTTAAAACAGAACACTTCTTTCCTGCAGGGACATAAGCTGTGTCAAACATTAATACACACTTCATGTTCTTCTTCCCAGACTGGATATGTTCTTTCCAAGATAACCTATTGATAGCAATTTATTTTTTTGCCACGCAATGATGAAATATTTTTAGGTCTCTTTGAGGTTAGGGAGAAAATGTTTATGGGGCACGATAGTGAACTATCAGAGCTGACCTGGAGTTCTTCTTTAATAATCTTATAAAGAATATTTGCTATTTCATTTTGTCTTACTTGGCACCAGTTGCTCAATTCCAGTGTCTGGTGTTTTTCTCTTGTGTAACCGGGGTTACAAAGTGCATCGAGTCCTCTTTTAAGTGAGTTTTCTGGAAGAATAATTATTTGATACTGAGCTGATAAGCCTGCACATATCAATCATCAGAAGATAAAATTGTTGAATAATCATGACTGCTCTCAGCCCTCCTGTGTATCAAACCCTACTGTATGCACTTTGTATCAGGATTTAAGCATTTTGTGGCTTAAGGACACCTTGAACTGTGATTTAGGCAAATCCCAAGGCAAGGATTTTTAAGTGTGGTGACCTGTAAGTTGGTCCTATTTTCATATTTCCTGTTTAAGATCCCACAAAAAGGTTGGGAAGGTATCAGGAAGGTCGAGTTCTAGACTACCAGCTGTTAATTTCTGGTTTGCAAGTGAGGCTCATACAACATTAAGAGGACAAGGCATGCCACAGTTCTCTTAAAAAGATTCCAGTTTTCCCCTTTATTTTATCCCTTTAGCTGCCTCCACCTGTCTCACTTTGCTGCTGGCTGTTGTTGCAGCTCCTGCTTGTGTTTTTAGCCATTAGCTCTGTGTAGCCCAGTTTCTCCCAAATGGGAACAACTGGGAGAGAACCAGCCTGTACGTATGGAGGAGCCAGAAAAAGCTTGGCTGGCATTCCCTCCCCTGCTTCTTCCCGTGCCTCCTTCCAGTAGACAAATGTATTTTTGATTGACTGCACAATGCACGGGTCACTGGCACAAACACAAAATAGATCCCTGTTTTAAAGATGCTTTCATAGTGCTTGGTAGTTTCCATACATATTCCCTTGTGAAAAGTTGGTCTGTGAGATTCTCAAAGTGAAACCTCGTAGTACCGACAGAAGTCATCAATGAGGATTAAGTTCCCTGGTGATAATAAATGGTCCTGGTCCATGTGAAGTGAAACCAAGTTCTGTGGGTACCACAGTGAGGTGAGGTGGGGATTAGGGCTGCTCCATGAGCTGCTGTCACATGAAGAGCTCACATTTCGTGTGTCACTGGTGTGGTGGTGCTCTGTTACGGAGAAATCCACGGTGCCCTCCTTTAGGGGCCATCAGTACAATTCAGCCTGAAGTCAAGGGATATATTGCAGAGGGAAACCTGGCTCAGGGAGTTGTCTTTGGTTGGGTTTTTGTGCTGCTGTCAGTGAGCTCCCATGTCCCTGTGTCTCTGGGGTGGCCAAGCCAGGGATGCAAACAGCTCTGAGTGGGGCAGCCCACCTCTGTCCCTCAGGACCTGCCTGGAAGAGGCCGGAGCAGTAGTGTTGGAGGGAGCTGGAATGTGGTCAGCTGTCTGCCAGTGACTAATGCAAAGGCTCTTTTTATCTACCCACATCCTATTTTGGTGAATAAATGCTTGATGCTAATAGTGATAACAGGGCGGAGGGAGTAGAACTTTGATGTGTTGCTTCAGCAGGGGGATAAGCAGTGAGGGAATGCCGGACCCGTCTGTCTCTGATATTAATGCTAGAAATCAGTGTCTCAAACCCAAATGATATTTGGGAGGAGGGGGAAAACTAAGCAACATCATATTGTTGGTCCGCGTCTGTAGTTGTTCTCCATCTTCATCGCAGCTTTTTTGGGTGGAGTAATAACGAGCAGCACCCTCGGTGGTGTTATTTTTCCCTGGGTGGAGTTGAGCGGAGCGGGGCAGGCCGAGCCCGGATGACGGCGGTGCTTCCCCCTCCTCGCCGCTGTGGATGCAGCTCTCCCGACGCGGCCTCACGTGGCTGCGGGGAGGCACAAGGAGGGCTTGAGCGCTGCCAGCCCTTTTTCCCGGCGGCTCTCCGGGCTGCCTCGCAGGTGAGCAGCCCGAGCCCGGCCTCTCCCAGCCCGCCGCATCTCCCTCCCGCCTCCCCCGTCGACCGGCGGGGGGGAGAGATCGTGAGGAGCCGCCGGGGTGGGAAAAGGGCTCCGGCACAAGGCGGCGGCGGCGGCAGCAGCAAGTCACTAAGTCAGACTGCACCATTTTCTTCTCACCCTGCGTAGAGGCGATGTGAGGAGCTGACGGGAGCTGCCCCCTCCCCTCTGCTGCTGGTGATGCTGAAGCGGAGCCTTCCTCCCAGCCACAAGACGCAGCCTCTCCGGAGGAATCCCGAAAGACTTCGGTGATGTGTGTTTAAACGCCGGTTTTTCGTTTCCTTTTCTTCTTTTTTTTTGTTTTTTTTTTTTTTTTATTTCTCTCTGTTCTTTTTTATTTCTCTCACTTTTTTATATATTTTTGTCTCTTTTCCCCCTTTATTTTATTACAATTAATGTATAACAGAGCCCTTTAGAGAGAAAATACTGATTTGAAATAGCACAGTAAACAAATAATAAGAGAACAGGAGTCTGTACATCCATACATCCATAAAATGCTTTGCATCCACACATGCGCACCCGGTTCTTATTGTGTAGGTTTGCTAAGGGGATTTACCTCCTTTTTAATATTTTTGAAGGCTGCTTTATGATCCTGTTGACCTGCTATTAGCAAAAGCTTAGCTTTCAACAAAGGTAATTAAATTATAAAATCACTGCTGCAATCATCAAACTACTCATAAAACAAGAAATGAAAAAAAAATACCCCGAAATAAAAATCTTGCAGGCTTCTCCTCCTGTAATATTGCTCCCTGATGTTAATTACATTTAAATGGGAGAGTACTATTTTGGTATCATTCGTACGCCTCCAAAAGTACTTTCCAGTTTATCATACCTGTCAACCCCAGTGCATCACAGGCTAATACTTTATTAAGAAAAAAATCATTAGGGAGCTGCTGATCCCATTTAAGTACATTGGGCAGAATGTAAGACTAATTAAAAAGCATATTTTTACATTATTAATTTCTGAGTTTCACACTTAATGAATGTGAAATGACAGGGCTACTATTTTTATATTCAGGCTCTCTGGGCTCTTCAGCCAGGGGAATTCAATTCTGGGGATTTTTTGCAAAGATGCTTCTTGGGAGATTTGTTTTCAAGAACAGCTAAGCTTTTTTAGCTGTGCCTTTTTCTGGGAAATTATACCAAAGCATATTACAGTCACTTAAAAAGAGTAGTTAAATAGATGTTCTGTTGGGTTTTTTTTTCATCACACTGCTATAAAAGTATTTTAGATGAGGTATAAAATATGGTTTTTAAATGATATTATGATTTGCAAACACTAAAAAATAATTGCGGTGGAGTTGAGAGAGAGCGAAAACATCTAATCTTTATTGTGTAAGACAATGTGATAAAATATTTTACAGCCAAAAGCTCATTTTGCATCTGGAAAATTGTGTAAACTGATGGGAGGGGGGGGGAAATCTCATCAAAACCAAAGGTTATTTTTAATATTCCTCAAACAAAGCAACACTTATAACTGCATTTCCCCTCCCTGTATTTATTAAATTAGACAATTGTGCGAATGCCTGATGTTCTATTTAAATAAAGACATAAAGTGATGGAGAGAGTGGGATGAGCTAATGGGGACGGAGGGATGGTTTGGAAGAGAGAGAGCCAGCCCCGGGAATGTCGGGATGGTGGAGGGTCGGTGCCGTTCCAGGCGTGGTTGAGCCTTAGGTGTTGCATTCCCGATCCCTGTGCCGGGGCTGCCTGGCACCGCGGCCCCGCAGCACCGCCACTTTTATAGGGCTCGGCGAGGAGGAGTGGAGAGAAGCAGGGATTCTTTTTTTTCTTCCCCCCCCCTTGTTTTTTTTTTTTTTTTTTTTGCTTTTTTTTTTTCCTTTTTCCAAATGTGCTTACAATTACCTCTCTGTATTTTTATTGTCTTTTTAGTAACCACAAAACTCACACTGGAGGCAAAGCTTAACGGCTGAGGCTTTCCTCGTGTAAATATTAGGAAATTACATTTGTACAAACTGCGCGGCTTTGTAAAGGGGGCTGGAGCCACTCCAACACAAATTAATCAGGATAAAGTTGCTCTATGTTCAACATGACCATAGTTTATTTTCTTAAAGTATTAATTTGTCAACAGCTTTCCTGCCTCGCTGTGACTCATGTGGATGGCATTGAGGGAAGACACAGATGCAATCTTGCTGCTCTACCTTGCGGTTTTAGGAACCAGCTCCAGTTAATCAAACCATAATTGTGTTTAATTCCTCACTATTTGTTTTCCTACCAAAGTCAAATGACTGAAATATGAATATAAACCTGTGTTTAGATATTGTTTTCCTTAAAAAAAGAAAAAGGCATGAAACTATTTTAACTGTTTGCTAAACAATTTTTACTTACAAGCCCTTCCCTCCTCCACTGTTTCTCCCCCTCCCTCAGCCCCAAAATAAATAAATAAGCTCTGGCAATAGCTTTTCAGCTGGTGTCCTTTGCTTTTTTCCCTCCTCAGTCATTCCCAGTGTGGAAAGCATTGCTTTCCAGAATGTCTCCCCTCACCCTTCTGCCTTCTCTCACTGCTTATTATATCACCCTATTTTTAATTATATCTTGATTTTCGTAAAATGATCATTCGTTGTTATGTTTCTGGAATGCAAACGTGAGCGTAATGGGATCTATTTTTCAGAGTTGCCAAAACAAATTAAGGGAAACATTCGGCTCTTCCTTTGCCAAATGTTTTAGTGTTTTTCCATGAAAGCAAATCTTATTTCGAACTGTATATTAAAGCTTAAGTAAATAATGCAGCCTGGAAGAAGCAAATTCTATTGTAAAATCAGTGCCTGTTCCCAGGCTTTGCCTGTGGTACCTGCACTGGGCTCTGCCTGGGAAGAATCGGGGTAATGATGAAATAGTGTTAATTTTAATTTGCCTTTTGCAGAAACACCGAACTTTTTCCTATGTGCTGCACGCAGTCCCCATAAATATGGAGCATTTGTTGTGGCCGCCTCATGGATGCCCAGGTAGGTGAGGAGGCTCTGGGGTAACAACAACACGCGGGGCTGGATCTGGGAGCAGCTTTAGGCACCGAGCTTTGTTAATTGTGGGTTTGGGGGCTCGCCTGTTCTTTAGCATCTTTTATTAACATACATCCCCAAATAATATTGACACTCTTCTTGTTTTATTAGTACATGTTTACCTTGTTCATGGTTTTATTATTCAAGAATGCAGTTGTTGCCAAGTATTAATCAATATATTATGCTGCTCAGTTGGGCAAGCTGTACAAAAACATAGTGCCCCTAGGGTTAATACAGTCAAGAACTAGAAAAGTGTTTCAGACATGTACACAACATGTGGTTTACTATTATCATTAAATGAGGTGAACTGGGACTCTATACATATGGATTTTGAATTGCATAAATTTTGATTGATATCATTTGAAGACTGAGACCCTGAAAGGCTAGATTTTGTGAAAGACGATACACAGGCCAGCTATTACCACATACAATAATACCAGGAAAAATATCTGAAATGAGCAAGGCAGCTGGCTTTTAAATAGCTAAAACATAACATCAATACTTATTTTGAATAATGGAAAAAAGAGGTAAAAGATGTTGACCTCTGCCTGACAATAACATGTTCCAAAAGTAGAACTGGTCCCAGGAGAAAACCCCCTGCTCAACAGTAGCGACTAGGAAATTTTTTTCTTTCTCTCTCTCTTTCTTTCCTTCTTGTTTTCTCTTGCTTTTCTTTTAATTTTCTTTTCTTTTTTTTTTTTTTTTTCCTGTTTTAATACTTTATTCTCCCTCTCTGGCAAAGGTAAATGTGCTTTTGAACATGCAGGCAGCTGCCAGCAAAAAAAACCCCAAAAAAACAAAAAAAAAAAACCCAACCAAAAACCCAACAAAAAAACAAAACCCCAAGAATTTTTGCAAATTCAGGAAACACTTGAGAGGTAAAACCAACATCCTGAGACAGGAGACAAGGCCAGCTTTTGACACCGGGCTGGACCTGCGAGGCCGAAGGAAACCTGGAGCCAGGAAGCGACCGCCGCCGGGGTCAGGCCGCCGGGGACCCCGCTCCGGGCACAGCACCGCAGGCCCCGGCCCGCCTTTTCATGGGAAATTTGCTGAAAATTTGCTGATCTGCATGAAACATTTCTTGGAGGGGGAGAGGAAGAGCCTTCCCTTGGCTTCTCGTGGATTCCTGGTTAAGTGGGGACGATAATGTATGCGAGGAGTGTGAGGAGGCAGCGGGGCTCGGAGGCCCCGCGTCCATTTTTCCCCACTGTGTGACACACATGGAAAATCATCAATACCTCGCTTGGCCAGATTCATTCAATTTGCCTGTATTTGTTAAAACTTTTGAGGGAGCACCGGATGCTTAATGCTTCATTTATGATTTATGCTCCATAAATGTATTAAAACATTAACCATATTTCTGCTATGGCATACTTGAATTCTCCCGGGGAAAAGCCGGAGCGTTTCTCAGGCTGCTACTCCGGCTTCCCTGAGGAGCGAGATTATTTGTGTTGTGTTACACCTCCAAGTGTTGATTAGGCCTCGGTGTTACCCTGACAGAAGTGTCGTGTGGTGCTTCTCTTTAATGGGGTAATAAGCTACAACAACTGCATGAAGGAAATGTTCCTTTTCAAGTCAGAAACGGCAAAAAAAGTTGGTGTGTGAAGCCAGTGAAGGCTCTGTCCCCTCTGTCCCTCCACTCCAGCAATACCCTCCTCTAATAGGGAACTGGTGGCTGTAGCACTTGGGTGGTTCGGGCAAATTTATAATCGGGGTTAGAACTCTCTAATATATTAAATGGTTACACAGCACCCTTTGCCGAGCCTGGCTTTTAAGCGCCTCACAGCCCGGCAGGCTTCGAAACACGGCTGTTAATTGGAAAGCAGGAAGGTTAAAAAATAGACAAACTAGTTTTCTGGCTTGGCTTTGACAGCGTGGGTTATTTATGCAGGTTTTTTGTTGCCTTTTTTTTTTTTTTCCAGGTTTTTTTTTCTCCTTGTTTCATTTTTTCCCTTCTCTTTTTGTGCTGGGGTGGAGGGGTGGGGGCGGTCTGGAGGATTTCTTAGTGGTTGGGAAGCTTCACATTTTTCAGTAAGCATTATTGGGTAACAATTGGTGCAAACATTATGGAGGGGGAAAGGCACATAAATCACGAAATAAAAAAATAGTTTCTGCACATTTTCAAAAAACACGTTGTGCTCTCTGAGGTCCTTTTCATTTTAACCAAATCAGGGGGAACTTGTCCTCACAGCGGCAAGGCAGATGGAACAATAAATCACAGGAACCATTGACTGCCTGCAGTGTACTCTCCGCAGCTGTCACTTTTTTGTCTCTTTGGTTTTAGCTGACATGGTTTGAGGTCCACTGTGAACCAATCTGGACTTTTTTTTTACCGTCATATCCATCAAAACGACCAGTAGCCATCAACCTACTGCAGCGATCGATTCGTTTGCTTATTCTCACGCATAAGCCAATACTCAGCTCACTAGGTGAGGCTTGGGAGAAGCACCTCATTTTAGCTTTTTTTCTTTTTATTTTTTTCTCCCCATCCTTCTTTTCTTCTTCTTCTTTTTTTTTTTTTTTTTGCCTCCCCTCTTTTGAATTGCTTCATGTTACTAATCATTCCTAAATTGTAAGAGAGATTAATTCCCCCTCCTCTTCCACCACCACCAGCACCACTACCACCATCACCACCTCCTCCTCCTCCTTCTCCCCTTCTCTTCTCCTTTTTGGCAGCACCAGGACGTCCGGTGTGGTGGTGGCAGCGAGCAGCAAAAGCAGCAAGAGCTCGTTTTGATTCCTCCCCTGCCAAGGTGCTTTGGAGAGACTGGTTTCAGGCTGAGCAGCAGAAGTCACGATGAGTGCACAAGGTGAGGGACCCGGTCAGCCTTCCACTGCTGCCCAGGAGCAACCTGCAACCGCAGAGCTTCAGAAGAGAGGACGAGGCAGACCCAGGAAACAAACAGAAGTCAGTATCGTGTAAATACGTAGAGACGTAGATCTGTAGTGTTGTAGGCATGTACATGTACGTATTGTGCTGCAAATGAAGGAGTCCTGGCGACGGGGCGGGGGGCTTTGTTGTGTGCTGCTTCCCGGCGAGGTGGTGCTGAGGCTTAGTGAGGGGCTCCGCCGGGTGCCCCGGCGGGGAGACCCCGGAGCCCGAAGCGGCGAGGAGCTGCCTGCTCGTGGCTGAGCCGCGGAGCCTCCTCGGGACTTTCACTATTGTGCAGGGAGCGAGCTGGGGCTTTTCAATGTAAATGGGGAACATGGAGCAGCGCGGCTCCGACCAACCAGCGCTCGCTGGGTCATTTCGAGCTGATTTTGAAATTGCGAAAGCGAGGAGCAAGGAACGGGGCTCTCCTGTCCCTTCTCTCTCAGCCCTCGCAGTAGCCCAGTCTGTGCGTGTGTGTGTGTGCGTGCATGTGCGTGTGTCGGGTCCCACCGGGCGCTGCTGCCGCCTCCGATCTTGACCAGCCCAGCCCCTGACTGCCCCTAGATCCCGGGGCTGGGGGGAGAGGAGGGTGTCTAGAAAGTCGCATAGTTTTTTTCGCCTTCCCCCCACCCCCCCTCCGCCCCCCGGCTTTCCCCCCTTCTTCACCTCCCTCCCTCGCCCCCGTCATCGTATGCAGAGAGGTGCCCCCGTAGCCGATGGAGGTGGGGGAGGTAGCCGTAGGGGGCTTGCCCTACATTTGCAACACCTTTTGCCTTTGCTTCGGCGCTTTTGCAGGCAGGTCGAGGCGACGGGAATGCTGTCGGGTGTCTGGGTGCGGGGAGCTCCTTCCCACCCGCACCCACAGCCTCCTCCCGGGTCCCGAAGGGGACGCGCTGGGCTCCTCTTTTTGACTTGCAAGACCTGAATCCACGCTAAGGTTGCTAGATCCATGCATTATTCCCACATCTCTCTCCCTACCACCACCTTCCCTTCCTTTCCCGAAGTGCCGTTGTCGCATTGCTTGGAGCTGCCGGGCCGCGCTCAGCCGCCGCAGGGTGAGGGGCCCGGCGGGAGACACCGCGCTCTGCAGCCCCTCCGGCGGCGCCGCCGAAGGGGGATTTTGCCTGCGGATGCAACCAATTAATTCCCGCAGCTCGGCGGGAGCAGCGTGAAGCCGCCCGCGGGCTTTTCCATGTCTCTCTCGGAAGTCACGATTGAGGAGTAGGGCTGTCCATGGAGCTCATTTTAAAGCGAGCTTCCGCGGGCTTTAAACATGTTTACTCCCATTCATTTGGCATCAGCCCCACTGCCACGAGAACCTTCGAGGAGCTCGAAGCGCGGAGGGAGCTGAGCAGCAGAGCCCGTAGAGCGGGGAAACTTTACTTCCCCCCTCATCCCGCATCCCCCGCTCCTATATGGTCCTGTAAATTGCACAGAAAATACTATTTGGAAAGCCATAAAAGCGGTTTTCTTGCTCTGCCCTCGGTGACACTGAACCGGCTGTGGGCTGTGGGCTCTGTCCCCCTTCCCGTTTCACCCTCTGGCTGCCCTCACTCAGCCCCGGCAGCCGGCACCCTCCGGCCCTGCGGACTTGCGCCAGGACTCCCATGTTCTCTCTCTTTTTCTTTTATTTCTTTAGCCTGTAATTTGAGAAAACTGTTTCTCTGCCACATTGTTTTGTTAACCTGACTTATCT
>JAWWLV010000045.1:33545288-33597702 GCA_035041135.1 Platyrinchus mystaceus
CTCTCTCTTTTTTTTTTTTTTTTTTTTTTTTGTATCCTTTTTTTTTCTTTTATATTTTTTTCCTCCTATAGCATTTGAATGTATGGAAGTGAAAGAAAAGCACGTCTCCTTCAACGTGCTCTGCCCAGATGTGCAGTGCCTGCGAGGCTCACCACTGAGCTGGAGCACTTGGGGAGTCCTCTCGCCAGCCTCCCCTTAACCTACCCGGGAATTATAAAAGCTGAAGGGGTTTAAACTGGTCTAAGTTAGCAAACTGCATTTAATTAGTTTTACCATATCCTGTAACCTGAATGAAATGTATAATATTTAAGACTAGAAGAGTTTTATAGTGTTTATGATTCACTGAATAAATATTTGGAATCCAAACTCTTAGTAATTCATACCCAGTTTTAAGGACTGGATATTTACTGTTACTAATTAAGAAAATAGCTAAAATAATCAGTGTTCCTGTCAACTCATCTTAGAGTTGGGATTTTGTTTCAGATTTTTCTTTTCTTTCGAGATTTTTGGCTTACTGTTTTTATATTTGAAGAAACTTTTACATTTGCATTTTAATACAAATGAATTATCTTTAGAATAGGTGTGAATATAATGCCGACTGCAGAACAACAGAAAAAAATCCCCCCTCCCCAATATTTGTGGCCTTGAGGGAGAAATAGTCTCAGCTTACTTTACAATAATCTGGTATTTAACTTTTTTCCCAAAAGAAAGTTTGTGCTAGAAGCTACATGTTATAATTCTGTCTTGCTATAATGAAATGCAATTGCAATTAAATGGGTAACTGTACTTTTGGTGAATAATCATTCTTATATGAGGGAAATCACAGCTATCTTTAAAAAATGTGTTTCCTCCTATAAATTACATGTTAGAATATGCAAACTTTTCTAAGTTTTTTTATGCAATTATAAGGGAAGTTAAACTCTTTTATTGTGCAAAAGTTGTTTTTTGTTTCTTGGGGTTTTTTTTAACTGGAGTTGTTTAATTTTTCATATTGCATTTTTAATATTATATTATTATACTATTAATTCATAAGTTTTAAGCAACTGCTGTTATAGTTTATCCTTCAGATCTTCTGGGTTAGTTGTTGCCTTTTGCCACAATAGCATGTTTTCCTGTGTTTAGGAACCAACTGGTGAACCATCTCCTAAAAGACCAAGAGGAAGACCCAAAGGAAGCAAAAACAAGAGTCCCTCTAAAGCAGCTCAGAAGGTGAGATTATTAAAGAGAAAGAGTTACTAATGCTGTTTTTTCATCAGCTGGTAGAAAAAAATCCAGTCATTTAGGCTGTGAACTGTGGGGTTGGAACCCTTTGAATAATGGAAGCTACATAAAGCGTGAATTTTGCATTAGAATTAACATGAAGACCCAAAGTACAGAACCTATAAGGGCATCCTGCTTTTTGAGTAGTATACAAGTTAGTGAAATAACATAATGTATTTGATGAGAAACCATTGAGATGTCCTGAATCTAGAAATCAATATTAAGGATATTATTTTCTTCATTACAATTTTTGTAAGAGGAAGATTAATTTCTTGCCCACTTACAGTTGTTACTACTACAGACCAAATCTGTATATTAAAGCTGAGTGCTTTGTCAAACATAGGTTAATTAGAAGTAAATCCAATTATGTGTTGATGGAAATAAGTGCATATATTGAAATTTACAGCTTTAAAATGCGATGCTAAAGTAAACTGTGAGTTACAGTAAAAGCCTGCTATATCTTGTTTAGTAATCAGTTTCAAAGAGACTTACTGGAAGTGCTGTTAGTCTTCTGAACCACTATTTCTACTTCATAATGGGAGCAAACTTTTATTCTGGTGGTTCTGAAGGCATTTAGCTATAGAAGCTCTCTGAAGTCACTGTATTTAGTGCATGGACTTTACATCACAAATAGAGTGACTTAATTTTATTTGAATTGTGGAAAACACAGCATTAAAAAACTATAGTGTCAGGGCAAATAATACCATTCTCTAGGAAATATTTTGGGGAAGGCAAATAGTTGTATATAGGCTTGAAAGCAAATATGGGAAATTTGTTTATGTTGATGGTTATACAGCAGTTAGCACTAATTTACAGGTACTAAATAGGAAACAAAAGCTTACAAAATCTGGTAGAACTGTAGAGCTTACTTGTGTCAGTATCTTTTAAGGAGGTCTGTGACAAAACCTGTGTGAAAGGTATTTGTGTCCTCATCTAATTATGGTTCATTTGCCTATGGTACTGACCAGAATTAAGTTTACAGTTTTCAGTGTTATAAGTTACTATAGAAACTACTGATAAATATGAAATCATTAGGAGGTGACTATGGTTTCATGTCTGTTTTGTTTAAAATGTTTTCAACATTTGTGTGAATTTTCCAACTCTTTAAATTCAGATTTTTTTAATTTTTTTTTTTTTGTACTTTCTGGGCTGGAAAAAAACCTAGTATATGCTATCAAGAAATTCATTAATTACTAAAAAATGCTTTATAGGTTAAGTATTTAATATATGTCAAAGTCATTCTTCAAGGTAATGTGCTTAAAATGTAAGAGGTTTTTTTTCTTTATACAGTAAAAGTGTTCCGCAGATTTACTTTAAAATAGTTTAAATGTCACTCTTGAGAAGAGAAAGAGCATTTTTTTTTATTAGGCTAGCAAATCCAAATGTGAGCTTTAGTATTTTAAATATTACTCCTAGGAGTGTTGGCTTTCCTAGGAGAAATATTTGTAATAAGATTAGATTTTAAGTAATTCATAGAAATGTGTTTTAAAAAGATTCTTCTAAGAGAAATACTGACATTGTTTCATTTACATGAGTGATTTGGAAATCAGTATAAATGGAAAATAACTTAAAACATTCATATATGTGTAGGTTTATCAAGTCAAGAGTTTTCCAGATGATTCTGGTACATAGTTGTGTTTTCTTAATCTAATTTACAAACTGAGCAATTTCCTTGTAACATTTTGATTTTCAGAATGCATCAAGTTACTGCTGTAATTAAAGCAAACCCTTTTGGGTGTTGCTAATGTAAAAAATTGACCAAAGACCACGTCTTTTCTATAATAAAAAAAAAATCTTTAAGGGGTATGTAATTACAAATCTTACTGGTTTCTAGGTTTGTAGATAATGCATATAAATGTTTGATAAATCCTCTAAAACATAAAACACTTAGAAAGCCTTACTAGAAGAAAGCGACTGGGATCCCATTTCAAATAAATATTTTAACTCTTTTTCCAAATTGATAATTGACCCTCTCTAAAATGGTTCAGCTTCTCACCAGGCATCTCAAAGTATCTTTTAATGTAATATTAATTCCAATAGTTTTTCTAGCAGTAATATGCATGGGAATGTTTTGGCACTGTAGGAAAGCTTCATTTGGTGGTGAGGGTATCACCTCTAAAAAGAGTGAGCTATATGTTTGATTTTGTGGTAAACATATTTACACATATATATGCATACATAGATTTATTAAGATTTTCTCCAGCCTGTCTCAACTCTCAGAAAGAGAACTGTCTATCTTAGCTTAAGCCCCTCTACATGTGAACCTGGGTGTACTATACACCCAACTGGAATTTGCTGGAGTTTCTAAAGAATAGTGTGTGTTTCAAAGGAGCTCATTGAAATGCTTTAGAGTGTTCACAACATATTAGATAAACGTTGACCAGGAGAACCCACTGAGCAGCCATAAGAAGGCACTCATGATTAATTGATTGGGTGTTCTCTTGCAAAGCATTACACATCACAATTAAAAATGTATTGCACATTGGCAGTGAGTTAAAAATACTCCAGAACCGGGTCTTTGTTTTGCTATACTTCAGAGAGGAAATACCTTTAAATCAGTTGATGGACATTTTACCCTGGAATCATGGTTGTGTTGTGTATTTAAAATTTCTTGGTTGACAGGATTTTTCTGTTGGGTTTTTTTGTTGTTTTTTTTTTTAAGCTTTCAGAGCTTATGTTTGGTCTTAGTAAACTGGCCTTGGGGCATCTGAAAACAAACTGTTTGGTAGGAAATTAGCAATGTGAAACTTGACAATGCATACAGAATGTTGCAAAACTAACTGAACAGCTAATAATGTGGCAATTACTCTAATTTTAGGTAATATGCCTTTTTTTTTTTTTTTAAGCCTTGCACATCACACATGCCTAACTTGTTATAAATTGGACACAGAAGGTAAACTGCTTTTTATAGATGACCAAACCATTTCTCAATTGTTTAATTTTCACAAAGAGAAGGAACACAATGTGTTAGCAGATGAGAAGATTTAGATGAAAAAGATTCCTGATCACCTTGCACTTAAGTCCCCATAATTGGGTTGTTATCTGCATCTTTAAACAAGTTATTCTGTTATTAATTTAAAATATTTGTAAAAAAATAGCAAAATGTGGAGTGGTTTTTCCTTCCCCTAAAGCACAACTAGTTTTCCAGGAAGATGCTAGTGGGGATCTTCCTTTTTAATTTCCTGGGTGTTCTGTGGTTGAATTTTATGAATTAGACTGAGCTGTGTTCCCAGCCCATCAAATTTCCCTTTCAAGGGCTTTTCTTTCTTTAGCTCCTGTAGTTTGGCTTGGCAAAAATACTGTATAGGCACAAATACTCTCCTGATTGGAAGCAGGAAACACATTTGTGAGGTTAAAAAAAGAAGTGATAGATACTATGTTTTTGTCTTTCAAGAAATTGTCAAGGGATGTCCCAGGAATATCTAATGGTAAGAGCTCTTCAGTAAAATTTACCTTCAGTTAAAATACGTTGAGTTTTGTTGTAGTTATTAGTGTAGTGAGATTCACTGAAAATACCTACAGAGCTTGATAGATCATCTGAAAATCAGAACTTGTGATCCTGTGTGTGACTACACTTGCTACTGTCTCTACATTACATGGCCAGAGTTTGGTATGTAGAAGTGCATGTCCCTGGGTTAAGCAGTCCAAAGGTAAAAGAAAAACCACAACAACAAACAGAAAAACACCAAACCAGAGAAGTGCATGTGACCAGGACTCTGCCTTAAATTCATTCACAGAAATCTCCGTGCTTCATTCATTTTCACCAAACCAATCATTACAGGTTTAAAGGGAAAATACAATCAGATTTATCAAGTGATTGTAGCATGGTTAATGCACTGAAAAAGAAGAGATCTCAAAATTAGGTGTTCTGAGCAAGATGGGGAAAGCAAAAGACTCTTGCTTAGAATTAAAATGGATGAAACAGGACATGGAAAATGTGATATTTTTGCATTTAGCCAATGCCTAAGTTTTTTTTTAAGAGTTTTCTTTTTACTAAATGACTGTGGGGTTTTTTTTTTGAGAAGGACACGTTCCTGTGCAAGTCTTCTGACACGGTTTAATAACAGTGAGCTTCCTCCCAAACTCTCACTTATTTCACCTGACTTACAGCTCTGACACATTTTGTTTGAGATCCCAGCAGATCAGTTTGCAAATGGATAGAGTTCTTCAGATTTGGATTCTGTTGCATTTGAGGTCTTCCTTGACAATGGACTGATGCCTAAAGAGTGCTTTATAGCCATTCAATTATTTATACTTGTCTTGTCTTGTTAATTGCTTTCAGTAGTACAGCCTCAGTTTCTGCCTGGGCACAGCACATTTTTGCAATAAGGAAGCAGAGATAATGGGCAGTCAAGTCTGAGGGTTGACTGGAGCTATTTGTAATCAGAGTTTGATGGACTTGTGGTACAGGGCTTAGGTGGATTGCAAATCTACCTGGGGACTGTTAGCTCACTTCCAGACAGCAGTAACTGGAATTGCAATCTTTCTCGCCTGGGACAAATAAAAAACGTTTCCCACATAGATCATGTCCTTAAAAGTGAATCAATTTAATTCTGTTCCTAAAATATGACATATCAAAATCGTTGTATTCATATTATTGTTTATAAGAAATTTCATATTTTTTTCTTGGAATATGTTTTGTGTTGGGTAACATACCCAGCCCTTCTTTAAGTTTGGTGATTTCACGTCTTAGCTGTATGGAGCAAAGTCCTGCCTCATAGCGTAGTAGCACCGAATGTTAAAAAACCCCTGACTAAACACCACCTTTGAGTGGCATGGTGCTCTCTCTGGATTTGCCCCTAGCTTCAGAGGGAACACTTCAATTAAAGCAAAGAGCCAACAGACTGGTATGTTTCTAATGATGCAAATACCTGTGCAGAGGAAAAGCAATGTTTGGGCACTTATGTGTTCCTTCTCTTAATTAAAATGTATATGGAGAAACGTTGTATTATTGATCTGATATATGGTAAGACATTTCTTCCAAGTGCTTAAACTAAAAGACAGTCTTGTGCTGCCAGAGAAAATAGAAGCTGTGTTTGCAAAATGCAAACTAAAAAACAGTCCAGAGGGAAAGAATTGGAATATTTTCCTAAACTTCTTGAGTTTATCATTACCACTGTACTGGCACTACTCCTTTTGGTTGTTCCAGAAGTGTTTTGTCTTTCTCTTCTCTTGGAAAGGAGATACAAACATCCACTTTGGAGGTTCTTGTCATTCATTTTCTGCAGTTTAGTCTGTGAAAATCTTGCTCTTTGCTTACAGAATTGCTCTGTATCAAAACATCATCTCTGGCATGCCTGACTGTTTGCTCAGCTCACCTCTGGGAAAGATTTAGCTTTGATAAATACTATGGGAATGTTTTTCTTCTAACATGAGGTAGAAGTCATATACAGCAGGAATTTAGTGCTTTTCAGTTGAAAGGTCCCCAAGCACTTGACAAGCTGATGCCCAAACTAGCCAGCATGAACACTAGCCACTTCCAACATGGACCTTCCTCGGTGGTAAAGCACAGCACTGCTCATGGCCAGTGGCCACACTGTGTGACAGTTTATGGCAGGAGGCAAAGATTAGTTATTCAGAGAAATCTCTCATGTTCTCTTTCTAGAGACTAGATAACTAGACTATGCGCTGTAGTTAAAGTTACAATTTGTGTCAGGTTTGTAGGAACTTTAATTGTGAGACAAAGTAGGTTTTGTTTCCAAAAAGATAATTATTTTTTAGTAATTCATTTTAATAGAGTTTTGGAAAAGGATCTTCCCTTCAGATGTGGTAATACATAGAAGAAAATAAATGGCATTAGTGCTTGGATAACATGTCAGGTGTTGATTTGTTAAGAACAATTTTAATCAATATTTTCTTTTAAGATTTAGGTCCACTGTTTCATGAACTAAACATAGATGCATGGAGCTAAAGCTTATCAAAGCTAAATCACATCCTTTTTTTTGCATCCATCATGTTACAAGGTATAAAGAAATGAACACTTACAGGAAACAAAAGTCTGAAATAGACAGCTACAGGATATAGTAAATGCACTTTAACAAGTAGTCTCATAAGAGGGTTTCACCTTACATGTAACACTGGTATAAACGATTAAAGCTCAAGTTTACTCTTTTAACAAGTCTGAGTGATAATTTTGCCCTTTAGGAGTGTGAATTTTATTTTTCACAGCTTTCTTATTGGCAAGGTATTTATTTCAAAGTAATTGCGTTTAACTCACAGGGCAGGTTTTTTTTGTAGAGATTCCTCCACTAGTTCCTCAGCTCAGGTTCTCTTTTAGAGAGATCCGATTTACACAGCATTAGGTTACAGTATATGTTACAGAGATTGACCAGCAAGTGATTTATTTAATGGCACAGTTGATTTCTAAGGGCAAATCAAATACACATACAGTTAACTGGAGAAAAAGAAAAGCAATTCACATGTATTAGAAGTCTTCATTCTTGGGGACTTTGTATGTGGCAAATTCTGCCCTGACTAAAGGTAGTGGCAAAATCCTCATCACCCTCAGTGGAACAGGATTATTTACCTGGTGGAGTGTATGGATGGGCATAGATTATCTAGAGAAAATAACCTGAGTTTTTAGTTTCAAACTCTGTATGTATTTTAGTGTAGTGCATAAGTACTAGTATTAGTAGTAGTACTATTAACAGTGTCACACAGTAAATTAATGGAAGAGTCTGTAAGAGGACCCGTATTTCCTTTACGCTGAGCTCTAGGAACAACCACTGGGCTTCCATAAATACAGCTGTCACTTTTAGGGCCCTTTCCATGCTGGAAAGGTGTGTTTTGGACAGTAAAAGGTTTACTTACAGCTGAAGGCTGTGCTTTTACCTGGAAAACTTCAAGTGAAAAGTAGAGAAGTTATTTCCCAATATGAACACAGACATGTTCATGGTGATATTCTGTCCTAATCCATTTCCTGCATGAACATAATGAGACTAAAAAAGGAATTATAGCTGCTATAAACTGCTTTGACCAGGCTTGAAACAGGCTGTATTTTTAATTTAGTAACTTCAAGTACTTTTTGATAGCCTGTGAAAGACTAGATTTGATGTTTCTGGGGTTTCTCAGGTTTCCAGACTGCCCTGCTTTCCCACCCTCAGCCTGCACATTCCGTGGCTGGCCTAGGTCCGGGCACCCAGGCTCTACTGTGGACTCTGAGCAGCTGTGTGTGTGTGGCCATGTTCCTCCAGGCCCTTGGACACAGTGTGGATTAGGGCTGGGGGCACCCTTGGGCACTAGTGAGGCATTGCCTGGCCACACTGGCTAGGAAATGTCAGGAAAACCAACATAATCACATTCTACCAGAAAAGACATAGATTAGGCAGGGGGCCTGGTGCCACCCAAGAGATATAATTGTAGCTAATGTTACAGGAAAGGAATTCCTAGTTACTGAGGCTGTTAAGTAATGCTGAGGTATAAAATATGCTGTTTCTTTTCCCTTTACAGGGAGCAGAAGCCGCTGGTGAAAAGCGACCCAGAGGCCGACCCAGAAAATGGGTAGGTATTTCAGTTCCAGATTTATTTTCTGTGTTATAACCATTTTATTAAGTCCATTCTTTTAGAGAACAATAATTTCTGTTTCATTTGTAAAAAAAGAGCATCCATCTTCTGTGTCTGTTTGTTCTGGTGGATTGACTAAAGGGTTAAGATAGTAGAGAAGTTAAGCACAGCTGCCTACCTTTAGACTCTGGTAGTTTGCTCAAGACATTTTACAATTAAATGTTTGCTGGGAGTGAATGTTTATGTGTCTCTTATCAGCATGAAAAGAGGCACAACTCTTCCTTCAAAAGAGAGTAACAATGAGATAACTTGTTCAGTAATTGAGCAACAAAGGTTAAAGGAGCATTATCAGACATCAGAAGGTGATAAGATTCAGATGTAGTGTGCACAAGATAATGTTTAAAACCCAAAATGTCTTTGTCCTACATTGCCTGGAAACATGTATATTTTCCTTAAATCCAGCAAGAAAGAGTACAGATGAACAGCAGGATACTTGCACTTAGAATTTATTTTTTCCATTCAGAGCTGTTTTCATGCCTCATATATTTGTAGTGACTGGTAATACGTTTCATTAAAAGTTTCCGCTTTCCCTGGCCCCATTTAGTCTGTAGATGTGTCTATCAGACACATGTGTTTTTATTCTTTGACCGTGGAAATATTTCAGTCTTGGATACTTGAAATTCTATGTTTTCACCGATGTTTACAGCTAATGAAAGTCTGCTTAGTGCACCTCTCATCTCCATGTCTTTTATTTACGCATAGGCTTTCATAAGAAAAGTGATTGGGATGTCACTTAGAAAACATGATTGGGTATTAGAAGATACAAAGGTGTGGCTGTGTGCTCCATCACAAGTTAACATTTCTGATTTCCCTTTTCCAGTTCCCTTTCCCTGGTCAACATTTTTCTTTAAACTTCTTTTTCAAATCCACCTCCGCCCTCTCAATTTTAATCCCTTATTTCACTCTGCATTCTCTTTCCCCTCTGCAGTCCTGTCATTTTTCCCCTCATTTTGTTCAGTTCTTTTGCATGGCTTTTACAGCGCTGTAAAAGTATATGCTTGCAAAAGCTCAAACAACACCAGAAAAGGTACTGAAAACTACAGCTGAGGTTTGCAATAATATCAGCAGCTGAACACAGGAAAGTTGGCTTCACCAATCACTTCAAGACCTAGTTCCATAGTGTTGTCCACTATGTCCAGTGATAATGTACCCGAGGATATCTCTTTGGAGAAAACAGACCACTGCATACTAGATGAGTTGCTTATACCTGTAGTTTTCATGTCAGGCAGTTTTCAGGGATATGAAGAAGCTCACTGGCTTTAGAAAAAAAAAAAATGGTTTATCAAAACATACCTGTGCTGGTGATCCTCTCGTAAGTAGCTTGCAGAAGACAAATGCCAAATGCAGTAAAACATGGATCAGTTCCTGTCTGCTTCCTCCCGTCTGGCTCAAACCTTGCACGTGTGGATGCTGAGTGTTGCTTGCTTGATCTTTACCTTGGGTGCAATCCCAGGGCAAACAGACTCTGGTCTGTAAGAGTAAATATTATAACAGGCAGATCATCCCCACTGAATTAGGAATGTGTGACAGGTGAATAGGGATGGTTCAAGAGTTTGGAGAAGAGGGAAAAGGCAGCAGTTTAAAGTGTTAAAAAGGTTTTTCTCTTCCAAGCACTCATAGTTAAGAAACTGAGTTTTCAGTGAAAAGGGCTAAATACAGTGCTTGTATCATCTTGTAGGCTAGAATGTTTCCCTTTTATGTTTGTATCTTTATGGCGAAGAAAGAATGGGCAGTGTCAGTGGAGCATTCAGTATGGAATGGGCTGTTTGTCAGGTAAAGAATCTGATTTGCAGAAATGAGAATTACTGGTTATCTAGTAGATGTATATATTACTTTACTGTGAGACCAATACTTACAACAGTTTTGTTCATTTTTTTGAAACTAATGTGTATTTTAAAACTTGGTATTACTTTGCTGTTGTGCCTGTTGAAAGTGTAGTCTTTTTATTTTCTTATTCCAACTATATGATTGCTTCTTGTGATTTTTGGAGATAATGCTCCTATCTGCAGCTTGCATTGAGATAATTCTACGGACCATGGTAATCAAATATGCTTTTCCCCCTCCTCTCTTTCTTCTCTCTTTCCAGTTTAAATTAAGTTCATGGGTTCCTTCTCTGTGCACAATAGAATGGAGAGTGATGTTATATTTTGCTCCAAAAAGAAATGTGGTTAAATTATTATAAGCCACTATGGTGCCAGCTATAAGCAAAGTTTATATTTGAAATCAAGGGAGGATTCTGTCCAAAAGCAGATGGTACAGAATCATCCTTTCTGTTTAGACATCCAACATGTGCTCTGAAAATGTCCCTTTTTATCACCCATACTTCAGTTGAATTAATGATTATATTCTTCTTAATCCAATTTATTTATGTATCAAACCTTAATGATGACAGTTCAGTATTAGCAAAAGTAAGGAGTATGTAGGGGGTTTGGGGGTTTTTTTTGTTTGGTTTTTTAGGTAGTTTTTTGTTTTGTTTTGTTTTGGGTTTTTTTGTTTTGTTTTTTTTTATTGGAGAGGGCAGAATTCTACATGGCAGGTATTTCCCTAAGTTTGTAATCCTTTTTTGAGAGTCTAGAGGTTCTGTGTCATATGTTGTTCATCAAATTGTAAAGTATTATTTCTGCTGTTTCCTTCAATATGCACATGCAGAGACATATGAGCTAACAGACCACGGTAGAATTCCGGTAGCTGGTCTTTCTGCTGGTTCAAATTAAGTATTTAATGTTTGTGACTCACAGTATATTTATTTATATATTATTTTTTAGAAGAGAAGTGAATCTTTTTTGACTAGTATAAAACTGAGAAGGGGGAGGGAGAGCCCAAGTGAAGAGGGCAAGGATCCCAATTTACCACAAGCATATGAGACATCAGATGATCTTTTTAATGCAATAATGTGTACTTTGCAAAGTTGTCAAAGGAAAGAAGACCTTCATCAATAGAAAAGATAGTAAAGATCAACAAAATCTTCTGAAAATAAAATATTCAGCTACATAGAAAAGCCTTCTAAATGTGGAGAGCTAATTGAGTAAAAGTCCTGAAGATAACAAGGTCAAGTAGGTGGGAAATGAACATATTTGGAAGAAACATGGTGCCTGCTGCTTAAAACTGATCTTCACTGTAGGTTGCTGCACACATGTAATATACTGAAAATTGTGAGTCCTATTACCTATTAACCCTCTTCATGGGGACCTTGGTACTCCTTAATTTTAGACGTTTTGTTGCACTAATATATTCTGGGCTCTTTGGATGTATCTACATTAGTGTGTTAGGTCAAGTCATGAGTGTGCTTTGGAAATGCATCTCCTAATTTTCCCCACTTACTATATGCATTGTGTAGCAGTCCCAGAGCTCGTTGGCTGGACTACGTTTAAATGAAACAAAATTGGATGATGTGCTGCACAAGTGCAGTCTGGTAGACATTCAACCCATAGAACTAGGCTAGAGTGAAATAAAAACCTCTTGAAAGGTGCACAACGTGGAGCTTAGGTCCTCAGCACCAGCCTTTTTTTCTCCTGTGGTCCATATTGTAGACTATAGCCTTTGATGCTTGAAAAAGCCTATGAAGCAATCTGGTTTTTATTAGCAGAATTATTTTATGTAGCACAGGCATAAAGTCAAATTCATAGCCATGGAGATTCACATTCCCACAAGTCAGTGAAGGGTTTGTCATTGACTTCATCAGTGCCAGGTGTTTGCCACTGAGTTTGATGCTGCTGATCATGAAATCAGCAACGGTCTTGCTCATGGCTTCACATAGCCCTTTGTAAAGAGCCATCAAAGGTTTTTTATTTTATTTTATTTATTTAATTTGTGTATGCCTATAATTTCACTGAAAGCAAGGGACTGAAGGTTTATGAGTAGATCAGGAGACTAAGTAATCAATTACTTTTCTGTTTGTTCCAAAGAAGTGCATCTAAAAGCCCTGGAAATCTCATAGGCTTCTAGTGCTCTCAGGCATCAGTTTAATGGAGAAACCTGAAACCTAGTTCTGAAGTTGATGCTTAAAAGGGTATTTGTTTTTAATTTGCAGTGTTTGTGTTATGTCTTTAGGTAGAATTTTTGGGCATTTCCACATTGTTTAAACTGAGCCACAGGCTCTCTTCATGGCATAGCAAAATTGCTCCAAACCTCCAAGGAACAGTCCAGAGTTTTTATAGCCTTGAGCAGGACTTGGGTGAGGAGGAGAGATGGCTGATGCCATGCCATGTAGCTATTTTAAAGGATGGATAGATCAAGTTATAGGATCTGCATGATTGTGACAGCAGAACATAGTGACTTTCTTGACCAGTGACATGCTGGGTGTGTGTGAAGTATCCACTTGTGCATCTCATCACTGATGCCTAAGTAGCAACTGGTACTTGTTCAGAGAACTTCTCTCTCTTTCAACAATTTCATTTTCTGGTAGATAGTACATATAGCACATTTCAGGTTGGTAGAAGACAAAAGATAATCAGAAATTAACGTAATTTTCTTAAGCAGAAGCTTAATCCAATCTGATTACAATCATCTAGACAAGATGAGAGCCTAGAGAAGAGAAGCCTTCGGGCAGACCTTTGAGCAGCCTTCGGTACCTAAAGGGGGCTACAAGAGATCTGGAGATAGACTTTTTACAAGGGCCTGTAGCGATAGGACAAGGGGGAGTGGCTTTCAACTGGAAGAGGATGGGATTTTGTTAGGTACTAGGAAGAAATTCTTTACTGTGGGGGTTGTGAGACACTGGAGCAGGTTGCTCAGAGAAGCTGTGGATGCCCAATCCCTGGGAGTGTTCAAGGCCAGGTTGGATGGGGCTCTGAGCAACCTGGTCTGGTCAAAGGTGTCCCTGACCATGGCAGGGGCATTGGAACTAGATGATCTTCCAGGTCCCTTCTAACCCAAACCATTCTATGATTATAGTAATTTTTGAAGCTTTCTTTTTCAATGAGGGCAGAATTTCACTTTATACAGAAAGTCAGTTTAAGCAGTTCTTCAGATTATTTCCCAGTGCAATTTTTGCATAGATATCAAACTTTAAACATGGAATTGGCAAGATGTTTCTATGCCAGAAGTTCCTTGGCAGGCCAAGGACTCCTAATGCTCATTAACTTGTAAGATTTTAAAAAATGAGGTTCTGAATTTTGAAGAAATACATATCAAGAGAATCCATTTGCCTCAGAAAAATTAGGAATGTTTTGATGATATTTCTTGGCCATATTGAGACTTTGCATACCAAAGTCAAGTTTCTAAGTCACGTTTATGTGTGATAGTGACATACTCTGTGATGTGAAGCCATTTAACTAATTTTTCTTATTTCTCATGCAGTGCAGTCATTTTTGTGTCATATGAAGTCATGGTCTAGGAGGTGCTTAAAGTCATGCAGACTTCTTCACTAGGTGGTAGAGAGGGAGAGGGATGTTCTGAGATGATAGTTCATCCTGCCCTAAAGAAGGCTTTGTTATAGTTGTAGTGAATTCTCATCTGGAGATAGCAATCTTTTGACATTATGGAAGACAACCTAAAAATGAAGTGGCACATATATGACTTCTAGATACAAAAACATATCTAGAGAGATTCCCCCCTTTGATGTGGTGCTTAGCCATGCATCCCTAAGCTAGGATAGAGATTCTGTTGTTATGAGAACATGTTTTTGTTTAAATTAGTTACTACTTGGTCAATTTGGAGCAAACCATGATTGAGGTAAAACTGAAGTCACATGTATTGGATGATGAGTGAAAACGTTACTATTTATGTAATTTTGGAAAATGTAATTATAGAAGATAGTACAAATTAAAGTTCAGTTTTTTGTACTGGGAAGAATAACGTCACTTTGAGTTACTTTGAGTCTTTACAAATTTTGACTGCAATATAAGAGGTGTTACTGCTTTATGTGAAGCATGTCATAAAAATTTGCATATGTTGCTGTTAATCTTCTAAACTGTCTTAGCTCCTTTGTGAAGGTCATAGATACTATTTTGTAACTTGGTAATATAAAATACTTTTTTTCTTGAACATGTTTTACATCTGTGTGGGCAAGAAAGTCACCTGAGAGGGTCTGTTGTTTCAGTTGTCTAAAGAGCCTGAAGGGCCTTTTATAATTATGAAAAACAGACTATTGACCTTTCTCCTTTAAAATTCCGAAACTTAAGAAGTGGATGAAGGACATGAATTGAAAGCCTTAAAAGCTTTATACCTATAAATTTACTTTCCAGTTGAGATGATCTGTAAAAGAAATCATCTCTCAAAACTTGAAAATTTTGACAAAAGCATTGATTGTTGAACTTTTCTCCTATGACTAACAGATGCTCTCTTTTTTTGCCATTTTTTTGTTTGCTTTTGTGGGTTTTTTTCTATTCACCATTCTAGGAAAGAGGAAAAAAATATCTTACATGCTTGCACCAAATGCATTAAAAAAGGCATTAAAAATATGTGCTATCTTACCAGTGTCCAGAGAGGTATGTATCTTCATTTCTGTAGAAGCTTGTCTAATGAAATGGTGTCCTTCCTTGGAATTTCAGAGTCCTGTTCGTTGTTGGTATAAATAGATGTGGCACCATTTATTTGAAATAGACTACAACAGAAAATTTAGCCATGATATTTCTTTTCTAAAATGCATTTATACTACAAAAAGGATATTTCACTCATTCTCTAGTTCACTTCCATTTTTCTGTTAAAAGATACAAATTTAGCTAAAAAATATTTTTACTTCAGCTGACATTTCAGACTCCTTAAAGGAAAATATTTTATTCTGTTTGAGGCCCAGAGAGGAAATTTTAATGGGCAAAAAATACAGAAAGTAAAATTAGAGCATGTCTAGTGAAAGACAAACTGAAATTCTGAGCTATTTCCTTTTTATAATCTTGGATAACGGATGTTCAAGAACTCTAAAAATTAATTTTCTGTTTGTCTGTGTACTTTGACTTTATAAGCCTCATTGCCCATTTTACATAGGAGAAAACTGAGCTCTGAGGCTGTTCACAGCAACATTGGCAAAGCGTTTTTGCACCTGCAATTTTTAAATTCTTATGTGTTTTTTTCACTAGCACGGTTATAGGCAATTGTGCGTCTGAATACCTGACAGAGAAAACATATCAGGTTGTGAAAAGTACAGGCACTCATTCTTGCTCTTACAATTCCATTTTCACCATTGAAAATGCTATGAATGCAAAAAGAGAAGCTGGGCCTCACCTCCATTGAAAGTGTACTCCACAAGGTTAATTGCCTTGCCCAAGGAAATCTGTGGGAGAGCCAGGAATAGAACTCAGATTTCCTGGCATCCTGCCCTGTGCCTTCAGCTCAAGGCCATCCTCCTCCAGTAAAGCTTGCTTGAGAACAGGTTGGATGAGGGAGGGAGGGAAACACACTTTTCAGTCCTGTATCTTAAGCCAATATATGCTTTTTTTACCTGATTCTGTAAACTCAGGTGTGAATATTTCAGTATCTCTAGCATATGTCCAGCTGGTGGGCAATGAGGGGTAGGCGAAAGGTATTTAAAATCCTCCCTGGAGATATTTAAAAGATGTGTAGATGTGATACCTTAAGGACATGTTTTAGTGGTTGACTTGGCAGTGCTGGATTAATGGTTGGACTCAATGATCTTAGAGGTCTTTTTCAACCTAAACAATTCTGTGATTGTATGATTCTGTATACAGGATAGAGTGAAGAGATTTAGGACCATAAGGGATTTGAACCAATCCCAAATATAAGCCTGAAAGGTATCTGATACATATTGATGGTATTCTCTCATCTTTGTACCTCGATTACACAGAAGTCCAATACTGATTGATTAAATGACAAACATAGTCACAAAACCAAGGTACTTGGTTCCTTGAGTATTTTAAATATGGTTACTTTTGTATTCAGCATTAGCCGACCTGAGCTATAGTTGTGGGACAGGGCCATTCCAAGTCACCTCATCCAGAGATGGTATTTATGTTCCCTGTCCTCTTAAAAGATAGTGCTGCAGAGGGAATGAAAACCTATGATTTAGTATGTAATCGAGGACAGAAGATTCAGAGTCAAGACTACTAGGTTTTCTTATAATTTCTGACTAATTGTGCATTTTATATAATATAATTTAATTTCATTCTGCTTTATACTGCAGGCCTCTGTCATGCAATAGCTTACAGAAAAATATCACATTTTTGTCCCTGTGTGGGTGAATTTACTCCTGTTGATTAAGAGTTCCCATAATAATTAAAGAGGGGTAATACTTTTGGCTTCATTCTGCATTCTTTACAGACCCAAACAGGTGATGTGGATACCAAAGGAATGCACAGTTGATCCTCTCTTAGAAGGGTTGGGGGGAGGCTAGTACTGTGATAATTAATATTTGGAGAGTACTTTCAGGTGTTTGAATGAAAGTAATTATATGCTTTAAGTGCAAGTATTGTTATTTCTTCTTCCTTAATCCTGAGACTAAGCCTCACTTCAAATTACAGTTCAGTATTACATTTTAGGTATGAGGCTAGATTCTCAACAAGAAAGTGGGCTTCTTTCAGTAAATAGCTGCAAATATCCTCACCAGGAGTTGTCTTCTAATTCTGTAGCACACAACATTGAGTGAGGAACAAAACCACTTTTTTTTGGCTGTGCTGTTTTGAATTTCTTTCATGCTAGTTCCAGTTTAAAATACAAATGAAGCATAGTTTACAGTAGTGTTTACAAGTACACCTGTTTTTCTGTCCCAAGGCCTATGTGAGATATTCATCAGACTGCAAAAGAAAACCAAAAAATAGAGGGACAAGACCCTAATATTTGAAAATTGTAACTTAATAAGCTGTATTGCTTAAATAGTCAGATTGGGATATGCAGTTTAATGGTTTAAAGCTGCATTAGTGACAAGATCTTTTCAGGTCCAAGAGAATCCAGATATTTTCAGTCTTCGGGGAACCCTGAAACTGAAACCAGGTCGGTCTGGGAAGATATCAGGCTGAATGACAAAGCCTATGTTGAGAAGCATGTAACTGTGGAGTAGAGGCTGATAATGCTGATAGCACTGTCTTGCATTCTTTTATTGATCCCTGTTCAGAATGGTTCTGGTTGTACAGAAGATGCTAATCAGCTTGCTGTTACTGGAGGCTGTTGTTGGGATATGATTTCCTTCTTCGTAATACAGTAAGGCAGGCAGGCTTCTTCTCAGTTGTTTTGATGTTGCAGTGATTTCATTTTAAGAAGGAAATCTTGCTGCCCCACAAGGGCAGCCACTGACCAACCTGTGCTTACAGGAGCAGAAGGTGGGTTTTTTCCCCAAACACACGCATCTCTGGGTTTCATCCCTTTTGTTTCATAGCCTGACACTGTGGGAAATCCATTACACCCAAGTTAAAGCCTGCCTCACTAGGATTTTAGGAGCCTGTCATGGAATGCATAATACAATCTGTGACAAAACCCATTCTTACTTAGTTTTTATACAGTCAGTGCTTGAAATAGGTGCCTTAGAAGTATTGCAGAGAAGGGTCCTTTCACTGAGGCTTATGTGCTTCCTCCTCTCTGCCAGGTGGTCCACTGAGCTTACATGGAATTAATGCATCCACCCCTCCACTCTGTGTATGGGGAAACAGAAATGTGTCACTTCCCCTCATGCTACTCAGGACCAATTTGCTTAACCCTATCATAAGGATGGACAATTTGTGGAGGAGGACTGTAAGTCCATCTTTAGTATAATAGCATAATAGCCGAAGCACTGAGAGACCATGGGTACTACTCAGCTGGGGCTGAACATGTGTGCAGAGAGAAGTGATGTGCCATGAACTGGTCTGGGTGACAACTCTTTAGACCCAGGACTTTTAGTCAACAATGCAATTAAAAGTAGTGGAACCACATGGGAAAAGAAGAAAATAAGAGGAAACCTGTCCATGTAAAGATCTGAGATAACATATCCAGGGCTGCTTTTTGTATGATTTAAAATGCAGACATTGGAGAAGAAAGCCTGGAACTCACTTTGTCTCAATTTGAAAACTGGCCCTAACTAGTGCTCAAAAGATAACACTTTTTCCTTGTTTTTATTTTGGAGCTGCTTCTCTGCATTGCATTTCAGCTTCAGGAGAAGGGCTGGAGAATGCTGCTCATCCAGGAAAACTCAGGTGTTTGTGATTAGGACACTTTTATAGGAGGTGTGGATTTAAATCTTCATCATGTTTACTAATAGACCCCCTGTTAGCAGTCTTGCTCAGAGATGCTTATGTCCAGGTTGCGCATGAGCACTATGAATGGTGTTGTGCTCTGTCTTGGCCTTATGTAGCTCTGAAGGTTTCTCCAGGGATGGAGCTAGATTTTGGGTGGCTGTCAATTGAAACTTGAAATGCAGTTAAATTTTAGTGAGGAGGTAAGGCTTTCTTCCTGAGATTAACAATTTTGAGGATGTTCAGCTAATTAAACTTCAGTCTGCAGAGGGCTTGAAGGTTAAGAAAATACTGGGCAACTGCGAAACTTCCAGAGATAGGCAGTTACAGAGAATAGATGGATCAAAGCTCCTGCTAGTGAAATCTCCACACACAGAAGATGTTATTTGTGTTTTATAGCATGGATGCTAGATTTTTGCTGGCAACAGCTTGCTGCAATCTGTTTGCATGTGATTTTAATTCCTCCTTCTACCAGTTCAAATTATATTCTCTGTTGTTATTATTGCAAGTATTACAGAGTTTTGGGGGCTTTATTGGCAGTTCAGTTATATATCTGTATGTGTGCTATTTCCATAGCAGTTTTAGGAGATTAGTAATGATTATGTATGTCTTTATCTTGCTTTTTCTTTTTACTTCTTGAAACTCTCTATTTTCAGTTTGTTTTATTCTAGTCTGTCAGTTCTGACAGCTGTTGAACTGTGGAACTACAGGGTCAGACTTCAGTGCTACTTATGATGATTTAAATAGTAGTACAGATAAATTAAATTTTATGTAATGTATTACTTGTGTATCTGTATTAGTATCAATGGGAATGGTGTGTGGTCTGCAGAGGTTGATTTGTTTTGATTGAGTGGTTTGCCAATAGTGGCAGTCTCTGTTTTGTAGCCTCTAAGATTATCAGTGAATTGGCACAATGTAGGATTTTTGCATCCTGTCTGTTCAGAGTAACTGCTGAGAACTTTAAAACAGTCAGACTGGTAGTTCCTATATACAGCAGAAATCATGACTTTACCTAATATATTACCCTAATCCATTTTGACTGTTACATCAGTTATCTCAATAGACAGCAGTTGGAGCCTTTTACAAGATGCAATACAAACACATATGTGAGCTTCACTGTTACAATCTTATCAAAGTTGCATTGTGTTCACATATTCTTGGGGTTTCCTTACTGTTCACACAGAACCCATTCAGGCTCTGGCTGCTCCTGCTGCATTGTTTCCTGTTAATGATACTAAATGCCTTGAGAAATCTGCTTGGAAACTCTCCTTCCACATACAATTGTCTGTTTGAGTCTTGAAAAAAACAAGTCACACAATTGACAAAGTATATACAGTACTTGGATCACAGTATTAAAAATTTAGAGGAAACAAGGCTTTCTCTGACGTGGCATGCACTCTTAACATTCATTAACATTCATAAGCTATTCAGAGAAGTCAGAGGTGTATGCAGTTTTCAAGATACTTCTGCAAACTTCCCATTCAAGTCAGGAATAACCATTCAAGCAATTGTATTGTCAAGCTTTACAAGTAAGTGTGATCGAGATAGGTAGACAGACAAATGGTCTGCCGGTGACACATGATCCCTTCCTCCCTCTTCCCGTCAAGTAGATTGAATATGCAGCCCGGAGATGCATGATAAAATCTTAGGCTTGTTGAAGTCAATGGCCAAACTCCTAATGAAATCACTTGCCTGGTTTTCAGCCTTTCTCCATCTGCCACTAATGTGATACATTAGTGTGTCTGCTGCTTCATTACATACTCTATAAATTGTGCAAGTAGCCACAAAACTGAGGTAGTTTGAGGAAGATCTATACGTGTTCAACAGAAACTTAATGGTGACTCTCACATAACAAGAATAGTATTGGAATCGACCTGTGAATATGATAAATTTCTTAAATCTGTAAATTTGTTATTAGTGCAGTAAGTTTTGAGCAGTCACTGCATGAGTAACAGGTGGAGTAGACTTGTACAGAGATACAAAGAGAAGATTTTTGTTGAAGCTTTTTTTAATTATAAAGCAACTTATATTCCATATAAACAGTAATACTTCTTAAAAGTAGATTATTTGTTTTTAATAATTTCTGTGGACTGTTTGAAAAGTGGGATATGGACATTATCTGGATGGCAACCTTCAGCAAATTTTTCAAAGATACACAGAGATGGGGTTTTGGAAATGCCTGAATTATCTTGTTTTTTCCATTTGTATAACTTTCATTAAGGATATACTCAGTTGTGTTCATAGGTAGACACATACAGATGGTGTGTTACTCCTGAAACAAATTTTTTTAGAGGTGAGTCTGTGTAAAGGAGTGACTCCATTGAAGTGAATCCAATAGCAAGGCTCCAACTTACTTGAAGTCAGGATTTTTGTCTCCAAAGACTTGTAAATAGTGATATATAAATTGGAAGCCCTTTCTTAGTTATGCTAACAAAAACCCACTGATTATGATTTTGAGTAAGGGAAAGAATTTGCCGTTTAATCTGCAGTATATCTTGAGGGAGAAGGTATTTCACATTGTACTTTTTGTTTCAACGTGAACAAATTCCTTAGGTAAAGATGATATCCACTGCACAGAGAGCAACAAAGAGAAATTATGTTATAACTGAAGTTCACACATGAGCACAGAAACGTTTCAAAATTATATCCTTAATAATAATTTTGCTCCAAGCAAAAAGCTACTTTATCTCTTTCATTGCTCATTTCAGGAAGTAGAAGGCCTCAAAACCTCTCTAGGCAAACCAGATGCCATTGGTTTCCAAGAAAGAGGTTGTTAATTCTATTGTGCCAAATCACTAAGAAGGGTATTTAAGGGAAAAGTTAGAGTCATCATGATCTTTTTGCATAATTATAAATCACTGTGTTTTCTTTGCATGATTAAAATTTCAAATAATAAGTAATGTCCCAAAGCAATCTTTGTGCGTTTCAAAGCTCTGCACACCTTCCTTCACATCCCCAAAAGCCATTAACTTGAGTGTAATCGTAACTGGGAGGCAGAACTCTAGTAATTTATCTTCCTGATTTTTGTTGGCTTGTTAGTTATCAGAAAAGTTTTTAGTGACCTTAAAAAAAAAGGGGGGGAGGGATTCTGTCCTTTCTTTGCACTTTTGTGGTGTGAGCATTCCAGACACTTTGCTCAAGTAGGGTGTGAACATAGCTGCTTCCATTCTCTGGTCAATGTTTGAATATTTAGCTTACCTGCTCTCCTCATTCAGGGCTACATGAATGTCATGGATAGAAACTTTGAAAAAGTTCTCATTTTGAATAATTTGAACATGATAAAGCAGTTGAAAAATTGAAAAGGGCATTTATTTAATTTAAAAAGGAGTCTGACTGGATTTATTTGAGAGCTATTAAACAAAATAAACATCTAGTCCAAGACTAAAAATGAGCATATGAGAAATTTCAGGTAACCTTTGAGAAAGTCTTACAGTAAAGAGTAGAAGACAGGCAAAAAGAATGAATAAAGAGCCCAAGACTCTGTAAGACTTGGAGCAGTGGGAAATATTCACTTCTCGGTTCTTGGACCGAATCTGATCTCACTAGCTGTCAGCTCAATTGTGTCCCATTTGGTGGTATTAGAGTTTTCAGTGTAGGGTGAGTGCCTAAGTTATCCATCTCTTATTTTGCATGCCCGTGCAGGGTCAGTCATAGCCCCTCTGTCTCTTGCAGTTCAGGAAACTGAAAGGAAAAATAATTTTTCTTCTTTCAGATAAAAAAGTGATGTGTAAAGCTCTTTTGTTTACAGCAGTTATTCTCTGTATCTCAAGGCTCAGGGTAGTTATCTTATGTACCTGGGTTAGATGTGGAAAGATCCAGTTCAGAAGTTACATTCCTTTTTTTTCAATCCTGTTGCTCAGTCAGATACCTGGCAATCTCCTTGTAACTAGTTCATTATGGTTATCTTACTTTATTGGAAGGGAATAGCCAGACCCAGATACAAAAGCTATGTCAGCCTGAGAATGAGGGCAGTTTGGGAAGTTTGAAGGCAATTAAAAATCACTTCATTTCCTTCATATCCTGTCTTAAGCTGTATGTCTGCTTTTGCAGTTCCAGAGAGTGCAGCAAAGAGTTGGACCCACAGTTTATGATTTAAACTGCTGCTGACATCAAGCTTGAGTTTGGTTGGCAGCACATCAGCACCATGAATGACTTACAAATGAAACAGAAATTTTTAAGGGACATTTTCATACTTGACTTGAGTGAAAAGTAGAAAAGATTATTTATGCAGATGGAAATGTATGCACCCAGTGAGATGCATTGTTGTCTTTGCTAATCTCAGATATATTTGTAATTGAGTGTGGATTTGCTCCTTCTCACAGAGGTTCTCCTTCTAGTTGGTCTGTCAATGAAGTCATAACCCCACAGCTGACATCATAGTCTGTAATCATGGAAAGTATTGCAATCTCACAAATACCATTTTATAGCAGTCTCTGAACAGCGAAAATGAGCTATAAATGGGAAGTTACTCTTTAAACTCAAATCAATGGCAATTATCAGAAACAGAGAAAGTATTAAGACATGGTTCTATAGAGCCAAACTGATTCATGGAGTATACTGCTGAAGACACTTGAATTACCCCAGGGAGGAACTTACCCCCTGCATTTGGAATGACTTGATGGCAAGCATAGACAGGAAGTGAATTTATGTTCCAGTCTAATACATCGGAAAGTGTTCAATTATCTAAAAGTCTTTATCTCTGAATTTTCTGGCTTTTGTGGATTTATATTAGATCTTTAATGTTATTTCAATGTATTTTTTCTGTTGTTTGATGTCTTTTGGGTTGTTTTTAATGGAGTTATAATATGTATGTAAAAGTTGTCTTCCGTTAAGGAGGTTGAAAAGCTTTCATAAGCACTGCATAGCTACCAAGCACAAGGTGTCTCCTTGTTTCAGATTGGTGATTATTACTTGTGTGACTAAAGCATTGATTTCCATAACAAGATGCAAATATCTCTTAAAGAACATTTTAGCACCTGTTTTCCGGTTAAGTATTTAACATTTATGTTTTTACAAAAGAATTACCTCACCAACTCTGTATGCAGAGTGCTTGTTACCTCTTAAAATTAATGATCTGCAGTATAAATAGAACATCAATACATTATGCTTGTCGAAACTTTGACAAAGAGTTATTTGTAAGACACATGGAAAGATGGGATAACAATTACATGTTGTACCTATGTGTGAGTTACCCTTATTCAGAAAATACCAGAATTCCCTATTCTAAGCCTGGTAGGAGGCAGAGATTATGTACAGGCTATGGAGAGGGGAGGCTTTTGGCGTTCTGGTCCATGTCAGCACTGTGTGAACATATGTCATAGATCAGGTTCAGAGGAAAGTTTTTGTTTTCCTTTTTTTTTTTTTTTTTTTTATTTCAGTGAATAGTTGCAGTAAAACTTTTTTAACAGTTCCGCTGTTCAACCTGTTTATTTCCTACTTGCAGTTTTACTAATCCTTATTTTTTGTGACATCATAATGATTTTCACAGCAACCAGTTGTGAGATTAAAAACAAAGGGTTATGATTGCAGGTGCAGAATGAACAGACAAACTCTTAAGAAACAGGTTTCAGGCAAATTACTCTATTAGTAAAGAATGAGAGGGTTGGGTAAAAATCCCCAAACAGATGATGTGCAGTACCGACAGAGGTGATTCAAGCTGAACAGTTGTTAGTATTTCCTGTGAGGCTCTGGTATTGTTTGAAGGCCATAAGAATACATGAATCTGCAAGAAATTATTCCCTGCTGAAGAAATGCTGAAGTTGCTATTTAAAGATGCAGCGTTTGTTAGTCTTAACTTGTGTGTTGTTTCAAAACAACACAAACCCCCAAGGCATAACTATTATTGAAAAAGATACTTTTGAATCCTCAAGAACTTCATTTTGAGTGTGATCCATGTGTGGGCGACAACCATGATGTGTTTCTTGTAAAAGCTTCCTCAGATTATCAGCAGCAAACATTTCTGATGAACTTCGTCATATTCACAGTTGGAATGAAGGGACATGGCAGAGAAATTCTACCAGCTATAATCTTACCTTTGTTGCCAGAAGTTCCAAGATCTTTTTGATGATGTTTCCTACTTCCAGCTTCACTTTTGGGTTTATGGCTCACTTCTGCTGCTTAGTGGGGCTCATAACCCCACTTGAAGAAGTTGTGACAGTCCTCACCATTCAAGAATGTTTGTCTTATGTCCCCACCAAGCAGATAGCTTTTTAATTCCTCCCCAGTACATTGGAGTTGTTAGTTTAAACAAGAAACGAGATGCTGGGCTGAGTCCATAACAACCAAGTAGTTCCTGTGGCTGTCCTTTTATGTTTGTATCCCTGTAGTCCTTGTTCTTCCTTTGACAGCTTTCTGGGAAAGCTTACAAATCACAGCGGCTTTGGGAGCTTGTTTCTTACACTTCTTCCTGGCTGCTGACAGAGGTGGAATCCTGTCCATGTCCATGCTTTGGCCTTGGTTCAAGACTCTCTGTGGAGTTCATGGCCCCAGCTCACTTCAGATGGGTACCTGTCACCCTTCAACCACTTAATCTCCCTGTGGTGATGATCTCCCCCTACCACATCCCTGGGCATGTTTATCAAAAAGCACCTGGAAAGGTTTGTGGAGATTTCATTAAATGGGCAGTAAATGCTTTCCTCTCACCATGCTTTTTTTCAGCTTCTTCCCATATCAGACCTTGAGACAGGACTCATGTTTATTGGTGTGGCATTTAATAAAGTTATGTTAGGTCTTGCTTTATTTAAGTCTGTTTGTGTTCTTCAGGCATCTTTGTCTTACTCTTGTTTCCTTCTTCTGATAACAACAGGAGGGCTTTCTGTGTGGGCCAGTTGTTCTAAAACTCTACTTTCCAAATTTCCTTTCCCTTTTAATTTCCCACAGGTGCTATTTCTTAGTTTCTCTGGCATACTTCCCCTAGGATTTGTCTTTTTTTCTCCCTAGCATTTCAAAGTTTGGACAGGGACTCTCTGCTTCCTGGTGTTTTAATAATTACATCCTCTGTGCCCAGCCATGGCCTGTTAATGGAGTCATGTGGACTGGGTTTCTTACAGGAATTTTCTGTTTGCTGCTCCCAAGACAGCAGAGTGTTCTTACAACTAGCATTAGAGTAAGAACAACAAATGCATTGGGCTTTTCCTGAGCAGCGGGACTGTTTGGGAGGGGCTGCTGACTCTTGATTTATCCACTCTGAGGAAATGACCTGTATAAGTTTGCTCTCTTTGATGAGAAGAGGTAGAACAGTCCTTCTGGGGAGTGGGGTGTATTATGCACACTATTTTAATCATATTTCTGTGTAACCTTTACAACTGTTTATCAAGATGATACCTTTTCCCTTTTGAAAATTAAGACATTTTTGGTAACTTTGTCCACAGTACAGTTTCTTCAGGTGCTTGAAAATTAAGTTTGTATAAAAGTAAACACGTGGCAGAAGTAGTTTTTAGGGATGTTTCAGTGATACTGACATTCTTTCAGGGACATGGACTATTTTCGGTTTGTGTGAGTGATATTCAGGTAACTAGGATAGATGTATAATTGAGGTGATTAATCACTTTTCCTTAATGACTGATGAGTCAAGGTGAGAGATGATCAGCCATCCCTTGAGCTACCTCTGTGGTCCGAATATAAAGCCATGCCATGAAGAAATGAGAAGACTAGTTGTAAGGTTCTTGTTTTGTTCTTCTTTCCCCTGTTGCCTATCGTGTTTTTCCTTTTGTCCCCTGGGCCCTATCTTCCAGCAGGTTGCTGTAGGCCTCTCTTTCCAGTTCTCTTTCAGCTAAGTAAACCTGATACTTGGGAATGGTGCTCCTAGAAATATTTACCCTAGTAGACACTGCATTCCCTTGGCCTTGTAGATAAAAAAGCAAATCCTTTAGCTTTGTGAGGAAATGTGCAGACAACAACAGATGGTGTCTGCTGAGGCTTTTGCATGCCAGAAAGGACAAAGAGGATAAAAGAAAGCCTGTTGCATTTATCAGGTACCTAGAAAATCTGTGGTTGTCAATGGATAAATGCAAACACACTCGCATTCCTGGTCCTGAAGCACACTGGAATCCTGCTGCAGTTGTTCTGAAGTCACTCACCTTTAGACACACCAAGCCATATTTCAGCTGTGATGTGGGTAGTTATTTTAGTCTCAGTTTCACAGTAACTGTACCTGGAATGATTACACCAGCAACAATGTGAAACATCTTAATGCAAATGGCAGAGATGGGTGGCAGTAGGCTGGAATCTTTCAAACTCCCACCTCCACTGCAGCCCTGCTGCACATCGGGGCTTCCCACAGCTGTGAGTACTTAACTCACAGCCTCCAAGTAAGTAGCTTCTATTTAATTTTGAGCAGCAGAACATCTCTGCTAAAGAAGAAACTTGAGTTTCTTGAAGCTTGTGGAGCAAGGATTGGAGACAAACAACTTCGTAGGAAGTTTAAATGTTAAAAAAACCTGAGATTAGTCTCATGTTCTGGGCTTGATTTTTTTAGTCTCTCCTTAGCTGCTTCTCTTTCTTAAATGAGTATTTTATTCCATCGGCCTCAGTGAAGAGAACTCCCAGAGACTAATGGGATTCTTATGGCATTTTAGTCTTCATTCAGCTAAATACTCTTCAGATGTTACATATGTAAAACAACCACGGCTGATGAACGCATTATAGTATATTTATATAATGTACAAAAATACTTAAGGGCCTGCAGTCTTTTTGTAACAGCTGAATAATGCCTTTGTTTCTTTGAAGAAGTCAGGAGGCTGTGAGTGGCTGCGGTGAGGAGTCATGTAAGGATCAGTCAGATCTGATTTGGTCAGAATGAAATATTGAATGAGAACTCAAAAAGAGATACCCTTTGTGTGAATTGGATGCCATCTGAGAAAGAACAGATCAACCAGTATGAGGCTTGTGAGGTCCTTTGAAGTGCCCGTATTGGAGCAATTTTTCTACATACGTATGCTTTCAGACAGACATGCATATTTTTAAACCAAAGAAATTCCAAGGCGAATACCTTTTAATATAGAGAATAGAACTCATTAATATAACAGAAGTAGAAAATATTAAATTGTAGATAAATTAAATTTTATTAAATTGTATACAAATATAATATACTAAATAATATAGAAAATAATATTACAGTTAAAAATTTCCAATCCTAATGTTTTTAAGCCTGAGAGTCTGAAAATTAAGGTTACATTTGGAAAAAAGTCCCAAACAAACAACTCAAAACCCCACCATATGCTATTTCTCAAAGCTGGTAAAATATGCAAACACTTCGTTGAGATCAGTCAACTTTGTCTCCTCCTGATTTCCCTTTCCTCATAACCAGAATTTTAGTGACCTTTCCTGTAGAGACACTGCAATAGTGACCCCTAATAGTAAAACCCTTTTTTTTTTTAATAAGTTACTTTTCATTACAGCTGTAGCAGACATTAGTGCAGACAAAATGTTAACCTCTCCAGTGAAATCAATTGGTTCTTTTTCCGTGTTTAATGTCATTTTTTCTTTTTCTCTTTTTAACTGAGATTTTTACTTTATCCTTAAATAGCTTGTCTTTGAATCCAGAATGTGTACCAGGGCATCATTTAAAGAGAGATGGCCAACCTTCTGACTCCATTTCATCTGATGGATTATGTTTTGTCTGGAGTCACTGTGGCAGCTCTTGTTGATGATGCCTGACTATGTGGGGAGCGTGCTCAGGCCTGGAGACTGAGTTGTCCGTGGGTCAAGTTCAACTTGCAGGTTGTGTGGAAGGCATCATGGTTTTGTACCCAGTGATAGCAAAGTTATTTAATTTCATGTTTCTTGGCAAAAAAAGGAGTCCATCTTGCTCCCGAAGTCCTACACAATACCCAGCAGCATTGATCAATAATTACTTTTGCTTCCTTAGACACCAAAATGTTGTCTTTCTGAACAGAAAATAATGTGATACAAATCCTGAAATTATGGAATCAATAATATGGAGTGCTATGTGCAAAATATAAAAAATGTATCGAATGCACAAAGAGCCATGTTTAATGATCTGGCAAACAATCTAACTCCCCGTGCATGCAGCTCAGGCTGCATTTAATGTGGCATGCCCTACATGTGGTGTTCAGCTCCCTGTGACTTTTCCATTTAGCTCACTGACATGTGCACTGGTTTTCTTGAAGTGCTTGGGAAAAGGAAGTTGTGCAGCAACTCCTTCAGGAAAATAATGATAATGTAGCACTTTACAAAATAAATATGAAAAGTAAATGTTTGGCAGGGTTAGTGAGAAGACTTAAGGTTAGGTATATAATCAGAATTGAACAATCCTGTCTTTCACTTATTTGCATGCTTACAGTGCTAATTGCTGCCTCAGTTTTTATTTTAAAAGTTGCAAGTTGATATGCTGCTTTAAAAGGCATGAACTTATCTTACCGAGTGAATGAGCAATGATACAAGAATACTTGTTAAAGAGTCATTTCCTAGTACCACAAACTGAGGAAGTAATTTGAAATGAGTAACTAGTCGATTTAATAAGTCAGCTAATGTACTCTTGAAAGGAATGGAAATAATTTAATATCAAACTAAAATATTTGATAAAGAACCCGTTTTACCTTCATCTCTCAGGCTTGAATCAAGTATTTAAAATCTGTGGAAGAGCCTTCTGTGACTTTAGTGTGGGTTAATCAGATTTTTGCAAATACATTAAACAGGCTGGTTGATGCTTTACAGCACAGTTCTTACAGGAGATTATGTAGATAGATGGTAATTTTGACCTTTATTAACATTGCGTTCTGTGGTGGTCAGTGGAGGTTTGTGAATAGTCATGAGGTGCTGATGTAAAGTAGTCAGTTTGCTATTACTACCGAAATGTCTCCTTAAGTACTAGAATGCAGTTTGCAGAGCTAAGCAATAAAAGCTGTTTGTTCAGCTAAAGTCCAGAACTTTGATTTTAATATGTTTGACAAGGTCTTTCACAAGAAAACCATTTCTCTTCAGGCAGACTTCCACATATTTTTTTCATCTATTTTTAAGTGGCATTTGTAGGTCAGACAGGAGAAGTACACCCAAGTTGTCTTAGCTTGTTGCAATTAAAATCACTTTCTTCACATAGCAGTGAAGGTGATTTTTATGGCTTTAAAATTTTTTCCTTCTATGTAAAAAAAAAGAGTATAACAATAGGAATAGATGAACTAGTAGTAATGAGTCATAAAATCAATGCAGAAAATCCCCAAGAACACGTAGTTGCTTTTCAGTTATTTTTGCAGCTTTCTTCCCCAGGAAGGAATTTTGCACATGTTGAAGAGCAGGTCTGAAAATTCACTTTCATAGTAAAGTCATTAATGATGGATTGCAGTAGAAACTGATGTGGCTATAGAGCTTATTTATTTTTTTTTTTGTTTATTTTATTTATTTTTTTCAGTTTGTTTCTTTAGTATTTTTTTTCTAAAACAAGTAGCAAATAGTAGAAAAATATGTTCTTGTATCATGTATAATGCAGTATCCTGTATCATGCAATGATTTATTCAGTACAATAGCTTTGGGGTTTTTTTCATTTTGCTACTATTGATGTTTTTATTGGTATTAGTAATGGAGTTCATGATGCAAAGATTTTTGTTGTTGAAATTGGGAGGTTTTTTCACATCAGGAACTTGACAGTCAATATGCAGAAAAGTATATGAAATGCTTATTGCTTTATACTATAAAAGCTGTTAGCAGAGGTTCAGGACTTCTGGCACATTTAGTATAAAAATGAACAAGGACCAATAAAAACTAACAGATAAAGTTGGTGTAATAGGAAAAACTGAACAAAGGAAAAATTAATTTGGATATCAAGAGTATTTCTAAAAATTTATTTCTAAAATGTATTAGGCCATGGAGCAGCCTTCCAGGGGTTGTACTGGAAAGCCAGTCAATGTAGTCCCTTAAAGAAGAGCTACCAAACTGCGATGAAATTGGAGTTAAGCTCAGCTATGCCTGTTAATACACTGCTCCTGTCAACAGGAGTCATCACAGCAAGTTCAGCTGCTTCATTCCCCACTGCCTTTTGCTGCTCTGGTGGAATCCAACCCACTCATCTCAGTTGCTACCCTAGAACATGCTGGGTTGCTGTGTTGTTGCCCCAGCAGACGCAGTCCCACACTTTCTCAGTCTTGGAAGGCATCTACAGCACTGTCTCAAGGTCTGCCTCAGTCTGTCCTGATGTTACAGCTGCGGCTTTTCACAGATGTGAAGCCAGATGGCCCGTGCAACCTCTGATCACCCTTAGTCTTTCTCAGGTTCTTAATGTCCCAGAGGGCCAATCCTGACAGAAGTGTATCATTCTCATCATATGCTTTTGAAAGAAAATAAACATTTAAGAGTTCCTAAACATACAGTGGCTCAAGATGCCCTAGCTTATGGAGACCTAAGCAAAATAATGAGTGTCCACATATATTTCCCTGCTTTAGTTTGTTCTTAGGTTTATGGGGAAAGAGAATGTGAGAAGTTTATGATGTCCTTTCTGATACTTCTTTTCTGATCCATAGAGTGACTTTCTTTTTGGCAATGAATTTCTATCTGTCTCAGCTAGTTCAGCAGTGAGACACATTTACCCCCTAGGAAAACATGCTTCTTTTTCCTGCTAAAGCCTCCTGTTCCCATGAGGCCTGTCTCTGTCTTCCTTACCTTTGTAATTTTAAAAGTTTTTCCCAATACCTAGTCTCTTGTTCTGCTTTTTCTTTACACCCGTGTTTCTTCTCAGAAATTGGGGAAAAAATCGAGGTAGAACATCTGACAGTGACTGTGGACAGCTTCAAAAAGTCCATGGACAGTGGGACTGAGCATGCACAAAAAGAAAAGGGGCAAACAGCAACATGCTTTTAGAGCAAGAGAGGCTGAAAGGACAGATAAAGAGGAGCTGTACTCTTTAGACAGTTAAAAACCCCATGCAAAGGAAAGAGGAAATAAACATTAAAAATGGAAAAAAAGGCTGTAATCTGCTGTAAAGTACAATAATCTAATGTAAAATAAAGTAAAAGTGGAACAAAGGCAGAAGGGATAAGAAAAAGCAAGATATTACATTGCATTATACAAAAATGTAGTAGAAGTCAGTGGGCTTTCCTGCAATCAGGGGACTAGATGAGGTGAGGAGTATTTCACAGTCCAGACTCTTGTGGCTCTGTGACACTAAGGAAGCAGAAGTAAGGAGGGAAGCTCAAAGGAGGGACACAGATTAAATAACAGTTTGAGTGGCACAAAAAAGGCAAAACTTCAGAGGAAACCTCATAGTTTGCGAGTATCAGCTGACAGAATTCTTGAGTTTATACTTGTGCATTTAATGGAGATTCAGTGAAGCTATCTACTGTTAAAGATATTATTCATGTGGGAAGCAGTACTTAGCAGTCGAAGACAATGCTCACAGCCTGATCAGGAGCTCAGTGTGGTCAGAACTACCCCACTGTACAGGGGCTTGTTTCCAGAGTCTCTGACCACTCAGCCCGAAAGGCAAAAAGAACTTTTGCCATTACAATTTGACAAGTGTTTCTGAAGCAAAGGAAGTAGTCATGAGCATGTTTTGCCCACTGACCTGTCTTCTGACTAATTTGTTGGTGTAGGAGGAGAACTGTATATAAGAGCAATGAGACAGAATATTTATGCTATTAGTGTCCATGGTTAAGGGGTAAAGGAAATAACTCACAACTTGTTCTAGCATCGTCACCCAGCAAACCACACACTAGTATCACTCAAGGAGTTATTTAGATGGCATTCCTATCTTAGGTAGTCAACAGTGCAACATACTTCTCTCTTAATAATATCAGCTGGAAAGACTGACTAAGAGTCCGGATACAATTTTCCAGTTTCTCTTTGTTTCTTTCCCTTTCTGTAGAGATGGGTTGATTGTTTATAATGTGTTTAACCCTAATGGGTACCAGATAAGCAACAATTTTAAGCAAGTTTAGGTCTCTGTAACTAATCAGCAGTTGCTAAAACTCTGACATTCCTTATCCATATCTGGTGTGCTGTGAGTTTCCACCATCATTTGATTTGTAATTTACTCTTCATGGTCTTTGCTGAAAGAGAACTGTTATCTGTATTTTCACATCCAAACTCTCCACCCCCTTGTACCATATGTTCCTTTTAAAGTTCCAGGACAGGAAGTATAGTAGAGATACCCTTCACTTTCACATCTAATGACAATTAAGTGCTTTACACTGATTCAGACTTTCATTTTCCCAGTTCCAGTATTCCACAGATGGGACTTTGTGTTAAAGAAATAGAAGTTAAAGAAATAAAAGTTAAAGAAAGCTTTGCTGTATTCAAATGTTGATTTTGTAATTCCTTTCATTACTATCCAAGAGAAAACCAGGCAAAATGCCTTTTGTCTATTGTGGATTTTTATTCCCATGGAAAGATTTTATAGACGCAGTTTAGTGTTTACGACAATCTAGAGGTCCATGTGACTCTGACCTTCTCTTATGCAAAGGTGGTAAGTTCTATGGGCAAAATCCAGGTTGTGAGTGGAGGTGGAGAAGGATTTTCATAAGATTTCTTAGCTGCAGCAAGCTGCAATAACTCTGATGAGGCATTATGTTTTATACTAATTGAGGATTCCAGCAGGGTGCACTCACTATTTAAAATCAGTGTTGGTTTTGTTGTTCTGGGATTTTTGTATAGGTTGGGATAAGTCATCAGAAAACTGAAGAGCAGCAATGCTATTGTCTACTAGAATTGTAGTAGGTGCTGCCAGCAGGGTTACTAGTCATCCTCAGTTATCAAATGTCATCTTTTTAGGAGCCCAAATATCCTAGAGAAGGAAGACTGTATCGGACTATATATGTCTATATATCTGAGATTTATGACTGTATATGTCTATCTTGCATGCTCTTTGCCTTTTGTTCTTTTAATCTACATCTGAGGATGGTAGACCAGAGCCTGTGATGCTATTGAAATTACCAGAAGTTGAAAGGGAGTATCTCAGAGTAGCATTTGTCCCAGACTCATGTGCAGTTAGAAGCAGAGCCTGCACTTTTATTACATGGGTGTACATGCAAGAGATACCACGCAGTGAAGTACAGATCCTAGTTGCATTTGCCCAGCTTTTTTTTCAGTCCATAGTAATTCAGGTTTGAAAAGGCCAAGCCTAAACTAGTACTTGTCACCACGTAACATTTACAGCTTCACTAAACACAGCCAACGTCTAACAATTATGAATCTAGCCTTTGCCATTTAGGGTATGACACCTCTAGGTGTATTTTAGTACTGCTGAGGCTGCTTTTATCTACAACTAAAAACACATTTCTAGTATGGTTTTGAAAAAGGCCTTCATTTTTTTGCCTGCAAATTCACCTCAGGAAATACTTGTGGTTGCCACTTATAGTACTTAGAACACTAACTACCCATTCACATCTACAAATTAGACAATTAAACATCTAAGAACTAGGAAATGAACCTCTGAAATGATCCTCACAGGTATTTCTGGAAGCAAAATTCCAACCAAAGAATTAATGAAGTCAGGGTCTTTCAGTAACAGCAAAAAGCCTGGAGCCACTAAATTAGTTTTCTTGTTAAGTGGTTATTGACACAGGTTTTTTTAGGTGAATGATGATACAAATATTTGATTAATACAGAAAAGCAATGAATATCAGTATTGACAAAAACAATACTTGTTTAGAATATAGATATCTTAATGAAATTAAAGGCATTAATTAAGGATGACGAATAAATGAAATACTCTGAAATAGTATTCTGCATACGAATAAAAATTGGATCATGGCTAGAAGAATTGCAAGTTGGCCCAGACTGCTCTACCTGTTTGCCTAAAGCTGTTGAAGGATAAATTTAAATACAGGCTATGGAGTCTTTTCTCTGAAATGCTCAAAAATGTGTACTTGAACTGAGGAATAGTATTTATGAGAAGCTGAACCTGATGCCACAGATTCATTTAATGGAAGTTAGTCAACCAGTGTTTAAAGTCCAGCAATACATAGTCACTCGTTATTGGGTCTGTACATGAATGCATGATTCCAGTGCAAAGACCATTTTATTTATTCTTGGGAAAAGAACTTCAAATACTCTTATATAAAAAGACCATATATAAAAGTCATACAGTCATATAATCGTACAGGGCAAAGATGTCCTACCGAATCGTTCTTCTACTTCACTGTAATTTCTTCACAGTCATATCTGACTTCATAAGTAGGTACAACATACCAATGAGGTTAAAAGGAAGGGTCAATAGGGTGAAGTGACTTTCACTCAACAAGAAGACTGCTTACAGACATCTGAAGTGTTCCAAGTATGTATATACCAACTATCAAAATTACTTTAAAAGGGTTATGAAGAGGTTTCCATTTCTAAGGAGATGAGTGGAGAGAAAAATTTTAAGTAAATAGTTCACAAAAAGTAGAAAGCATGTCCAAATGAAGGAGACAAGAAAATATGTTTATGTTAAACGTGACACATGTTAAATGGAAAGCATTGATGAAGGATGACTAAAACGGTGCTGAGAAATAACCTGGTGAGGTCTTGGAAGTATTAATAAGAACACTTTCATACATGCTGGACACAGAAGGTCATTGAAGAGCATGTAGAGACAATGCATCTTGAACAAATGAAAGGAGAGCTCAAGTAAGGCAGGGCTACAGGAATAGGGAGACACAAATTTTAGGCATCTTAGAAGAATTTAAGAAGATTTCCACACCATAACCTTTCTTTACAGGGAAGGATTTGGGGAAGCTGTCTAGTGTTGGAATACAGGTGAAGGATTTTTCAAACAGATCAATAAATCAGTAGTGACAAATTGTCAGGAACAAACACTGTTCTCCAAAGAAGTCAGATCAAACTGAAATATGAAATTTCTAAACTTCCTACGGTAAAGTTGTAGCTGTAGGGCATAGGGCGGCTGGCTTAGCCTCAGAGAAGGTGGTGGCAGCCATTGTGACATCAAGAAATCTCCTGGAACTACAGGCCAGTAGGTCTGATCACTACTCTAGGCAAATAGGTACAAGCTATGGAAAGAAATCTGAAACTATAGAAACTTGGATAAGTATAATATTGATAGGTAGAAAAAATAAAAAAATTAAAGTCAATAAGCTTTTTTTTTAGAAAGGAATTGTGTATCACAAACCTGTTGCAATTCTCTGAAAGAAAACTACTAAGTGTGTGGCCAGGGATGGTTTAATCAGTATGATGCATCTTGTTTTCCAAAATAGTTAATTGCAGTGTTATTCATTGAGTACCTTAAAGGAATTAAGTGGTCAGGGAATGAGAGAGAAGGTTCTCTCCTGGGCTGCTTTGACAATATGCCACTATATTTCCAATAGGAATTGTGCTGAGACCTATGCTGCTCAAAATTAGTAATATGGAACTATTTGTGTGAAGTTATGAATTGGTGATGATAAAAAATTAGTTACTACTAAAATAGATAGTGAACAGTTAAAGAAGGAACTATTGCTACTTAAAGGCTTGGCAATGCAATGGCAGGCAATGCTTTGTGTTACTGTGTTCAAGGTGATGAGAAGCAGCTCTGCCTTTGCAAAGGTGACCTCTGAGGTATTTATTGCTGAATGGGAAAGAGAACTTGGAGTCATGATAAATAGTTCTTGCAAAATACCACTTTTATTATGGCAGTGGTCAAAAGAAGGAATAAAATATTCATAATTGTTAGGAAAGGAAAAGAGAATAAAATGTAAAACATAATTCTAACATAACTCATTGACTCACTTGGGTTTTTAATGGATTTGAACAATACAAATAATAATCAATCTGAAGAAGTGCAGATGAATGTTAGATTGTTCAAAGATACAGAATTATTTCCCCACAAGGGGAGATAAACAGAGTAGTTCTTCTCAATTAAAAACAAGAGAAAAACTTAAGAAGAAATAGGACTGAGACCTATACATCTTATTAATTCTGTATAGAACATGAATGGAAAATAATTATTTATTATTTCCCAAAATCTAAAAACTAAAAGAGCAACAGAAATTGTTTAGGTAAAAACAAGCAAAAGGGAATATTTTTTTCACACAACGCAGTTAAATTGTTGAGTTTGTTAGTATGGAAGTTCTTTATGTCAGATGTGTAAATTGATTTACAAAAATGTTAGGCAAATTAAAAGAAAAAGTAAGATACAGAAAAAGGATTTTAACAGACCTTATACAGAAAGTTTTTTTAAACTCAGTGACTTAATGCTGTCTCCCACTTTAAAAATGCAGGAAATGTCATTCCATATTTGCCACGTGTATCTTTCCTCAGCATCCATTATTAGCCACTGTCTGAGCTGGCACCACTCTAGAAATAGATTTTTATTGTGACTCACTGCAAATGCTCTTAAGGTCTTAATTTCTAATTCAGTATGCTTCTATATTATAGTTAAATAATAAGAAATTTCAGCTGAAATAGTAATTCCAATATTTCCTACAATGAAGAATATGTGTTTTGATGGGTATAAAGTATCTGTGACGCCTATACTGGAATTATGTCTCCCAACTTTTACATCTTTTTACATAACACAAGTAAAGATTATAATTTTTGTTATATGCAGAGAGTCTGCAGTAATTTCTGTGTGCTTTCTGTTGGTTCTTTACCTGCTTTAGATATGGTAGTATATGGTAGTATACTGCAGGAGAACTTTTCTGAACACCGAATAGAAATATTAGTATTTTTAATGAACATGAGTATGGGACAATTTGTCCTGTTACAGCACATCTTCAATTCCCTAGCAATGTATCTACACCTCTTTTTCCATTATCATACATATATATACACCCATCTATACGTGTCTGTGAGAGAGAAAAACCCTTAACACATTGCAAATAAATTCTGTAGGTGAAAAACTTTCCACATTAATACTCGAACATTTCCAAATGTTCAGTGTTAGTTAAGCATAATGAAGTGTACTTATTAGATAGAAAGAATTGTGAATATGCTGAATTTCAGGTAATATTGTGGTAGAAATTACATTGGGATTTACTGAATTTCATCCCAATGGCATGAGGTGAGATGTAATAAATACAGGCAGAGCAAGAAAATAATACCTACTGCACTGCTGTTCTTTATGGTTGAACTCAAAGATTTTAAAGGTCTTTTCCAACCTAAATGATTCTGTGATTCTATTCTTTCTCTTTAAAACCAAACAAATAAACTAAAAACCCAAAAAACACACCCCCCCAAACCAACCCACAAACAAAACAAAACAAAAAACCCCACAACAACAACAAAAAAATCAAAGGTATTAATTAAAAGCACCCTTTCAAAATGACAAGTCAGATATACCTGTGGTAGAAATCTGTGGCATCAGCTGACTTACTCCATGGATGATTTTGCACAAACAAAATTTCCATTACATGATTCAGACATAAATGCCCTCAGTGGGCACTGGGAGGTGAACTGCACCTGGGTGCTGCCAGGCAAGGAGGCAAGTCCCCAGGCAGATGAGGTAGCAGAGGTACCTCTGTGGTAGCTCTCCTCCAGGGCTTACAGGGAGAGCAGCAGCAACTTTCCCTTGCAGAGGCTAAATTCTGCTGGCAGCAGGGATGGCAGGGAAGTGTTGGGCTGGAGCGTGTTCTGCAGTATGGCACAGTTACTGTCCCCACCTGATAGGAAGGGGTTTTTTCCCTTTGTTTTATGTCAGTGGATGGTTGCATGAATTAGAGATGTTTTCTAATATGTTCTACCAGGCTTTTTATCTCCTATAACGATTGAAAACATAGTCTTTAGCTATCGCAGTAAAGTCTGAGCACTTCTATAAAGGTTTGTGACCTAAATTGGAATAGATACAAGGCAGTAATATCTCCTTTTATGGTCAGCAAAAATAGTATTCACTGTTTTGCTCAGAGGAATATAGAAAGGAATATATAGCACAACCAGGAACAGCACTGAAATCTAACACTCCTGCTACCTTTAGGGTTTTTCCTCCTGCATCAACTTCTGCACTGTAGACATGAAACCTTTGAAAAGTGATTTGTGAAACTGAAACATGTCAAGGTAGATTCATGTAATATTTTATGGAGGTTGCAGATAAAGTTGGGGGGCCACTTACACACTTTTTAAAATATGTTTATAATCAAGTTAATTCAAGCATTAAAAACATTGCCAAATACGGCAGTATCTGCCTCTGTCACATTGATGTAGCTCAACGGTTGTTTAGTTTCCCCATTTTCTTAACTTTCTGGAGAATAGCAGATGTTGAAGTGGACGTAAAAATCTATCAAGTGTGCAAGTCTACCCAGAGTTCTATGCAGAGACAATGTGATGACAGTGATTCCGTTTTCACCACAAAATTCTACTCTAATTCCAGTTAAGGTCCAGTTGCTGCAGCTGTCAGAAGAGAAATCAGATCCTTCAAGCTATTGTCTCCTTGGCTGAAGGGGACAGTTTAACAGCAGGAAGACTGTGTTACCATTTGACAGATCCTGGGTTTCCAAAACAACTGGAATGTTGTAAGGAGCAGTTTAGAGCAGCTCAGGGAAAAGGTGGGTTGCTGCACAACTAATTTAGCTGGACCTGCACGTGCAGTGCCTGATTTCTTAATGGGAATTCAAGAAGGTTAGTTTAAAAAGCAAAGAAACCATAAACAAAAATAAATACTGAGAATATGTACTCTTCATGCTTAACAAGAGTCTTGGAAATTCTCATAACTTGGTGGAACAGCCGCAGGCTGTATATTTTTTTTCTCATTAATCTCTGTAGACTATAAAGAGAATAAGGTAAAACCTGCATACCTGTCCCCAGTTTTACCTTACCTCCTCCGCCTTCTGCAGACTGAACTTTCTGGGAAGCTAGAGGTCCCAAGAAAAGGTTGCAGCTAAGCTGATGTTTTGCAGCAGAGGACAAAGACTTGGCATGTGGCAGTTCCAGTGCAGCTATTTCCAAAATGTCCTGTGTTCTGTACAGCCACAGGAAAGGCTTGTGGTCAACAAGCCGGAGAAGAAAAGAGGCAAAAGGAATGAGCCCCAAGTTTCAAGCCATTCCCATATAGTTTATCCCATCTTTGGGGCGAAGTTATGTGACAGGGAAGTTAAGACAGGAACAGGCTTCTTCCTAGAGCAGTGTGCTGAAAGGGCTTGCAGGATTTTTAAGATGCCTGAGTTCATGCTATAATCAGAAAAGCGTCACTGCTCCATTGAGTTGTAAAGGACAAAGTCAGGGTGGCTTTGCATGTGCTGCATGACCCCAGAGCAATGGGAATTGTTAACTACCCAAACAACTAGAGGTATAGAATTAATTCAGCTGAAGAATCTAACAGAGCAGAGCTCTTTGGCCAGGAGGAAGGTGACAGTGGGTGGGATTCATTTAGGGGGTCTCAAAGATCAGTCATGGCACAAAGAAAGGGAAATGTTCAATGTCATTCTTCTGGTAGCAGAACTGAGGTCATTTAATGGAAGTAGTAGCTGGTAGATCTGAAAGACAAAAGAAGATGCTTCATCATACAAGGCATATTGAAACACCTTATTACAGGATATTGCAGAAACTGGAAGTGTTTATGAGGATTCAAAGATTAATTAGGCTCAAAGAATGTGATTTTTATCTTGGGCTATTTAATATCAGAGCCATAAATCGATGAAAACTGAGGTACCATTATGGCAAATATCTCTATGTGCTTGTCTTACTCATACACTAAGTGTCCCTTACTGACAACCATTCCAGAAGGGATACTGGCCTTGATAGTGAACAGAAATGCCCATTCTCATTTTTTTAGGAAGAGATATGGAGAAAAGATAGCATTTGAGATCTGAATAATGATACAGACATTTTACTAATAGCATGACATTAGCAACCAACTAAACAAGGCATTACTGTAACTGAAAGGAGCAGATCAAGCATACCATATTGCCAGTCACTTGTTTTCATTACTTGAGACCTTTTAAGCCCTGCTCCAGCTGTTTGGAAACTCGGTGAGGTCCCTGAGCTCCAGGTGCTGAATACTGTCAGTTGTCAGTGAAGGAAGTCCTTCTGAGAGCAAAGTGATTTCAAATTGGCAGTAAGCAGGATTAGGTCATTTATCGCTCTTCCCCTCAGATGAAAGTGCTTGTTTAGGTCACGTGGAAAATTAGAGTCTCCTTTAACAGACATCACAAAATTAGTACATGATAAACTGTGTGCAGGATTTTGTTAAATGTTACTTTGGAGCTGTAATTTTGTTCGGTGGCCAGTTGACTTTTTTTGACACCATTTCAGAAGGGGAAATTGTTAATTAATCATACTGCATCATTTGTTTATATTAAAAATGTGCATTCATTTGCTATGCAAATATTTATTTATTTATTTGAATAAGATGCTGCAGCAGGGTATGCCTGTGTTAGGTGCAGGAAATAGTGCTGATGAGGTTATTTACTACAATTCAATCCCTGCCTGTGACATCTGCTTTTATGTCATTTGGGACCTTTCTTGAGCTGTTTGAGGTTTGTGCCAAACTGCGCAAAATTAATTTGTTTGTTTTATGAGGTGAGAATAGAGGCTGCCAAACAGCATCTCTGCTTGTAATGTGTGATAACGTGCAATTGAGGTGAAATGGATTAACATACTGTCTCTGTTAGGTAAAATACCCTTGCTGTTCTTCAAACTTGATATAAAAAGTGTTTTAATAGAAAACTGGAGCTAATTTCAGAGAGGTTTAGGCTTTTTTGTCTTTATGTGGTGTAGATAAACAATTTAGTAAGTTCTGAATTACAATTAAAAGACAAAAGTGAACTAAGTACAATAAAATTATATCTTTTACTTGAAAGGGTTCTAAGTTTTTGTAATTTCCATTTAGCTGAGCCAGCAGACTATAGAGCAGATAGAGACACTCAACACTATAAGTCATGTGAAATTTAAATATAAATTTATAGTGATAACGTACAGTTTCTGTTCCTTGGTGTTCCTCTGCTTTGCCCCTTACTTGTAATTTCTCTTAAAACATGAAAAACTCTCTTGTATAAAAACTATATATGTAATTTTGAAAAGTACCTCAGTGCCGCCTTTATGTAATTTCTGTAGCTGTACAGAAGTTCTTCTAAAAAAGAATGTATACACCAGTTTTCATGAGAATGGCTGAAAATCATAAGAGACTTTAAAAAGTAGCTGCTTTATATTTGCCTTCAGGATTTTGAGCTTTCCCTTTAAAAATAATTTAATTTTGATGTATTTTAGTATTTTTATATATGCATTTGACTCCAGCATCTGAGATTTTAAGAAACTCACTGAGTACCACAGGACACATCATGAAGCTTAGTGAACCAGTCTTTCAAAGTGGTAGCTCCCAACTGTTCTTCTGCCAGCCTTCATTGCCGTCTTCTCTCCTCTTCAGCATCCTGTCCGTTCCCAGTGAGAACTGTTGCTTCCATAACCTACCTTGCTGGCCCTGGTAGCCCAGCTTTCCCCTCTTTCTCCTGTTCCCTGCCTTTTACCAAGTCCCACCAAGGCAGCACAGAGGTCAGTCTGGTCATGATGTGTCTGGGAATGAGCTTGGGCTCTCTGCCATGTCTCATCTCTGTTGTCATTACACTTCACCCATCAGAAATGCTGCATTTATGGAACAATGGTTTTGACTGGTGTAATGCAGGGGTACTCTTATGCACGAGTATTTCCAGGCTTAGATCCATGCCCACAAGTACTACTCCAGTCAGTAAAAGTGGTAAGGTGAATATCAGAAGGAAACGTTTCCCCTCCTGCTAGACTAAGTTTTATGTGGGAATCTCTGAGGAGGACATTTTCCTGACCTGTATGCATACTCAGCAGACTGCAGTAGTTCCCAATAAGCCTTTTCAACCCAGCACATGAATTACTTACTTGAATGCTTTGGTATGTTGTATAAAATATGAATTTAGGGCAGGGATTTGGGGTTGGGGTTTTTCTGGGGACACACACACACACACACACACACGTTTAGTTAAAGAAAACTGCTTCTTGAAAGGTGTGCAAGTCTATCTATTAAAGATGGAAGACCAAGTCCTGCTTCAGCTGAAGCTATTTTAAGAGATGAGCAGTATGCTGGAGCCTCACACAATGCCAACTCTCTCTCCCGATTTGTTAGGAAAAATGCAGTAATCCAGAATCATACTAAGATTTCTCATTACAGATATGTCACAGCTTTTTCAGTACACTGCAGCCCATTTGCTGGTGCATTATTTGTTATTAGCACAAGCAGTAAAAATTAATCTGAAAAGCACCATGCTCCATTAGGCAGGTATGTTATTTCCTCTTCCTTACTCTGTTTCTCACTCACTAGATGGCAAACACAGCCAACTTAGACCCATGAAATCCAGCAGAGTCTGGTTGCCATAGTCTAATAGCAAGAGATACAGTGATGCTTTTTTTTCTGAGGATACATAGGCAAGACAGGGATGCGTAGATTTAGTGTACCAGTTGCAACTGGCATCCCAGTGGTACGTATACTTGTGGGACAGGATGTAGAAGAGGTAGGTGATGGAGCAGGAGCAGTACTGGAATGTCTGCCAAATAGTGCATTTCCTGAGCTGAGGTGATGTAAAATAGGAAAAATCCATCTGTGGTGAAGATGTTCCCTGCCCCAATGAGGCACCTGTCAGGGTTATGTTGAGGAGCTGCAGGCAGGCAGCTGGATGCCACAGGTGTAGCACCAACGAAGTTTTTCATGCTTACACAGGTTAGTGCTAAGGTACAGGATTGAGGAGGTATCACAAATCCACACTGGCAAGCTGTAAGCCTTTTTTTCCTAGAGACCCCTGCCTTCAGCAAGAACAGTGATGCAGGATTGTTTCCCATGGGGAGCCTTGGCTGGTGGATTCAACCCTCTCTGCAGCCATTCTGTGCCATTGATGTGGCAACCTTATTGATACATCAGAAAGTTTTATGGCGAATCATGGTTGGTTTTTCCAGAAAGTATTCTCTCTAGGACCAGAGCCATGCTCTTCATACCAGCAGTAGCATCCATGCTCTTCCAGAGAGCTAATCAGTTGCTGCCTACACAGCTGAGCATCTCCTGCACATGCACTGTGCCTGTGCAGGGGTGGGAATCTGCATCTGCACAGGTAGGAATGCACAGGCATAATTCACAGCAAGGCTAGGCACATTTTGTTTCAGTCACTGGCTCCTGAACATCCCATGTGTGGGCTGAGCATTTTAGATACCTGTTTGCCATTCTGTTTGGGCTGTGAATTTTCACCATTGTGTGTAATTTAGTATGAAACAGTTCTAATTTCTTCAGTGTTGAGCATTATGTGAATTCTATCTAGAAGGCATATTCAAGCAAGGATTGAGACATCTGAATCCCTGCACACCCAGAATATGTACCTCCTAAGCTGCCTTTTTATGACTGAATATGTTGGTCATTATTTTTTAATTTTCCCAATCAGACTAGTTGACTAGGAGATCAGTGTTTCTTTGTATAATTGGAAAATACGTGCTGAAAAGTATCCAGATGTGGTAACTTCAATTTCTTTTACAAAACATTAATATGATTTTAAGAAAGCCAAACAATTATTTTTGAAATGTGATAAAAATAATTTGCTCCCTATCTGACAGCTGTGTGCACAAGTTGTGCTCAGTGAGCCAGTTTTACAGCCAGTTTTAAGCTCTCTCATATAGGGGTGTATAATGGAAACTGCAACTCTACCTTCACCAATGCTGTGTAGACTACACTGCTGTAATATCAATTTGATTAGATGCTTTGTTAAATCAGTTATTCCTGGTAACAAAAGCAAAGGGCATGTGATGTTTTAGCATCACACATACTGCTTTTATCTGGGATACTTGGGAGGTGAATATTTGAAGAGGAGAACTAGAAATAGAGGCTCTAAGCTGTTTCAATTCCCTCCTTGCAGCATGCGTTTGTGAAGCGATTTATTCAAGCTGCAGCCTATAGAATATACATCACCTTCCTGGTTGGCTTTGTTGGCACCTTGTCACATTCTTGTGGGCTTGAGGAATTCATTGTTCTTGTTTGAACTGATAAGAACAAAAAAGGATTTTCTGCCGAGACCTTGGGAAAGGCAGAGGGGGAGGAATGTTGACATGAAACAGCAGGGCTGCACTTTCCCAAGCCTTGAAGCAGCCTGCATTCTTCCCTAGCTGGGGAGCCCAGGTTGAGGTGTGATAAGCACTGATTTCCTTGCTGCTGCTGCTGCCCAAAAGCATGGCCCTGGGGCTGGATCACTTCAAAAGGAGTCTCTCATAGGGCAGGAGATCACAATTGCCAGGATGAATGTGAAGCATTGTGTTACTTAATTTGAGCCAGTCCTCCAAAATTCACCTTGCTCTGTGTGTGCCTTTTGGGAAAGGTACCACTCTGACCCTTCTTCCTCCACTGTATCCTTGAATGCTCAACTTAGGAGGGTGGCCTGAAGTTCTTAGTTCCAGAACTACTCCTTGAAAGTGGAATATGTTATGGATATTGAGAGCATCACTTTGCTTCTTACAGGCTTGGTAACAAGCGCTGTCACAGACATAGCATCTCATCATTATCCTGGGAGTCACTGAATGAAAACTCTAGCTGAATTTTTGTGGTTTTCTTTTTTTTTTTTTTTAATCAAATTTCCTCAATATTATGAAAGAAATTTGTTTTCTTGCTTTTCCTGAAAGCACAAGAGGTCACCACAAGGGCTTGAGGCTTACAAAGATGTACCAATATGAACCATATTGGTACTGATGAGCAGTGAGCTACCAAAAGTACCAATTAAAACCAGAATTTTTGCTGGAGCAGACAACCATCTGTTAAAAGCTTTTTTTCCTGGTATGTGCACAGAGGAGTGTTTTGATTGTATTATGCCTTCCAGGTACATGTGGAAAAGCGAGCATTACCTCCTTAAGCTCTCTTGTTGAGAGGATATCAGAAAGCCCTAACAGAGGCTGTTCTTGAAATAATATCACTTCTCTTTGAAATAATAATAACAATTAAATAAAAAATAGTTCTTTACCTTTCCATGGGGGCCAAACTTTAATTTCAGGACGCTGATGACAAATAGAAAGGGCTTTTTCCACTTTTAGATTCAAACAGAAACAAGGATGTTGGCTCCAAGGGGAGTATGTAAGATCAGTGTGTAGTGAAGGGTTTTTCCAATTAAGTCCTTAGTTTTTCCTTTCATGTTTTTTTTTTCTTACCATGTATGCTACTGATATGCTGATCTACAGGATCATCTGGAGTGATCCACAGATAAAACACATCACTTGGCAGTACAGCATAGGATGATGGAGAAAGCTGCTAAAGGAGCATCTCTTATAAGGAAAGGCTGAGCAAACTAGGCCTGTTCAGCCTCAAGAACAGATGACTGAGAGGGGACCTTATCAATGTCTATATGTGTCTGAGGCAGGGGTGCCAGGAGGATGGAGCCAGGCTCTTCTTGGTGGTGCCAGGCAATAGGAAAAGAGGCAATAGGCGGAAACTGATGCACAGGAAGTTCCATCTGAATATGAGGAAGAACTTCTTTACTGTGCGGGTGACCACGCACTGGAACAGATTGCCCAGAGAGGTGATGGAGTCTCCCTCACAGGGGATATTCAAGAGCTGTGTGGGTGCAATCCTGTGCAAGGTGCTCGAGGACAACCGTGCTTGAGCAGAGAGACTGGACCAGATGACCCACTGTAGGCCCTTCCAACCTGACCCATTTTGTAAATTCTGTTACAGTGCAAATACTAAGGCTGAACTAGCAATGCTTTTCAAAGAATACAATTTGTATGATATACTGGATGTTCTGTGGGGTTTTTTTCATGTTAAGAGCAGACTTGTATCTACAGGTGAGACACAAAGCCAAAAGAGATGAATTATGATTTAAATCAACTTCACAAAGGAGGCGATTAACTAAACTAGGTTTCCTGCTGAGCCGGGGCTCTGTGGGAAGCACTGGCTTAAAAGCTGTGCAAGGAGTACAAGCATCCCCACAAATGCTGCTGTCACAGGAGGGGGGGGCAGAGATGAGGCAGCAGCCAGGGAGGAGAAAGCAGGTTGATGTTGACAGGAGAGAAGGGAAATGGTGAAATAGTGAGGTGGCAGTGGCAGAGAGCCGAGGAGATGTAATAGGCAAAAAAGCAGTGGCAAGGTGTCCTGACTACAAGCAGGTTGGGAAGCATCAGTGTACTACGTAAAACTTGCCTGCCTGGCTTCAAGTCTAGACAGTATACTTCATGTGCTTCAGTTTTCATCATGTGTAAAATAGGAATGGTAATTCCAGTCTTTTGCTTTATGAAATATTTTGACATCTTTAGATGAAAAGCCAAACATTTGTTTTATTAGCACATGGGACAGAGGAAAACCTTTCTACTTGAGAAATCCTGCTTCTAGGGGTCCAGATCAGTTCCTTTGGAGCTGGAACAGTTAAGGCCATCATCTACCTGTTGCTCAGACCACAGGACTGAAATCTGTAATTTAACATTCAGTACCTTTTATTGCCTAAGAGGGGTTGACATTTTGACATTTTTATTACTGGTAGTGGCTATATAGAGCATATACACAAGGATAAAATACACACAAGGTGTAAATGGAGAAGTGCCAGTATGTGTGGATGTGCCTGGGTATATGTGTAAGCCTAGTTTTGTAATGCGTGGAGCATCTTATATACAGGACAAAGACTTGGGACAAGCTTGTTGGGTTTGTTAAGTCAGTATTGGCAGGTCTAAAAAAGAGTAGTTTTCTGCCTGCAAATCTTGCCTTGCTCATAACCTGAGCTGGTCATATTACAGTGCCTATGGCATTTCAGACACAGTTTGTAAGAGGTGCTATTCTCTTGGCAGCATAGCATCTTCTTCTTGATATCACTTGAACAGGTATGTGCATATTTAGCAATGGTTGCCAGAGAGTATTTGATACTAAGTGGGGTGGAGTTTGTGGTACAAATGCCCTCTGCACTGGGCTTACAGTGCAAAATGCTGCAAGGATCACATCTCTCATCTAATGTCAGTATTTCTACTGAAGTGAGGGCTGCTGGCTCAGGTTCTGCCTTTGCAGGTGTTCTTAATGATTTTCTTTTCAGATGACTCCACATTTTTGTCTCTTTCTCCAAGTCCAGCTCCTCTGACATTCCCATTGGCAAGCTTGCCAGCTTTGAGCTTTGCCTTTTCTCTGGAAGCTGCCCTGCTTTCCAGGACTGAGCTCACTGACAGTGTATCACTGCTCTCTGCTGGAGAAGCACTGAGCTGGGCCAGGCCTCTCTGGGTCTCCAGCTGTTTGTCAGGAATGAAGGTGTGATGACCAAACTGATAACCTCTGAGCCTTCAAGAGCAAACCTAATGTAGGGCTTATTTCTGTTCCCCCTACAGCACAATTTAGGGTCTCTTGTGCAGGCTGGAGACAAGGGTTTTCAGAAAAAAAGTGAGAGATAAATAGGGTAATGCTGGGTGATTATGAACATCTGTGGTCACATGGACTTGTATCTTGGTAGTGCATGATAACGGGCACTGGTGTCATTTTCACAGGTTTCTGCTCTAGCCTGGAGTATAATTGCCAGTTGTATTTGCAGTCATAAAATGATCCATCTGTAAAATGTTTCTTCAGATGGAATGTCCAGTTAGGAGAGTGTTTTTCTACTCAAGGGGCATAGCAATCATGAGGTCCTAAGAGTTCATGTTGAAAGAGACTTGTTCCAGTCATCTTGATCAGATTTTGGTAGTTGCCTAAGTTATTCTGGCTGTTGCATTGAGTCATTTTTCAAAGACACAAGCAAATGATCAGATCTTCCCCACAAAATGAGAATTATTTAAAATAATGTCTCCCACTTGAGCCCCCCCATCATGCACATACACACATGATACATCTACTTTCATATCCTTTTGTGGTTCTGGCATCTTTTTTTCTTGAAAACAACTCAAACATAAATCATAAAAAGGCAACTTTACAACAGCTTTAAAGTGCTATTATATTCTGCAGCATTCCAAGTGAATTATTGCTGTGCTGTCAAAGAAAACAAAAACATTTGGGAAGGACTGTTTATTTTACAGTGGTTGACCAAAAGTATGCAAGTGGTTATAAAAAATGTAGACAGCTAACAATGGGAGGTGCCATTACTGATTCTGTAACCCATTCACAAACCTTTGACACTGACTTTAGATCATTAGAGATAGAGCTAGGCACTTCCCACAGGAAAACACACACACTTCCAAATCACTCAAGTTATAAATAAAACATACGATTCTCCCCTCCCTCAGTCCACCCTGGTCCTTCTTCCCCACACACCTACATAGCCAAGCAAAAAGCATGAGATTTCTAATGTAGTGTGGCCTTTTCAGCCAACTGTTCTTTGAACTAGTTTCCATTACGGCAGGGTAGTAATAGAGATGTGTATTTAAATTTGACTTGTCTTTCAGAGAAACCTTTTTATTTAGGTGGTACCACTTTTGGTGCTATAGGGTACTGGTTCCTATGATTAAACTTGCTGTGTATTGAGGTCTCCACCAAAAATTGTTGCATGCAAGTTGAAGTTTGAGTCTGTAAGCTAGTGTGCTTGTAGTTAGAAATAAGGCATGTGGTTCTGGTCTGCTCATCCTAGAAAGTGAATAGTAGAACAGAAAAAGGCTGACCAACGAGGCTGCCATGTAGCTGGCTGCTCAGTGATAAATGGCTGAGTAAGCTGGGACTCTTCAGCCTGTAAGAGAGATGACTTTAGAACTAGAGTCTACAAAGTCATGAGATGCATGGAGGGAGTTGGTAAGGGTTGACTCTTGACTAGTTTTTCTAACACTAAAGTGAGTGGTATCAAAATCAATAGTAGCCTATTTCAGAACAAGCAGAGATGGTTCTTCACACTGCAGGTTGTGGATCAGTGGAACTGCTTGCCAAAGAGCATTTCATGAGAGTTCAAGCGAAGGCTGGAGAAATTCACGGGAGGAGAAAATGAGATCCTTTCAGGGTTACTAAACATGAACAGACCACATGTTGCTGAGGAGCTCCCACAACCTAAAATAACTAAAGGCTTGAAGAGTATCAGGGCATTATCCTTTCTCTGTGTGGCCTTTTTCTAGGCATATGTTTACAGAAAAAGAACACAGAACACAGTAATACTCATGGTCATAATGATAATAACAATCATAATCATAAGAATAATTTGTGAAAAAAACCCCAGTGAGTACTTATTGCAAAGTGCTAGGAAGTTCAGCCTTGGTCTGCATCAGTTTTTAGCTGCCAACATCCTGCAGGACACTAAAAAAAGAGAATAGAAGAAAGAAAACTGCTAGAATATTATTGTCCACCCACTGCCCTGCTCTGTACATGCTGAAACACATGCACGTTCCATGCAGTTGTTAATGAAGGTCTATTAATGAAGAAAGGATGTGAATCTCAGTGAACATGCCTTCCATAAATGTGCCAGGATTACTGTGTCACTGCTGTTGACACATTTCCTTTCCCTGGAGGTGCACACCCTTTCCCATGTGTTCCTGCAGTGCATGCGATTTGGTCTGAGTAGTCCTCCAGTTATGTGGAATTTCATTTGAAAATCAAGGTGGGGAGTGTCTGTGAGCTGACTAGTAGCTGATCAGTCCTTTTGCCCTCTATTTACTACCCTAGGACATCAACAGTGCCAAAGACTGTACAGTACGTAATTAAAGCTATTTTTCCTGACCAGAGGGAAATAAGCATCCAAAAGCCTGCTGCTGTTTGCCAAAAGGAACCTTAGTCAATGGAAGAGAGAGAGAGAAAGATGTTTGGTCTTTTTGCTCCTTATATTAGAATCATGCACTGCTATTTCTATCTGTTTTGCCAGTTGGCATCTGTCCACCTTTTCTGTTCATGCTCAAGCAGCCAGGAACAGCGTGGCAGGAGAGGAAGCCCCTTCTCATATGTTGCTGACTGAACTGCCAATGGCTTGTGTTTGTAGCGGATCCAGCAGCAAAACAAAGCAACCCCATCACATCAGCTGTGTGCGCTAACGATAGCTCCATTGAATAGTATTGGAGCAGTGTTCCAGACTGTCCCTTCCTCTTCAGTTGCAATAAAGGCATTAGATTTATTTAATGTCCAAAGAAAAAATGGCATATATTTCTCTAAACTTGAATAGATATTTTGTTAGGCAAAACAAAACCAAAACACAAAAACCCAACCCAAAGTAAACAAAACAACAGAAGAAAACACCAGAAGGAAAACCATGAGACGCTACTCAAGTTTACTGATCAAGTTGATTAGATGGTTTAATTGAGCTCTGGTACAGCTGAAAATTAATTAGAAATCTCTTCTGACCAGGAAAAGGTAAAAGCAGCTTACAAACAGCCTGTAATGAGAGAATCTGAAACATTAACTTGCATGTGCAGACGGGGTGTACACAGGTGTGTCTCATGCCCAAGTTACAGCCTCAACAGAAATACTTTTATGGGGACTGAATAATAGTTGGGAGAAGCAGAGGGGGTAGGGAAAAAAGAGAAACAGCCAAGTAATTGAAAACATCCTCTAGAGAAGTAGCCTGCAAATGACACTTGGGATGCTGACTGTGAGCTGGCAATATGAATACAATTCTTACTGAAAAGCTGTTTGTTCAGATAGTCATCATTTTGGGACTGCTTTATTTGAAAGGATACACTTGCTGATAGAAACAGGTTTATCCTAGCCTTTCCCCATGGGAACAGTATCTACTGATGCTGGAGCTGAATTCTGCTCTGTGTGTCTCGCTGAAAAATAAATCTTTCAGTTTTTCTTCCACACACTCATTCTGAACTACCAACTTACGTGATCACCATGGGAGTCAAGGTACACCCAAGGTGCTTTACCTTAGTAAAACCACTGACTAGCTTCAGTTCAAAGACTCAAATCAATCTGTTATGTTTTTTAAAGCAACTTGCTATTGAGAATAGTAGAAGGCAATATTTCTAACATGAATAGTTTGATCTTGTTATAGTCAGACACTTTTATTTCCAGAATTTATTGGTGCCTGCAAATACTGCTTTCTTCCATGCAGACAGAGGTAACAATGATTTATTCAGCTTTCTGAAAATTCTAGAATAGAATAGATTAATGTAGCTGGGGAAAGTTAATAATAATTTATTGTAAATGGATTGATCCACATTTTAAATAGTTTCTTTTTCTTCTAAATTAAATGGTATTTTTGTTCTCAGTCCTCTGGACTTTTCATTGGGGAAGTACTTTTTACAAGAGTGAAAAATTTAATATCTTCTACATGTACCACATTTCTGATGTGTAGATCTTTTGGGCATTGTATAAATAACAATGCCCTTGTTCTTCATGGAACAGCAGAAAGTGAATTGGTGGTATATTCTAATGCTTCATTCCATGCCTGACAGACTTTGCTGTTTCTGTTTCTTATAAGTGTGTTTCAGGAGTTTAAATTTTGTTATAAAACACACACTATACTTTCCTATTCCATGCAAGAAAAAGAATGTATTTCAAAAAGTTTTATTCCTCAGCTGGGAGAAAAAATTATTGTGAAGGTGTTTCAGAAACTGACAGCACATTTACTCAAAGATTGTCCGTTCTGTTACGTGGAGAGCCTCGGCAGCATAATAAGGAATACTTTGAAAATGGAAAATGTAGTCAGTGGGTTGCTCATGTTACAGAAAAAGAGCAAGAGTTGACCCTAGGCATCTTACGTATTCTTATCAGCATCTTTTTTTCCACAGAGCCAGTTGGAGCTGTGATTATTTCTGTGTGTTATTTCATAGAGAAAACTCGCAAA
>JAWWLV010000045.1:33597802-33615213 GCA_035041135.1 Platyrinchus mystaceus
TCAGCATCTTTTTTTCCACAGAGCCAGTTGGAGCTGTGATTATTTCTGTGTGTTATTTCATAGAGAAAACTCGCAAAAGGAGAGCAATCTAGGGTCGGGTTTTCTTGTTGGCTGATCTGCAGTAGCCAGCCACATGTGTGTGGTTAGTTTGCTGCAGATGGAGGGTAAATGGCATCACTTAAACTTGACTGTGCCTGCAATTCCTGTTTTGGACTGACCCAGAGGCAGATGGTTGGTAGTAAAAACCTACCCTAGAAATGTTTGGCAGGAAAAGTTTAAGATATGGGTATGGGATTTAGGTATTAAAGTCAATTTAAAAGATTAAGGTATGGGAAAAGGCATAGAAAAAAAGGGATTGTTGGCATAGCTGCAGTGTCTGTGGAAGGTGGGCATTGACTTCTGGGATGTCCCTCAGTCTGGGGTGTCTGGGTGTGGGAATGCTGCATACACAGAACAAAACACTAGAGCTCAGAGATTCCAGAGTTTAATATCCGTTGGGGTGCTTTTCCTTCCTTGCTTTTATGGACAATGAATGAACCTGGGAGAATAATATAAGTCTAGATTTACTGTACATGTTTTAAGTCTCGTATTCTTTATAGCACAAGGTAAGCTGTAAAAGTTCCAGGTTGCAGTTCTGTGCAAATCAGCGCAGTGCCATCAGAGGGATGGAGACAGTGCTTGAGTATAGAGCATCAGAGCATAATTTGGAATAAAAAAATAAAGCTAGTTCAGTGTTATTGAACTAGAACCTTTTCACTACCTTAAAGCAAGTAAAAACATCCAAGATAAGTAAAGCTTTTCTTGTGGCAGAGCATTACTCTTGATAACTTTTCAGTCATTTAGAAGCAAGCTAGTAATCTGTAAGGCCAGATAGAGATGCTTTCAGTTGTTCCTTAAAGAATGAACCTTTTATGATCCTGAATCTCCAGTCTTGCTTATATGTCTGGTGTTTTGGGCTGTCACTGCCAGTCTTTGCATGAACAGGAAATACTTTCTCTAAGGTGGGCATTGATTTTTGCAAAGGTAAATCATACCAGCACATTATTTGAAAAGCATCTGAAAGGCAGGATTATTTTGTCTGAAAGCTCTGCATTAAAGAGTACATGGATCTTCCATAATTTTGTTTTTACCAGGAGTACTCACTGTATTCTTTGTGCTCTAGGCACTCAATAGCAGCTAGCGGGTACATTCAGCTGATGATGATTTGCAAGTGCTATGCACTATCTTCCTTTCTTTCAGAATTGTATTGTCAGCCCTTAGTGGAGTTCCTGGATGCCTTCTGCATAAAATCAATGTCAGTAGCAAAGACCATAGAGAAGGGCACAGAACCTCTCACTCACCTCTGTAGCTGAGGTGAAAACCTTTGTCAGAGACACAGGTTTGTGAGCTTGGCTTGTGGGAGAGCTGGTGGCTCAGCAGCTCAGGTGAAGCTGTGAGAGCTGCTCTTGCACCCTGCTGAGGGTGCTTGCTGGTCTTGCAAGATACCCTCAGCCCTCACCTCATATGCTTTTAATTGCAGCACAGCCCCCTTCCTTCACATTGCCTCAGCTGAAATCATGACCTTGGCACACAAAACAGAATTATGCATGTCCTCCTTTTGAAGTGAAATGATGTGACCTATGTGCTCACGTTCCTCAAACTCCTCTCTCAGTTAATACCTTTCTTCCCGCTCTCCCATTCACCACAGATTGGGCCCTGATGCTACAGTCTCGGAAGACAGCCCATGATGGAGTTAGGCAGACTCAGAGCTCTGCTGTGAAGGGGCTTCCATTGCCTGGTTGAAAGCAGTGTTGTACTGTTGGCTGAGGGATGGACAGATGAAGAGTGTGTCTGTGGGTGGGTAGGAGGAAGGATGTGGTGCTCAGCCACCTCGCAGCACTGTGCAGGCTGCAGCGTCCAGCCAGCCTCACACATCCCCCTTTCCTTCTCTCCTTCTATTTCAGCCTCCTTCTTGCTCCTTTTCTCCTTTGACTTACTCCACCACCTATTTAATTAATTAGTCTCGTGATTACAGGTCTCTAACGCAGCGCTTGCTTGTGTCCTCAGAGGAAAAGGAAGAAAGGAGGGAAGGAGGAAGGGAGGGAGGCCGGGCAAGCAGAGCCCAGTCTCTCCCACTGACTGACACTCGCCTGCTGACACTCGCCCCCAGGGTCTTGGCTGGGGGACAGGCACTATTGGCAGCGGTCTGGGAGGAACTTGCAGTGGTAGCAGAAGAAAAGAATTTGGCAGGGAGGTGAACCACATGATTGTGATTCATCCTGCACTCTTGAAATGTGGCAGGAGGGGTAGGAAACGCTTCGTGTGCCAGCACGGAGAGCAGAGACGTTCATGTTCAAACATCACATTCTTTTTATAGTAAGGCATGTCTCATAGGAAAAATATTGAACTTGGCCTTCCAGGATGAAGAAAATAGGCCTAGCTGTGATTTTACTGCTTGAGTCACTGACTTAATCAGTTACCGGTTGCGTGTAGGAAGCCTTCTATTAGGCTGACTCGGAAAAATTGTTTTTCATTAATTATTAGTGACACTGAGCTGGTTTTCAGTTTGCTCAAAACTGCTTTCATTTGTAGTTCCCCTTATCAAAAACACTCCTAAGATACCATGATTCAGAAAAGTAATCACCTTAATCCAGTCACTTGATGTAACTGCCTTCCAGATAGGGCTCTAGTTTTTGTCAGGAGTTAGAAGTTTGCTGAAAGGTTGCTGAACACAGTTCTGCTGGGATTGTGGTGACTTTTGGGTCCAATTCTTCCACCTTTCCTCATACAGGATAGCCTCTTAGCCCTGGATTGCCTCTGTGTCCCATTCTCATATCACATAGGAATGAAAGCAACAGAAGATGTCATTTAATATGCATGGAAGTGCAGGGTGGCAGTTTGAAGGCTGTGTAACAAATCAGTTCCAGTACAGCTTAAAAAATTCTGGTTTTCCTTTTGTAGGCCACATTTTTGTGAAAATCTATCATAACAAGACCATCTCCTTAGCCTTATTTCAGCCCAGCTCCTCTGTCCAGCAGGAGGTGGTTACAAATGCGGCTGTGGAAGTGCAGTTCAGCTGAGGAACACCATTCTGCACAGCCCTGCACACTCACAAGGTCTGCATTGGCTCAAAGGCTGATTGCTTCCCATATGCCATAAATCTGCATCTGCATCCAAAAATGTAGAGGCCACAGCATATGGAAGTTCCTCTTCCTCCCCGAGTGTGTTTATGACAGATTTATATTGATGGCAGCAGTGCACTACAGCCACAGACTTCTATTATATTCAGGCGCTCCTAACTCAGTCCCTGTTTCCTGCTGAAGGTGAGACAAGGTCCTGTATGAATGAAGGGTGAAATTACAGCTGAACTTTCTAATTGCTGTTAGTACAGGAGAACCTTTAAGAAATAGAGCAAGACCTTTTGTGTTTGGAGCTGCCCCTGCCTTCCCTTTACCAGTTCACTTTACGTTAAGTTCACATTTTTCCCCCCTACAAAAAAAACCAGTAAATGTGTGCCTATATATATCACTGTTTACAGAGGGCATTTGAAAGGAAGGTCAGAAGTGCTTTAATTCTTGAAAAAAGCCAGCCAATTTCAGCTACCCAGAACTTTCAAAGTGTACACAAAGCCACAAATGCTGGTAACTGTTATTTCAGGCCTCGGGCTTAGACATGATAAATTAACACTGTCCAGATTTCGTTTTGGAAGCAGGGCCTACTCCTGCACAGACATTCATATCCTGATGAACTCCTGGGCGGCTCGGAGGGGCAATCACCACATCCTCTGTCTGACCTTGATGGTGACTGCTTCCTCCTGCCTCCCATGCTGGGGCTGAGCTGCCAAGTCTGGGTGCGAACACCAACCACAACTCTGAAAGCCAAGTAAATGTCAAGTTCAGCTATTCTAAAGTATGCAAGGACCAGATACTTCTTCATTTTATCCTCCTTTCCCTCTGCCCTCTCCCTGCTTCCCTATGACAGAAGAGAAAGAAAAATCTGATGTTTACAGTGAGGGTTTCAGAGGTTCTCAGTATGTTTTAGGAGTGGTGCCAGTGTCTTTGAGGCTTTGAAGTACCTCATCATGAAGTACCTCATGCTCTGATAAACCACGGTCCTCTTTCTGGTCTCATACCGATTTGGCACTATTGTTTTTATTGGAATAATTCGTTCTCAATTCTAAGTCTAAACTGGGAACCAAGAGGCAATGCTGAGCAGTAACCAGAAAGAGGCAGTGACACCTTGCCCCTTCCTCCCTCCTCTGTAAATATTTTTGCTTCTTACCTTCATTGGACAAACACCTTTTTTATTTAGCTTGTTGTTGTGGGCTCTAGTTGCTTTGCCAAGAGACCGGAGGAGAAGAATGGACACGAGCAGTACCTAATTCCTTGAAAGAGACTATCGAAGAAACTGAACAAACCCCAGAAATCATGGGGTGCCTCCAGGGTGCCTCCAGGATGCCTATCCACTTCTTTTTTCATCTGTACCAGCCTCTGAATCTAGGCTGGTCAGTTATTTCTTGCTTCAATCCTTGTTTCACTACAGGATTTAATGACTAAGACTTAATGGTTGTTTGCAGTGGTAAATAACTCCACCTTTGATTGAAAGGAGAGTTCAAAATCTTCTGAACCACATCCCCTCTTTGGACAGCTAGTCTTTATTTTTTCCTTTAAAGAAGCAATCACTGGTGTGTTACTGTGTGTGTTTGCCTTGATTCAGCCATCAGTCACCTCAGGCAGGGTGATTTCACGCTGTTCCTGCCCAAGCCTCTGTGTCACCCATTGTGCCAGAGTTTGTACTCCTGGCTGAGCTGGGACATCTGAATAGCCAAGGTGTCTGCACAGGTTTAACACAGTTTTTTTTGGGCTGACATACTATCGTGAACATCTGTCTGTGCCTTTAGTTTCCTTAGATATCTTTAAATGCCTGGGTGTATGCCTCTTCTCAAAGACACAGAGGAAGTTTGTGAACGAGAAGGAATTTCTTCTCCCTGGGGGAGGGACCCTGATGGTGCACAACAGCGGGTAAATCACTATGTCATTCAGTTAAATCACTGTGTCATTCATGGACGTTTTTGAAGGGAGCTCAAAACAAAATGGAGCATGTGTGAGGTTATGTCACCCTGGCTTCAGAGGAAGAGCCCAGGGCTTCACTCTGCTCTCTGGCAGTGTGACAAGTCAGGCTTCCAGTGACAGTCATTTACCCTGCTAGCTTGGATTTAATGGATTATGGCTGAAATTGTTATGGTCCATTTGGTGGAAAACAAACAATCAAATAAACAGACAAACAGATCTGTAGTTTTAGGAGGCTACTTTAAAATGTCAGCCATCTGTTAGGCAGAGGCTCAATAAATCAAGGTTGCATGAGGAGGTTAGCGTGCACACGTGTGTGCTTGTGTTCTGCAGGCTTCGCATACTTCTTCAATGACCAGTTTTCTCAGTTGATACTTATTTTGCAGAAGATGCTCCTAGGATTTATGCAACTGATGGCAATTAAAGAAGTATGCTGGGGAGACTATGTCTCAATCTGTTTCTTTTTTCACTACAGCCAACTGCCTAACCTTGGAAAATGCTGAATATCCACACTTCCCATTGCATTTAATGGGCACTCTAGGTGTTGTATACCTTTGCTGGAGGAATGATGTATCTTCAGATCTGTTGTTTCACTCAGTGTCTGCATTAAATGTGGGCCCATGGGGATTGTGAGGCACAGATCTTCCAGCCTGTCTGCTTTAATGCCATTTTTGTTCTCAAGGACCCACTCTTAGGGCAACTCATCCATGAGAGCAGTTTGGTATCTTGTTCTCAGGGGAATCCCATTGAAGGAAACAGGTCAGCATGAATGAGGGTGAGAGACTCCAGCTCTCCCTTTCCTACCAGAGAAGGAGATACTGTCCCAAGTTTTGCAGTCAGTTGCAGTGGCAGTGCTCCCACTGATGCTGAGGTAAGCTAGAGCTCCCTAACCAGCTCCCTCAGGGGAATATTCAGGAGAAAGCAGAACCTAGGTGTTAGCAGAAAGCTTCATTTGTTTTCATTCATTGAAAAACAAAGGAGAAGAGCTCTTGTAACATTACTGCTTTTTTTTTTTTCACACGACTGCAGAAGGAGGTGGTGCTCTGCACAACCCAGCTTTGTTTGTACACCCAGCTCAGTGCCACTGTGGTGCTGTATGGACATAAACCCACTTTGACCAGTAAAAGATCCATTAAAACAAAGAGGAAAATGAACAGCATTTGCAGAGCCATAGAGGAAATACCTTTGCAAACAATTCATGCTACTTTTGTAAAACATTAGAGTATCACCCTCTAAAGTTGCAAATAATATTTTTATTAAGTTTCAGATGCATGCACACAAGCAGATGCAGCATATGCCCACATATACAGCCCACTTCCAACTGACTGAAAATTCCTTCACTCCATCATCACTGCAAATTCCTTAATGTGGGATATAAAATAAAAGTAATTAACAATGTTTGTGAGGAAGCATATTCTGCTTAAGTGCACATTGTATACAAAAAAAGGCATTAAGATTGTTCAGAGCATAGGAAGTGAGGAGGGAGGAAATCGTGTTTGTTGAATTTGTTTATGTGAAGATTACATGCAGTTTATGCAGTTGAAGATTTCAGAAGCAGGATAAGGTTTTCTAAATCAGCCATAAAATTTGTATCTGATTTTTCACACCAAAGAAATAACAAAAAATGGTTTTATTTTCTCTGGAGGAAAATAGACTGAAGGAGGCATAGAGCCAAACTCTGATCTCACTTTCACTGGTGTTCAGTGAAATTGTTGGAAATATGCTGGATTTACACTGATGTGAGTGAGATTAGAACCTTGCCTGTGGCAGACAGAATGTCATCTCTGTACATCTAGTATGGTTTGGGGCTGTTTTAGTACAAAAACTGTGTTGCTGTAAGTTAGTTGAAAAGGTCATGGTGAGCAAATACAGACAAATGTTGTATAACAACTTGCAGCTTTAATATAATTTTGCTGATATTTGGCTGAGTTTTTTGGATCTCTGTGTAATTTTTCTGGTATAAATGTGTTTCTCATGAACAAGTTATTAACTTAAGAGAAGTAAAAAGCATCCACCGTGTGAATCTGAAATGAATCAACACCCATATGTCATGTCCCTTTCAGCTGCTAAGTGAATGCTTGTCTTGTCCGATCTTGTGGCTTTAATTTCTGCCAGGATGTGTTTATACTCTTAAAATGAATCTATCCAGGCAAATCTTTCATTCTGCAGAACAGTCTTAGCTACCCCTGCATAGCTTATAGGTGATGCATATTCATTTGGCATTAATAAATGGATCAGAGATGAGGTGTCCAGGTACCTTCTCCACTGACTGTAGGCCCATTCTGGTGTTTGGGTGCATTTCTTCTATTTTATGGGCTAAATCTGAGGTCAAATTCTATACTGCTATAAGGCAGCAGAGATCCTTTTATTTCAGTGGATCTGTAGCAATTTGCACTGGCTGAGAACTGGGCCCCTAAAAGCTTGTGTCAACAAAAGATTTAACTGGGGGAAAAGCAGTAGAAAAAACTAAGTGAAGCTGTTGCTGTCGGGAGACATTTCTATTATGAAAACCTGAAGTAGTAGTGTTTTGAGTATAGCCTGTTTGGTAATCCCAAACAGAACGAGTACAGTTGGGAAAGGGGGGGAGGTGTGAATGTTTCAAGGAGGTCTTTGAACAGTTTCTTCAAATGTTCATTGCGTCTAAGATCCCATTTTTTTGTGTGCCTTTATTTGCTCCAGAATACCGCTGGACTGCCAACAAAGGAGGGCCTGTCCTCCCAGGAATTTTCTGCATTCCTCTCTGGAGTAGGCATTTTTCTCAGCTACAAAAGGCCTTTGGCAAATTCCCTCTAATCATTGGATTTACCCTGGGCTCTGATAGGTGCCATTCATGAACTTGGTCTGCCGTTTGATGGGGCTGAAGCATTAATGGGATCTTTTCATGATAAACAAAACAGAGTAGCATTACCAGAGGAATCACAAAGCTGCTCTTGTAGGGCAGTGCAGTTCTTTCTGCCTCCTGTTCTCTCTCTGTTCCCCTCCGTTCTCCATTTTACTTTCATTTTTTTCTAATCGTTTACTTGTTTTTATGAACATGCATTCTTTTTTGTCTCTGGGACCATCTTCCCAGCTCTGCTCACCTCAGGAGACAGTGGGTTAGCTCACTGCATGTGCTTGGCTCCAGGAGGTGCAGTAAACCCACACAAACAGCTCAGCTTTAGCAGTTTTCTCTGAGAGTCTTATAGACCATCTGAGCATAAACACCAATGTATCCTGAATCCCATCTTCACTCCCATGGGTTTCATTCCCATCAATGGGTTTCACTTCCATCAACAACCAGTGCTCAAACAAGGAGGGGAGGGAAAAGAAGTTAGGAAAGGACTCACCTTGGTATTGAAGTAAAAGCCAAAGTTGCCTCTGCTTTTGAAGTCCATTGGTAATGGTGACTTTGTAGTCTTTTAGACAATGTATGTGCATGTTTTTCTCTCTAGTCACTGTTTAAAAGTGCTGTACTGTCCTAATAGTGGGTGTGTTGCGAAAAGCAATATTGTGAACTCACAGAGGTGACATAAAAGCTGGGGTATTTATAAAAAATAAGCTCAGCAACCAGAGATAAGGCAGAACTGCATCTTTGCCTTCAGGTTGTTTCTGCTCATCTTTGTGGTGTGATGGGACCCAATAAAATGTAAAACAACACATTGCTTTTTCTACTACTCCTCCTTTCTTTGAAACATGCCTTCTGATGAAACATCAGAATAATGGCCTGGGTGAGCAGTACAGCTCCTTTTGAGAAAAAAAATTGCTTTTTTTTTTTTAACCCCCTTTTATTTTAAAATTATGAGTTGGAGAAATCTCCCTAAATCTTCCCTTGTTCTTTCATCTGTTCATCTGGTTATCCATCTATCCATCTTGGACTCATTGCAAAGCTATCAGAGAAGGAAAGGCTTTTCTGATGTGCTTGGGAGAGGAGAAAGGCTGCATGAGCTCACAGTCACAGGAATGGAAAGCCCCCATAGACCCAGCTGACTGCTCTGAACTGAGAATGATTGTGTAGGAGGTTGCATCTCTGACAGACTAAGGAAAAAATGGAGTGAGGATGACTATGGTGCTGTGTAAGCTAACCAGGCTGGCCGGCCTGGACTTGATGGACATCTGGTGAGATGCCTGCCTGGGTCATGCCCCAGCCAGGACCTGTTGGGTGTGTTTCACCAACTTCCAAGTGCTGTGTTTGCAGTGGGACCACACCTGACAGTGTGCACTTGTGGAAATTTGGTGGCTACAGAGAAGTAGGAGAGTACAGAAGGGACTCAGGGCACTGGCTTGACAAAAATTCAGTCTCCTTAACTTTAAGGATATGGAAGATATGACTGACCTCAAGGCCCCAGAGCCTCTCAGCTCTTCCATATCAGCTTCCAAAACTGAAGTGCACGATGTTTTATTAACAGTTGCTGTAACTATAAACACTTACTTGGCACCCATCACTGTGGTGTCCAAGGACCTTCATGCATTTTGGTGAATTAATTAAACATATTAGAGTGTTTAATGCCCACGGTGAGAGATTCAGCCCTGGGCCATGTGGATGCAGATTTGCATGGTTTGAGTGGGACACATGATTAAAGGATACTCGCTGTAATTCCAGTTGAGCGCTGACAATGTTATTTTGTATTTGTTCTTTTTTTAAATTCACCTTCCGAAACACTGATTGCCAAAGATACCGTAGGGATAATGAAATAATGTGAAAGCAACTTTATGTTCAAAATTACATATTTCGTATCTCCTGAGAATATCTTGAATGGTATAGATATTAGAGGTACCTTTAATAATGGAGTCTTTTTTTCAGAGTCTATTGGTAAAAATTAGTTTTGCTGTCCTCAGAGAACTAGTGCTATGAAATGCCAATCATAGTTTATTGTGATTCAGTATGTTAATTCCATGTGACAGTCTAAAGGTCTTTGAAGTCTAATTCTTGATTGTGTCTAATCTGTTTTTTTATAGCACTGAACTTTAAGAGATAGGCCTGCAGCTAAACTGATGCAGGTAAATGTAGTCACGAGGTCACAGTTAACAGTGATTGAAGGTGAAGTCCTGCTAATGTTCACTTGGAGACTAGAGTAGAGTCGTGAAGGGGTGACTCCAGAGGTCAGTCTCCAGCCACAAGCTCACATTTTCTGCAGGTCTATTTCCCATGTATTTGACTGATGAAGGGTAAGAATAACTGTTTGAAAACTGTGGTGACTCAAGTAAAATGCTGTCCTTTCCATTAAGTATGGGAAATACTGGCACAAGGAGGGGGAAGGCTGTGCTTCCTTGTGCTGCTCGGCCTCTTTGAATGTACTGAAAGAAAGGTATTGGACCACTGCCTCTGCTGGATGGAGTGAAGTAGCAGATGAGAGTCTGCTTGAGGGTCTTCTTCATAGACATGCCCTTGACTGGCCTGATTCCTCCATGTAAAAAAAAAATTGAAGGAGAATACATGCTCTGTGTAGAAGGTAAGATTTACATTAGGGAAAACCTGGCATTATAGAAAGAGCACAATGACAATTGTGTCCTTAGATCCCAGTGGTGCTAACGGGTTGAGGTCTTCTTCAAGAGAGGAACAGATGACAGCATACATAAGTGTTTGTTTTGGACTTCATTCCAAGTTCATTGCTTCCCTCCTGCCCACAGCTACTGTGCAGCTGGGCTGTGAGCAACCGTGTCCCACCGTTGCTGTGAGTTCCCAGCACCACCTTTCCTTTTCCTCTCAGTTGTAGAGGTGTAGTTCATGAGCAATACCAACTATATGTGAGGAGATGTGTCCTCTCTGTGTTATGCACAGGGCTGTGATTACAACTGCAGCAACATCTGAGATGCACTTGTGTGAGTTTCAGCTTGGGTAAGAGTTGACTGGAACTGGTTTGGAATTTTTTTAGGATTATTATTTTTCATCCAGAAACAGTAAATTGTTTAGTCAGAGATTCCTAAGAGGAAGGGTCCATTTCAACAAATTTCCCATTTTAGTTAAACCCAATTCATTGTGTTGGTGTTTTTGTTTTGTGAGCATTTTTTGATTGTTTAAAGGACTTTTCAACTTTTCTTCCTCAATACTTGAAATACCAGTTGCTGCATCAAAGAAGTGCCACTTCTCTGCCCCTTAGCATTACATTTGTCAGATTGTAAGGCAAAGTCACTTTGGTTTGATGTCAGTGGCACACCCTCTGTCTGGGCTTGTATGGAGGAGCTAGATCTGTAGCTGGAAAGCAGAATGTGCTCTTTGATTGATAGCACCATGGTCTCTTTTAACTTCAGGAGCTGTCTTTTCAGCCCCAGCTGCTTGGCAGGCAAACCAGTCTGGTGGCCAGAGAAGAGCCATCATAATGTTACCATCATGGTGGCTGTTGTAGATCAGGTACCTTGTGCAAAAATCATATAATCTGTCAAGTCCGTTTTAGTGTTGAGAGGGAAAGCATAGTCTGAAAAGTCCTCACAAAGAGAGGAAAATGCTCTTTTTGTGCTAAATTCTGCACAAGATCTTCCAGAAAGATAGTATAGCCTCTGTACAGAGTTACAATAACCTCATAAAGCTGATAGGAGGTTGATTCTTCACTCCTGCCAGAACACCAGAACTTGGCTCGCTCACGTTTTGCATTTTCAGTTCCCACATGCACGTGAAGTATACATTTTGAGGAAAGAGGGCAATTGATCATGGGAACAGCTTGCTTAGGGGATGTGGTGAATTCTTCAAGACTTGCAGTCTTTAAATTACAATTGGATGTTTTTCTAAAATATATGCATTACTTCACCCTGAAATTATGATGTTGATGCAAGAATTGCTGGGCAAAGCTCTAAGACTTGTGTTGTGGAGGAGGTCAGACTAGGTGATGGCAATGGCACCTTCTGATCTTACTGGTGTCTGTTGGGTGTATTTGGGGCTTTGTTAATTACTACGACGTGAATACTGTGCATCAGTTCAGTGTTTTATTCAATTTGGCATTACCATAAAGACAGTTCACATTGTTGTAGCAGTAGAAATTATCTGAAAGCAAAGCTTCATCCTTTCCAGAGCTGTGTGCTGGCAAGAACTAATTGCCTGGATGGTACAGAGTGGGTGAGGTCAGTGGAGGAAAGAGAATAAGTTGTCCTAGCTGCCCATTGCCAGTGGAGGACCCTATATAATTGTGTGCTGTCTGTGAGCACTTCCTAGTCTGCTCAAGCAAAATCACTGCATTAGTTCAGTCAGTTTAAATGGTTGATCTGAGCAAGCCTGGCCACTTTTGTCTGAAGGGATGGGAAGGCATGCCACAATGAATGCTGATGGCAGAGCTGTGCGGGTGGCAGCTCAAGTTCTCAGCCAGCAGCGATGTCCTCATGTGGGAAAAGCATGCCTGTCTTCAGATTCACATCTGGCTCTCACTTTCCCTCTCCACTGGTCAGTTCCCACCTTGGAGACTGTCTCATCAGGAAAAGATGATTAGGCTTCTTATATTGCATATCCAGTTATCCTGTGGCATGAAGCCTTTTGTTGCCATATTTGCATGCACTCATCCCCTACCTGAATTCCACTGTAGTTATCTTGACTGTGCCTCTACCATATTGAGCCTGGGTTAGAGGCACATCCTTTGGAGAAGAATTTGTTCTATTTATTCATCTAGGAAGCAGAAGTTCACATCCCGTGAGTTGTACTGGTCTTGTTTTTCCTGCTTATTTCTGACATGACTCTGCCACTACTACAAAAATCTGTTTAACTTTATCAGCTCCCAGCAAGCAACAATTGCATTATCAGCTCTATCGAGTTATCAGTGAACCTATAAAGCAGGTCTTTTCATGAACCCCTATGCCTTGCATCCTCAGTGCTTGCAAAGCAGCACAGATGAAAGAGATTGCTGGGCCTGGCATCAGTACAGACTTGTGCTGAGACCGGCCGCATTTAGTGCAAGTTTATTACCTGTGGAATTTAAAAAGGATGTTCAGTCTAGCATGTCCGACTGGCAGGAAGCAAACCAAGGCTCGATTTTTAACTCTGTTTAATATCCAAATATTTTGTTTTACAGGAACTGCTAATTTTTGTTTAATCTTTTCAATAGCTACTGAGCCAAAGTCAGCTTTAGTCATAACCTCACTAAGGAGGCTGAGGTCTTACGTAGCCAGCTGTGATATTCTAGGTTTAAAGGAATGTAATCTGGTCAAATGAAGAGGGAATCTGGGCTAGCATTGGTAGTTTCTGTTGATTTGAAGAGGATTTGAAGAGGAAGTTTATAGACAGTTATTAACAAAGAAAGCCTGAAGATTCAGTGTAGCTTATGGGCCTTCGATACTTGTCAGATGCCTTGAAAAATAAGGATGTAGACGTCAAATGCCACTAATTCACTTTTTAATTCACTCTTCATTCTCCTTTAGTTTCTATAGCTACTTTTGATAATTTGATGTAAATAAATGACCTACAAGCAGGATGATGCCCCCACAGACACCTCATACAGCCCCCACAGACCCCTCTCTAGCTATAGGCTTTGGGGACTGCAGAGTTGACATGGTCTAAACCCTGGGAGTGCAACAATGTACTGGTGCCCAGACTATTCGTGAGCAGACAAATCTGATGGTTTAAAATGTGCTAACCTTCTCTTTGCTTAGGTGATGAGAAAATAAAAGCAGGGCACTCAGGGGTCCAAGTCAGTGAATGGAATCCATGGACCTGCAGGCCATACTGAAAGCCAAAATGTGTAGAGAGATTGAGAATGATGTGGGTTTCAGGAGTAGAAGCACACAAAGGTTCTCTGTTACAGCAGAGTATAAAACTTTGTTAGCTACTGACAAGGCTGTTTCTGTTGAAATATAATCAGAAAATTGTGTTTCAGGTGAAAAATTTTGAACTGAAAGTACTTGCTTATTTCAGAAGATATTTTCTTCATAGAAAACCCCTAAATGTAGCATTTTAGAGTCCATGCCAAACTAGCATATCAGTAATGAGTTTTCCTACAAAAAGATGATGTCTCTCCTTCAGTGTGGGGAAGTGTCTGTGGAGGTATATGTGGAGCAAGGGGAGGTAGCAGAGGTGCATGTGGATTTTCCAACTTGACTGAACTGTCCAAGACCTTAATGGAATCCAGATAGTTCAGAGGTGTACCGAGATATATGACATGAACCCATTCACAAGTTTGAGGCAGAGGGGAGGAAGAAGGTACTCACAGAGATACCACACTCATGTGAACCTTGCAGGCCAACTGTTGAGCTGGTGTAAATTGGTCTGGCTCCAGTGACCTGGAGCTATGCGAAGTATGCATTAGGGGGTCAGATGCATTCAAGCGGATCTTGCTTTGTTTGCATTCATTCAGAAATTGTGCCAGTGTACAAAGCCTGACATGAGCATATATTTTAGAATTTAAAAATATAAATCTGGCTGGTTTTGAATCACTATTTTTCTTGCTTTGTGTTAGTTATTTATGACGCTGGAAAGTACAAATTAGCATGGATCCCAAGGAACTGTTTGATCTAACATAAGGAAAATTCCTAAAGGGGAAATGTTTAAGGGGCTGATTGTTATTTATTTTATTTAGCATATAAGGCTTATTTGGATTTGTGTCCTGCCTGTAATTCCTGTGTTTGGAGCAGTGCTGATGGAAAAATGGTATCCAGCATTTATGAAAGGTGATACTGTGTCAACAGATAGGCAATGGGTTAGGACATGTGACAGTAATCTTCCATGGCATTCAGAGCATTCAGACCATATGCTTTAAACCATCAGTAAAATACATGTCAGAACCACTTCCTCTCCATTTTCCCCTCCCGAGGACCAAGGGGAAACCAAGGAGGGGAGCTGGGGACTGCTTTGCAGCCCTCAGCATGAGGGTGCTCTCTAGAATGGAAATGGGCTTGAGGGGGGCAGAGGGGAACTGCAGCATCTTCTCTCAAATTAATTAATGAATGAAGTTCAAATGTGTAAGGAGTTGAATTTGAGATTAGCTCAGTTGGTTAAAACTTGGTGCTAATAACTCCAAGGTCATGAGTTCAATCTCCTATATGGGCCACTCACTTAAGAGTTGGACTTTATGATCCTTGTGGGTCCTTTCCAACTCAGAATATTCTGTGATTCTGTGAATGGACAGGGTGGCAGCTGTGTGGTGTTAGCAGGACCTGGTGGACTCATGTGAAGTTTGCTTGTGAATATTCACTGTCTGTTTTTTGGATGGTAGTGTTGCAGCAAAGTCATAGAAATAAATGGTGGAAGCATGGCCATTGGCTATTGTTTCTAATCTTGCTTTTCTGCCCTGTCCTGGTTTACATCTGTAGGTTGTAAGAGCCTTTTTACATGTTTAGTTTAACATATGTAGTTTGCAGAGAGAATAAAGTCTAAAGAATGTTAAAAAAATATTTTTGTCTTTGGAGGCTACCATTGTAGAAAGATTATTTTTCAACTCAGTTAAAGCTCATTGTCAAGACATCCCATCTCTACCCACAGCTTCTGCTCAGTGAATGCAGGGGTTGCAGGTACAAACTCAAGTCCCAAAACTCAAGAGAATAATTTGGGATCACTTTGGAGTGCACATGCAACCTGGGGGATCGTGGGAAACCCCCTTTGTACCTCTTTGGCTCAGTTTGGAAAACTGAAAGTTCAGACAAGAGGAAGTACCTCAAACCACAAATAAACTGTTCTATCCATTTGAAGGTAATGGGCCAAAACTGGTATTTTTACTCAGGCAGAACTCTCACTGAACTCGTTGGGCAGTTTGTCTGAGAAAGGGCATCAGGTCTCTCTCTGGAGTTATATGTTAGGACCAGCATTTCTGAACCTTCCACTGGTAGTGCTCATCTGCCCAAAAATCAGACTACTTGGGAAGGGAGCAAGAGCAGGGTCCTGTGTGGAGGCTATAAAATGGTTTATATTCTGTATTAATATTGATTTAGCAATCATAAAATGTTTTAAAATGAAATATTTTTCTGTTTAAATGTTAAATATTGGCATTTCTCCTCATCTTGACTTTTAAATAAGCCTTGAAGGTGACCATTCGTTGGTTTGCAGTCATTTCTTGCCATCTCTCCGAGATAACATTTTAGTAGCACAAAAGCTTCCAGGCAGAAGAGGGTACCAAACTGCTAATTGTAACTGCAAGGGTTATTTCCAAATCTTCATCACTGATTTTTCGTGTTGAGAGGTGTTCCTTGCCATTCAAGCTTTCTGACTGGCAGCTCAGGTCATCCAAAGGGTCACGCAGATTGATATTTCTGAGTTCAGCACAGTGTGGAGGGGGGTAACCCACTCAGGCCTCCTTGGAAGTTCAGTGACGTCTTCCTTAATTGAATAAGAAATGACTCAGCATTTTGTGAGCATCTCTCAACACAATCATAAGTTTATCAGTATGATGTTATAAAAGACAGCCCTCATGCAAGCAAACCTCTGAGTCAGTGCCAGCTCTCAGCTCTCTTCTGCCAGAAAGACCTCGCTGTCAACACTGACTGCTGAATCTAAGTACTTGGGCAGGACTCCCTTAGGGGGGGAGAATTCTAAGCCAGTTTGTGAGAGTCCTTTTATCTGGAAAAGGGAATCGTGACTTTATACCTCTTTGCATTTCTTCTTGGGCAAGAGAAGCAAACCAAGCTCATATAGGTTTGGATAGCTTTATATCTGCTTGTGCCAGCACCACATCTGCAGCTTGGACTTGCTGGCAGAGCAGCAGCTTTCAGTCTTGTCCCTGCACCATGATAGAAGAGTCTGCATTATCCTTGGTACCATGTAACGCGGCGCTCCCCAGCAGCAGGATGGCTTTGTGCTGGCCACGGCAGTGCAGCTCCCCGGCATGAGTGGGGCTGGACAGTTAATTCAGGGAAGCTGGTGATGAGTGCACCCCTATGCTGCACCTCATTCGTGCAGCCAGCCAAAAAGAAAGTTCCCTTTAAATCAGCCCGTAATACTCACTGCGTTCCCTTAGCAGTCTCCAGTGCTGCAGCTTCAAATAGAGATATGTCTTGAAACACCGTCATAAAAAAAATTGCTTCAAGGCATTCCTCCCAGCAGTGAATTCTTTGGGATGTGTTCTCTCAGCTGAGAAGAGGCAAACTGTGCAAGAGGGTTCCCACAGTTACGCTTCCTCCTGAGCCATGGAGTGGGATTTGGACAGACCTCCACAAATAAAGCCATTTATAGAAATATTTCTGCCTTCAGTCCAGTTGCCGCATGCTCACCATTTGGTATGTTTCTGGATGGCAGGGTGGTCTCCTTGGGAGAAACAATGGGCTGTTGTGAACAACTCTCTCCCCCCATTATTTCAAGCAGCACATGTTTCCTGACACAAGCATGAGGGGATATAGCATGCAGCCTCACTGCTCACTGCCCCAGCCGCAGGTCCTCAATGTCTGTTACCTCAAGGTCCTCAGGTCTGCTATGCATTGCAGGGCATGGCTCTTCCCCACCAGTGTAAGCTTGGAAGGAGAAAACAAAATAGATGAAGATCT
>JAWWLV010000045.1:33615313-33625871 GCA_035041135.1 Platyrinchus mystaceus
TCTGCTATGCATTGCAGGGCATGGCTCTTCCCCACCAGTGTAAGCTTGGAAGGAGAAAACAAAATAGATGAAGATCTTTAAGTTTGAAGTGGTGGGAAGAAGGGTACTAAAGCTGAATGGACTCCATGTGGTATAGAAAATGCATCAGAAATGTGCAGGATTGCAGCTTCACTCTAACAGGTCTCCTCCTTCCTGCCCAACCTCATGGCTGTGCTGAGAACGCTAAGGCAATAAAATTGCTGGAGTTTGTATTGGTGGTCACCTCAAAATGCCCCTCCAGGGTAAAAAATGCTGACGTTTATTTTGGGGATATTTGCTACAGCTGTTGTGAAGGTGGCAAGGTTTGCAAGCATCTAACTGGGGGCAGCTTTCTTTCCGCTGCCCATGGTCTCAAAATACTGCATTCTCACAGTCAGTGAATAAAAGGGTAGATGGAAGACATCCAACTGCCCACAGAAACCATGCTCAAGCATCCTGTGTTGCTTCAGGGGAATAAATCCTCTGGCCGCATCCGCCACCTCATTCTTCAGTGCTGTTTGCCAAACAAGAAAGGATGCACTCAGCCATCAGCCCTGCTGCAAAGGAGCGCTGGCCAAGCAGAAGTAGACTGATGAAACAGCTGAGTCACTCCCATATTCCTGTGGGGGTAACAGGGAGAGCCGCCTGTGAGGCACACATCTTTCAGCAGTGAGTTGTTTGTCTTCTCACTCTTGATCACTAACGACCATGAAAAGCTATTGAGAGACCAGCCAGGACACCCATTTCTCTCTCAGGCTTTCAGAGATCCAAAGATTTTGGGATAATGAAATAAATGTTGTCAGTCCAAAATAATAACACTGTACAAAGTAGAAATGTAAATTTCCTGCGATATCCTTGAATAGCAGGTGGTATTTCCTGAGGTATTGTTTCTGACCTGCAGGAGAATTGATATTATGAACCGACTAAGGAAAATTATTATGATATCAAGCTCCATCGATTTAAGTAAAACAATAAGAGCATAGTAAACTGAGTAAAGTAACAAGCAAGAGAAGGCTTGGATTTTTATGTTTGTTCCTGGGGTTTTTTCTAATGCTGTAGGCATTGAATGTGGCTAAGAGCAGAAACACTCTTTTTACAGAAAAGGCAGCAGCAGAAGGAAAATAGGAGAAAATGTTTAACATTAAGTTCAATTGCTTTTGAGGGCATAAGCACATAATACATAATAATTCATAGCATTAGTATTATTAAATAAAAAAATAGCTGGGTAACGAGTTAAATAATATTTCTATGTGTCCAGCAAAGCAGACAAATGCTCACTCAAGCTTCTAATGTGGTCAGGAACAAACATGCCTGTGTTTCTGCTAACTAGATTTTTCATTGAAAATAGGACAATCTGTTGCTGTCAGTCAAAACTCACAATTTGGTTTCTGATTTCCTGTAAAGGAGATAAACTATTAGATTTTCTGGTCTACACTTCATGTATCTCATTTGAGTGAAATCCATCTAACATTATCTTATGTACATAATACTGTTTCCTCAAGTACATCCAAAACCAACACCTACGTAAAGCAAAGACTGATAACTGATTTTAAATTGCTTCTGAACAGGCATTGCAGCATATTTCTACATTATATATAACTTTGTAGCTGGAAGACATATATAATATATTGGTCTCCCTCCAGGATTTGTTTTCTTCAAGTGCCCATGGCTATCAGATTATATAGGCTAACTGAGAAACAAAGTAAATACCTCTAAAGACACCTAGCTGCTGTGCTAGGATTCCCTTTTATTTCTGATTCACTCAGGAAAAATACCTTTGCATGGTACTCAAGAAAGTTGTTATTGGAGGTGTTGTTTTTCAGATGAGATGTAAAATCAAGGCCCTGACCACTTGTGGTGGTCACAGTTCCCATGGCACTGTTCAAAAGAGTTGGGGTTTTGAGCCTCATGTACTAGCTAAATTGCGTCTGGGTAATTACATCCTTCCTCCCCTGCCACATACACTGGATACGCTATTCTTCACCTCATGCCCCAACTGTATGTAACACTGTCTTGTGCTGTTAAAGCTGCTGCAAACCCTCATCCCAGAAATGGCTGCATTGCAGGGCAGAGTGAAACAGATCCCTTTAAAAGGTTCCCATGTCACTTCAAGCGTGCAAATCACTTTAGGATCTGCAGAGATTAAAAGGATATTCAGATATAAGATTACGTATTTAAATATTGTGAGTGCTTTTAGTTATATTTATTTCTAAACTTTTCATACAAAATTCCATGTTGAACTGAATAGGTATGACCCATCACACAGCATTACAAGACTCCCACTGATTGTCTGGAAATGAGACAATTTTCAGTGTTCCATTTTTCTGTTCAAAATTTCAGTTCCAAATTTCACTGTTCCATTTCCAAAGGAACACTCAGGTTTAAGGAATATGTGCTTGAGGAAAAGAAACCAAAATAAATCCACCTGAGATATACCATTGAGGAGATACACAAACATGTTCATCGTGGTGCTGTCCAGGCACTTTGCAAGATTTTTCACTTGAAGTTTGCCCTTGTCTACTATTTACTGATAGATCAGGTTCAGATTGCGGTTAGTTCTGTAGAATCATGAGGACTTCAGTCTCCTTGTCTGTATCTGTGTTATTACAGGATGCTATTCAGTGCATGTATTACATGGTTTGCTCTTAAGGTCTTTGTAGTTCCTTGGCATTCCAAGGTTTTCAAGGAGCATAACTCCTTCTCACTAAAGACTCCCAGGCCATTGGCAGCCCTGTAGCTGGAGTGATCATGGCTGAGATGAGCAGGAGAAAAGGGCACTCCCAGGTACTACTGTCCAGTGCTGTAAGGCAAGGTGCAAAATTTTAAATGGATCAACTAACAGTTTTCTAGGGCAGGGCTGGTTAAACTAAAGCTCTTTGGCTATATTCTCCCTACCAAAATTATCAGCAGTGCAAAATTACCCTGAATACTCTTTTCTGAAGGCCCTTTTCACTGTGCTTTAGCTCCAAGGATGTGTGGATTCTGCTCTTCACCCATGTGATCTCACGTCTATCCGTTGGTCCAAGCACAGACATCATCATGTCATGGGATGAAAATGGGATGGCATGTCATGTCTCATGGATGTGAAAGAATTGTCTTCATGTATTAAGTCATAGAGTTGAGCACAGAGCCATTGAGTACCTCTGTAAGGTACTCAATGTATTCAAGGTATTCAACCTACCCCATCCCAAAAAGTTGGGCCCCATCACACTTAGAAGTAAGGAGAGGGAGAACAATGTTGCTGCTAAGAGCAGTATGGAACTTACATGATATTGGATGGATTCCCTCTAAGGTACAGAATGGTTATTAGTAATATCCCGATGTAGAGATCTCGTGCAAGTTCTGGCTTTCCTGTCGGTCAGGAAGCTGTCTGGAACTGTGACAGTGCATCTGAAGGACTCACAAAATCATCCATTTCAGCCATGCAAGCCAGCATGTCAGCAAACCATTGTCTTTTTGATGGAGAAGAAGAAAAAAAAGAAAATACCTTCCCCCTAAGTACACACTAAGTAAAGTAGAGACAGACTGTATCACTTTCATGAGCTATATGTTTAACTATGAAAGCAAAATCTATATTCAGTAATAAAAGACAATTCTACAATGCTGAATGAGGAAAATAACCAGAAATTGCCAAGGCCATGTGTCAGCAAGGGTGGGCAGCAATTAAAGTGAAAAAAGTGGCTGAAAAGGCCACACATTTATTATGTAAATGCATCTAAATTAGTCCGGAAGGCAGACATTCCTGGGAGGTCGTAAAAAGGCAAAGTGGCATGGGCAACTCCTTATCCCATCACTGTCTGTTTTAAGTGCTCTATAACAGTGAATGTCCTGGCTGTCCTGCTCCCAGTGCTGTTTAGCCAGAAAGCTGATTCCTGCACAGATTGCTGTGCTGAGAGATGGCTGGAGTTCTGCTTGAGAAAGAGCACATGCTTCTGCAGATTCTGCTATCATCAGCCTTGTGGGCAGGGTAGAATCCTCTGTTCTCCAAGGCAGTACAGTCTCAGGGCCTTTCTATTTCTCTCTTCCTTTTTATATGAGAAGATAAAGAACTCGCGTAAAACCTACAAAATGTATCTGACCCTGAAATCTACAAAACCCACTGGTACCTAAAAACAGTCTTAATAACCAAACTCCCAAATTACTCTGTTTAAAACACCACAAAATCTTCAAAATATGTTAGTAATGCACACACTTTAAGAGCATAGGAGAAGCCAAAAGTATGGCAACAATAGAGCCATCTTGTGTGCTTTGGTGGACAAAAAGAAATATGAACAATGTATTTCTGGTTTTCCTCTCAGTTCCTTGCACATAATGGGCAGTGCAGAGACCTTGTTCGCATTTGTGTGTAAGCAGAGAAAGTGGTGTGAGTTTGGTCCCCCTCTTGCCTGCCATATCTTCTTGCCACTTTCATTCCTCTATCCTATCCCTTTGGATCTTTGCCTGAGACTGTGTGACCCAACCAGAACTTCCCAGCATTGTTCTCTACTAGCCTAAGATTTCCAGAAGCGCCTGGGTGTATACACACTGACCCAAGCAATACTGTTGTTTCCCCACCCCTCCTCCAAGTGCTGTCCTTCCTTCACTGGTGGCCTCCTTGCTGGCTACGGGGTTTGCCTGGGAGAGCAGTGGACTCCCAGCAACCTGTGGTGTCCATGGGGCTTGCATCAAGGCACACTCTTAAGGCTCCTTCCCAAGAGAAAGCCTTGCTTGAGACTAGGCAGTCACAGCCACAGAATGTGGGGATGTTTAGGTGCATGGGAGCCACTATCAGCAGAAAGACCTTGCTCCACACCATCACCCTTACCTGTTAATATCTAAAGTATCAGAGTATCCTTGGCCACATTGCTGTCAATGCTAAAATGATCATGCAGCTGCTGTTAAGCAGTCTGGTGCTGATCTCACTGAGGCACATTGTGTTCAGCTGTGAATCAAGTTTCTGTCTACCCAGGGTACCTAATTCCCAGAAAAGGTATGCCTCTCTGTGCCAACTACAGCAGCATTTGGAGACCAGCTCTTCTTCTTTCATCCAGCAAGCTGCTTTCATCTCTTCTGCCATGACCACCTAGCCACAGATACTACCAACTGGTATATTTTTGGCATGTCCCAAACCACAGAGGTTCCAAGCACAATAAAATGGAACTAATTGGGAGATGGAAGCATTTACCTCTACCAGAGTAGACTCTGGAACTGGTTTGAACCAAGGGCAGAATTTAGCCAAGGACAGGATTTAGCTGTTTTTTTTGCAGTATGAAAAATCAGGTTTTGTCACTTCAGCAACAGAAGCAACAAAATATGAAAGAGTTTTCAGGGAGTGAGATGAAATATCCATCAGTCCTATTCTCTGAAATGACCTGCATTTGGTAAAATGTCGTACAAGCCCTGCCTAGCAACCCTAACATTTAAAAGCAGGCTACTTTCCAAGAGACCAGTGGAGCTCTGTAAGCAAGGAAACCACTTTAAGCTGTACCAGGGAGTGGGGCTGTAGTAGGGTGCTCCAGGCACTGCATTCTTGATCTGGTATCGGGTTTCAATACTATTATGAAAAAACCTGCAGGAGATTTGCGTGCATACCTTACACACATACCTTTGATGTTCACATTGTTAGATCCAAGCAACAAGTAGGATCTTTAGGTCAAATGTAGCTTCCAAAAGGGTATTAAGTAACTGTAACTAGACAGTCAGGTAATTATCCTGTAAAATTATGGTCACATTCTTCTCTCCTAGATTGGGCTAAATTCGGAGTCTGTCCAGGGCCATAAACAGAACAACTCCAAAATTACACCAGTTTTATCAAGACCAGAATCTCTTTCCTGCTCCCCCTCTTGCCCCTTTTTTCACTCTTTCAGACCAAGGGAAGCATATGTACTCAGACATAATTCATATTTCTGCTGCTGTTGAGAGGCTGACAATAGGATATTGTAGATGTTGACTTTGCCATCTTTTATTAAATTGGTTCTAGCTAGATAAAAGAGAAAAGGGGTTTGCTACTGTTTAAAATATATTACTGTGTTGCATGGATTTCACAATGATTCATGTGATGAAATTGCTATTAAGAGTAAAATCACACCAGAAATGCAATGCAGTGGTGGCAGGTTTTTCTGCTTTGCAGGGAGGGCCTAGAAATCAGGCCTTTGAACATAATGAATGTAATTTCGATTTAAAAAATAAGAGTATGAACTGATCTCAGTATTTAACATGCCACACACCAGAATGATCCCAAAATATGTCAAACCAGGAAGTGGATTAATTGCAACAACTCACCACCAAGCCCCTGGTATATTTCAAGTACGTGGAAAATGTATTTCTGTTTTGGACACTGACTTCTTTGTGAAACTGTGCCAGAATATCAGCAGTCTCTGGTTGGCCTCTGACAGACAATCTTAGCAGCATCAGTGTCCTGGAGGCAGCAATAATTATCGAACCTATTCAATAGAGAGACAGCAATCAGACATCTGTATATCCCAGACATAGAAAAACATCCCCAGCCAGCCATGTGGCTACCAATGGATCTGCTCAGACAAAGAAGTTCAAGAGAAGTGCCTCAGGCCAGATCCTCAGCTGCAGAAAATCAGCCAGGCACAGTTGATTGGCCTTCCTTTGCTGTGTGCCTTTTCTTTGGAGAAAAACCCTGCCCAGCCATCACAGGGCAATGGGAGGTCACAGAGGCAATGGGTTGGATGGGAAGAGGAAGCTCCTGCAGGAGCTTAGGATTGCCCCTGGGGCTGACCACATAAGCTCTGTAGAAGGTGCTTTATTTATATCCCTGACAGGGGTCGCAATGGCTGTGCCAAAAGGCTGCCTATATCCCTTGTATGCTTACCCCAGTTTGTGCAGATGAGGGGACAGATAGCTCTTCCTAACAATGTCTAGAGCTGTGTCTGTGTTCAGTGAGCTGAATAGTGCTTGAACACAGACAGCATTAAACACTGCCCTACAGTTTTCTGTGCCATGCAGCTGGGAGCATTCTTTCCTTCACCATCTTGTCCTCTACCATGTAACACATGTTAAGGAAATAGCACAACCCAGGGCTCTTTCTTCTAGGCAGTCTGGAAGACATGGCCCCATGCAGTAGGAAGAAAGGTGGTATGGGTGCAAGCCAGGCTTGGTCCTGGACTGGGTTGTTTTCTCCTGTTGGTGAAGACTGAAGGTTTTCTATGCAGATCACAGTCTCCTGTACCTGCCTTACCAAGTGCCCACTCTGATGCTGTCCTCCTCTGGTTGAGATGCGCCTCGCTAAAACATGAAGTGCAAATCTCTGGAGGCAGCAGCTCTTGTAGCATGCAACGAAACTGAAGAAACATGCAAGGGAGGACAACAGACTCCTTAGCTTGAATCTCACTACTTTCAAGTTAGCTTGAATGGCTGCCTTTCTAGGGTGATGAAAGTGCCTAAGGTCCAAGGGAAGTGCATACTGCATTTGCACCAGTATCCTCCTTCAGGAACTCTTGTGAAGAAGTGCAGGTCTGGGCTGTGGCACGGCCATTGCAGCAGCACTGTGGTGGAGATGGAGAGGGTTAGGGTTAGAGTTGCCACCTGATACTGCAGGGACACTGCTGTAGTCCCAGTGTTGCCCAGAGGAGTAGTTTACCCCTTGTTTTCCATCACTGCCACTTCAATTCTTTTTCCATTCCTGCCTCTAAGCTTGGATCAGTTGTTGGCAGAAGCTTTCATAGGCCTGGAAATGAAGCTGATTACTTGTATATAAGCCTACATTGTGGAAAATGGGATGTGCATGTTTTCAAGTTTCTAAATGACTCAAGGACACTGTTACTGAATGAGTGGAGGTCTTTGTGACCTTAAAATGAGGTGAAAAATGAACATAAGAGATCAGAAAGACAAATGTTACCTGACAATAGTTACATTTTGAGCAAAATCAGAGTTCACTTTCCAAACAGGAGCAGATTTTGCAGCAGATTGGCTTGTTTGGGACTTTACTGTGCCATTTACTCTGTTGCCTTACTGTAGACTAGTGCCAAGGTCAGGGGGATTCTGGAGCTCCTGGCAGTCAGGTCCAGACATGATTCCACTGGTGACAGTTCTGCTGCTCTGATCAGCTCCATGGAGCCACTGTCAGTGCTTCTGCTGAGAATGGCCCCTGCAGCAGGAACTGCCCTGGATTTTCAATCCGTATGGCAAGAGGTGCCTGAGCAAGGTGAGAAGACTCTAAAACAAAAGTTGGAACCAGATGGTAATGTGATACAGTGCTTTCCACCTCTAGGTCATCAATTCAAGTCTAGCCTGTTTAGTAGTGACCAAAAATCATTTCCACATGGGCCAAGAGAAATGCATGGTGAACACAGGAGCTGCTGTGTCCAAACAGACAAGACAGTCTGGAGATAAACAGTTGCACAATAGTTATTTGTCTGGAGAGGTCTGCAAGTTATAAAGCTAAGTAGTTTCTGATCAGTGTATTCCTGAATAATGAGGGTTTCTTTGCAAATAACTTATAATTTATTTCTATCTACTAAAATGTTGGGCTTTTCCTTTACACTGTAGCTAAGAATAACTGAAAACTCCCCTTTGGCTTTCTCAATAGTTGACAGACTATATGTAAGGAGTTATAAATAGACAGACACATATGACGTTTGCCAGACAGAAGAGCCAGCTCATGTTTCCTTACGTGTGTATCAAAAAAACCCTCAATGATGAACTGTGTACTAGAATTATTCTGAAAGACAGAAAATGCTTCTTAATGTTTTAGCAGAAAATGCACAGGATGCCAAACTACACTTAAGCCAAATGGATCAGGAAAGTTTATCAGGTACACAATGGATGATAATGAAGAAACAGGGGAACCCAACAGTGCAGAGGTGACTCTCAACACGAGCAGTCAGCAACAGCAGATCCTCTGCTGACAAAAGGTATTGATTTTAGCTCAGCACACCAATTTAAACTTTGCTTGTAGTATTGAATCACAGATACAAGGCTCATTAATGGCTATTTCATAAGCTGCATTACCCTAAATATTTTATGGAAATGTAACCAATACTGGCTGAAACATTATAAGAATTAATAAAAATCTATCAAGAGCACTGAACTAACAGCTTTGAGTTTTGATTATATCCTTGATAAGCTCAACAGAATATTGTTGTGCTTGAACTAACAGTTCAGCAAGCAGATGAATAAAAATGATGGGGTTTCCCTTCCCATTCTAACCATTAAATTTGTACTTATGAAGATCTGTAATGGTGGGAAAAAGGTTGGGTCAAAGCAACTGAAAAACAGTGGATTGTATGAGCATAAAAGAAAACAGAATTTGATTTTTTAGTAAATTCCTTTCACTGTTTAATTCCTCTCAGAACATAAAACCATTGCAAATGTAGCAATGCAGAGATGATTTGTAGTAAAGGTAGGTTTCTGTAAACAAAATGTATGAAATCCTAACCCTGATGAAGTCAGTTGTTTGACTTCCATTGGATATATACATATCTAACTGGATATATGTGCCACTGCCTGAATTTTCAGACTACCTAAAGAGTAATTTGAACTAGTGTGTTTTGAATCTCCCAATTAAAATATAAAATTTTGTTGCCGGTCAAATGACTGTTAAAAGTCACTTTGTGTACTTGGAAAACTCTCGTGCTCTCTGCTGTCCTCAACAAATGGAATAGAAATACTCTTTATTATCAGCTAATTGGTGCAGCTCCTGATATGCTGCAGGCTTTTCTGACATCAGTCAAGGAAGGTCAGTTTAGAAGCTAATAAATATTTTTTTTAATTACTTGACTTTGTATTTGATATTAAAAACTCAGAGGAGTGACAAATAGGATAGGAAATAAAGAATAGTTCCACAGATTTTGCCAGAATTCTCTACAGATTACTATTAGCCTCATTTATGAGATTGCACAGAGAACTGTGAAATATCCTTTGAACTCTAAGGGCCAGATGGTTTTGCTGTTAGATTCTAATGACCCACAGCAGTGTGCATACACAGACATCACGGTTGCCAGTTGACTGCAAACATGTGATGGAGGCAGGAGAATTCATGACCCGTGTTTCCAAAACACAAGCTAGTCCTGCTTGGGCAGAGTGGACTATTGATGGGATAAAGAAGCATTTCTGCTACTGCCTCAAAAGGGAGATAATTTTTAAAGCAAACCATGGGCATACCTGGACCTGAGGAGCAAATGGCTGACATATCGTCCCATGCAATCTGGGGTAGATTCCTGCTGAAGATCAAGAAGCTGCAAGTGGATTTGCTTGAAGGCAAGGGTTCTCTGGTGGGCTGGGAGGACCCCTGATCCCAGCACTGTATCACTCTGCTGGAAGAGGGAGAAAAAGGCTGGACTCAAACCAATTAAAGCTGTAGGGCAGAATGGTAGTTACTCTGCTCTCATATGGAACTGCTTGTAAGACATGATTTATTTTGGATTATATTGGTTTCAACAGATATAATGTGAACTTGCTGATTTTTCAAAGATATGTAGACAAAAAGATCGTGCTCTATGGTGAACTTGCCACCAGCTGCCACAAGAGAGGAGCCCCGAAGAGGAGATACAAGGACTCCCTGAAGCAATCTCTCAGCCTTGCCCATATTGAT
>JAWWLV010000045.1:33625971-33667191 GCA_035041135.1 Platyrinchus mystaceus
ATATTGGTTTCAACAGATATAATGTGAACTTGCTGATTTTTCAAAGATATGTAGACAAAAAGACTAAATATGGTTTTACTCATCTTTTAATTTAGAACTACAAGTGTTTGAGTGACCTATGAAATTATTTTAATGATCTCTGCACAACACCGAGCTGTCAGCACTATAAATGTCATCCTAACTGGATATTAGTTTACACCATGGTCATTTAGTCTCTCCAGCAGAGTTACCTCCATGGAAATGTCATGTCTGTGTCAAGCTGTTGGAAAAAAACAGAGAGTCACTGTTGCCAAGAAGCATCAGTGTATTCAGTGTTCCTAACACTCAGTTTGAAGAGGAAGACACAAACACAAAATCTAGGAGCACTGTGAGTGTGCAGCTTGCCCTTGGAGCTTCAGGCACAGCAGTCAGAGGATGATTTGCATTCAAACCAGTGCTTCTATCTCTGATCATTAAAAATGTGTTCCAGCATTGCTCATACTAGTTGAAATAGACTTATCTGTATCCCTCCCTTTTCTTTCCGTAGCTTTCTAACATTATGAAAAGTCACAGGATAAGAGGACTCCAGTGAATGAGAAGTGTGACAAATTGAATTTGATACAATTTTGGCCACTGGTAGAAGATGAATATTAATATATCACATGAGGCTGCTCTTTTTTCTCATATAGAAGGCAAAGAAATTGTTTGACCAGTGACTGTATAGGCTGTAAGGATGCATCTAAGATAGTGACAAAGAGTAAAGTAACAGAGTTTGAAAATAAAAAAAAAGGGATGTGGTGACAGAGGAGGAGTGGAAGCAGTGCCTTCTAGAAGTTAGACAGTTGAACTTTGAACATGCAAAACTTACAGCAAAGATAAAACAGTCAAAAACTTCATATACATTCCTTTTCAGGTGTTTTGTGGGGTTTTTTTCTGTCCAAAGTTAGGAATATTAGCCTGAAGTTCTAAATTGTTATCTTTTGCCTTAGCTCACATACTTAATATTTTAAACCTGGCAAAAGAAATACTTCTGTGTTTTGGATTTGTTCTTGTATGATGGATATTTGAAGACCTGGTTATAGGATTTTTCCAACACTGTCACTTGTTCTTTATGTCTCATGTAGATTTAAGAAAGATACTTAATGTTGACTTTGTAAAAAACCCTTAAGTTTGCTTTCAAGTGTATGGGACTTCAGCTGATATACTTGCAGTGTACAACATCTGTTTTTCAAATCTAGGATAAAAATGAAATGTGAAAGTGCTGTATTGCACGAACCTCCCCTTACTTATGATCACTGACATTAGTGAGAGAGCCTCTGACAGAGCAGAAATTCTGCCATGTTACTCTGCAGGCTCCTGGCTGGGAGATTACAGAATAGTTCAGAGCTCTCGTGTCTTGTGTACAACTTTATTTTGCTCCAGAGCACTTCTTTAAAGTCTCTTGTCCATGGGTATTTTATGGTTCCAATTTTCTCAGTAACCAGGGCAGATTCTCTTTCTTTCCAGTTAGTTGAACATGCAGTTGCAATACGCTTGTAAATCAGAGGTGTCTCTTTTGAAGCTCCAAGAGATAACTCAGTGAACACAAAATTTAGCGAGTTGAGACATTAGTGTCTATAGTGTGTCAAAAAGGTTCCAAAGGCATCACATCCACAACAGTTAGAGAAATGAAAGAGGTGCTTTGGAAATTTCTTGTTACTCCTCTATGTGTCAGTTCTTCTGGGCATGGTGACCTAAGTGAGCACGCAGTCCTCACAGGACTGGACCTTGCTGGATTTATTTGTCCAGCTAGCTCTCCCACTCAGCCAGGCTGAAGCAGGAAAAGCAATGCCCCTGAAAACCTGCCCCTGCGGTGATTCAGCTGCCACAAGCCATAGCCCTCAGTGTGATATGAGTGGGCATGGCTCCTATCGTGTCAGTGGTGTGTGCCACTAATACCAGCTGAGGGACTAAGCCCTGCTTCTGAGCTTGCATAGCTGAGCTTCTTCCATTAAGGGAGAAAGCATAACACGCTGAACACCAGATCCCAAATCCAGTGGAAGCACTGCCAAGGAGCAGTATGATAGCAAAGGTCTTGAATGACTAAGATTCTTGAAAACCTTGGTCACTATGAGAGACAGTTTCCAACTGGGCAAAGTACAATATTTTCCCTCTGCTTTTTATGAATGGCTGGATAGGACTGTGCTGGAATTGGAGTCCTCTGTGTAAGCCATTCACAAAAATAACAAAATAAAACAAACACACACAAAAAAGCCTTTCTAGGTCCAGTCCAGAGCCACTGGGTGCCAGAGGCTGGGAAAACATTCTGGCAGCTCAATCCCCAGCTATCACTGAAAGTATTCAAGGGGCTTTTTGGTGGTCTGAAAAGTATGAACTGCTGTATAGAAGGGCAGCTGGTAGAATTACTGTGACACATACTAGGCAGAAAGCCAGAGCTGGCCTTGTTTCAGACATTGTCTTTCCTCTCATTGAAGTGTCAGGACCTAATTCATGGAAAATTTGGTGAGTTGGCAGCTCTTTCAGAAGATTTCATTGAGTTACAGTGTGTGAGAGTCACATGAATGTAGAGTGCATGGCCAAAAATATATGGGGATTTCTGAGCAGGAGAAAACAGTCAGCCTCTAAAAATTTCTGTGGATTTCGTGTGGTTTGGGAGTAAACACATGTACAGGTGTAATCAGCAGGAAAAAAAAAGAAAAGTAGAAAAGCACTAGTGGCAGATTACAGAAGAGCTCAGTATGTTCCTTAATTATGAGAGATTTCTTTGAAACAAATAATTCCTTAGTCCAAGGGCAGCAAATGTCCATCGAGTTCAGGGCTTGCAGTCCACCTGGAGAAGGCATCAATGAAATGTGTGCCTTGATAATACTTTCTCCATTGCAAGGGAATATAATGGAAAAGGATCCACCGTGAAGTTTAAAGACAGACCCAGCCGTCATGTAATTTTTTTTCTCATATTTATTTGAGAGCAGAATTTGGAGCCTGAGGCACAGATACAAAAATATAACAGCAGTAGGATTCTGCTGAGTTAGAAAAAGACTGAAAATAAACAAAGCATCTCTTGTTAAAATGGGTTGCTTGTGGTGGGCAGTCAGAATTGAATCAGTTACATTTAATTTACATTTTCATTGATCCTTCCCACGGAAATATTGCTCTGAAAGGCCAGTTACATTAAACTGCTTATTCAGAAATATTCCAGTTATTTCCTACTACACTGTCATGAAAATTAGGTTTTTGGCCATGCAGAGGGACAGCATATTGGCTTCTGCCCAAGCCAGGCACTAAAATCATGTCTGGGATTGGGATAAAGCAGGAAGGAAGGACAGGAAGAAAATCACTGGGTGTGATCCATAGACTTTGAAAACAGTGCAGGGAAGGGGGGTAGGCAGGAGCTTTGCCCCTCTGAAGTAAGAAAAGCTCTTTTGCTCTTTCTGTGTCAGGATTTCATCCTTCATCTGTGGTCTTATTGTTCTGTGCTGCTCCTAGCACCCACAAGCATCATCACATCATGTGGGCAGGGGTGGTGGATTTCAAGCATGTCTGTATTTGTTCCTTAATTGGTACTCCTCCTCCCCCAGGTGGGGGTGAAGCGCACTGGCACATTGTGGGTCTCCTGACTCTTGTGAGGACCACGTTTCCCAGTCCTGGGTGGGACCAGCCAGGAGGGAGACTGGCTGAGGAGCCACTGGGGCACCAGGTCTTGTGTAGGCAGGTGGACACACCCAACCCGCCTGAGGATGGGCATCCCTAAAATCACATCAGTAGGCTCATGAGGGTCAGTACATGAGCATCACCTTCATGCAGCTGAAGGTCTCAAACCAGAGCTTCCAAGAGCTGGAACCACTGCCCACCCCAGCCTCCTGGTTTTGGCAGGGATGGCTTTGGTCATGTGGGAGGCCATGGCGGAGGAACGGGGCTGTGTGTCCTTCACCTCTCTGTCCAAGCTGTGCCCCAGCTGTGCTCATGGCCAAGAGGAAGGGCTTCCACACAGCAAGACACTCCACTCATGGCTGAGAGAGTGTCATAAGAGAGAGAACAGCATCAGTGTAGACAGCAAAATACAGTTATAAAATCAGGCCACTCTCATGGTCTGGTAAGTTAGTGTGGCAAAGGAAATCTAACAGTACCATAGAAGAACTGAAAGATGTAACACGCTAAATTAGACTTCACTTTGGTTTTAATGATACAATCTTAACATACTCCTCTTTTTCCACAGTAATCTGAACTACTTCAGAGCAAGATAGGTGTAGGAGAGGCTGGGTGTGAGAGCTGGGTATGTTCATCTCTCCACTTCTGAATGTGGGCTTTGCCTGTGTTTTATTTCTATTGCTGAAAACATTTTTCCTAGCATTTGTGAAATCACAGTTAAGTGCTCTCAGGGAATTTAGTTTCTCACTGTGCTTTTGTTTTCCTTTTCAGCCTCAACAAGTGGTTCAAAAGAAGCCTGGTCAGGTAAGAAAAGCTAATTTAAATTTTTTGATCTAAGTGAAATAGTTTTTTTAGTATTTCAGCTGGTCTCCTTTACTGTAAAGAAAGAAAGGAAATACATCAATAGTATGAGCTGGGGGAAAGCTGTTGGCTTGCTAGGCACAACCATCAGAACAATTCATATGGTGGCCCTCGGGAAAGAGAAGAGGAAACAGTGGATGGTGCTTGCTCAGAATTGTCCTCTTTCTGCATGTCTCACCTTGCAATGATAATGCAGACATACGTGCGCACCTCCATGGTGTGAGTCCAGAATGTGATAGATAGCTCTGTGTATCCTGAACATGGATAACTGGGGACTGCATTACAGCAAGGAAGAGCATATGCATAAAACCAGTCTCCCCATGGGTCTAAAGATTCCCTAAATCCACAAAATAAAATGGGTTGAACTCCATAATGGATCCATCATAAAGACTAACACATTTGAATTTTTTTATTGGATGGTATTATTCTTCTTTAACACTCTGGACAAATGCAAGCCACAAGGTGAAACCAGTCAAACTGCAGTTACAATCACCTTTATTTTCTTGTCCCAGCCTGCCCTGTGTTAAAAACCCCAAGAACCTAACTCTAGCACTCTGTTATATGTGCACCAGCAGAAAAGCCAGTGGGCATGAGAGCAAGTCCATCCCTGGGTCTCCAGAGTCCACGGGCTGTGCTGCTGTACCTCCATGTAGATAGATGATTGGTGAGTCAGGAGCATAAAGGGTCCATAGCTTTTCTGGAAAGGGGTCTGCTTTCAGAAGGGAATAATACTTTCACTTTTCCACCTTATGGTTTTAATACATCATCGTATACATTGTCGTAATATCCACTGTAATCTGAATTAGGATCTGTTACATAAGAAACAGAAAACATCCTAACCGTAAGTTGAAGGGGTAAAATGATGTAATTCTCCAAAGCATATGCAGGAATCAGATTTCTACAAAAGAAATCAAGACAGTCTCAGCAGTGTGAATCCATGCACAGGTTAGTGTCCCTGAATGGTGGACATGAATACAGAGTGAATGCAGTAGTACTTTCAAGTAAGGTCAGTTTTGCAAGGAGAAGTAACGTCTTTTATTAGGCCAGTTTATGCAAGAAACACAGTGTAAGTCCCAAGGGACCTTCTGACTATACCACACAGTTCAAAACACAACAAGTTGTTCTAATAAAAGATATTTCCCCTCCCTGGCCTCCCTTATATCCTTCAAATATTATGGCTGCAATCAGGCTGTTCCTATTACAACATGGTAGTAAATCTGCCAGTGCACAAAGCCAGCTACCTCCTCTGTGGCACCTGAGAGACTCGGGGGCTTAAACTCTACTGTGCAGAGGAGGCCAAATCCAGGAGGCAAAGACTCCCATGAGGCTGTTTGTGTTGCCTTTTCTTCTAGTACGTATCAGTGGAGTCAGCAGGAAGAAAGGATCTAGAGCTGGTGGCTCTACCTAAAGCCTAATCTGGCAGAAACCGTTGCTGCTGATGGCCTGTGTGGTGCCACCAGATCTACAAGATCCCTGGGCACTTACTCCTTCAGGTGTTTTGTTTGAACAATAATGGTGCAAGCCTGAGTGCAAGACAGTAAGAAATGCCAGGGACTGAGCTTGGGCTGGGGTGTAGGAGGACAAAGAGGTGACCTGGACTCTGTCGTTTGGTAGGACAACAAATAATTGGTGGCAAAGTGATGTAGGCACTTGAACCAAAGCACCAGCATTCCCTGTGTGAATTTTTCTGTCCCTCTGCTGAAGCAGTGATTCTGGTGGGGATGCTGTAGAGTGTTTCAACCAGCTGGATGCCACTGCTGCTACAGCAGTCCCTTGGCAGCATCTCTGTGGTCAGAGACAGAAAGAGAGAGAGAGAAAAGAAAGTCCTTTGACATTCCCATTAGTAATGGAAGTCTTTGTGCAGAAAGCAAGGAAGCACAGAAGAATACATGAAAAGAGAGAGAAGGCTGTTTACAACTCTCCAGTTGTCACAACTGAGTAGTGAAATAACACTCCTTAAATTATTTGTATGTCATGTCTTTATGCAGAGAACATTTCTTTTTTTTTTTAATCCTTGGCCTGAAGGATGTTCATTGAAATCATTGGCTTGTCTTTAACTCTTCCTGGTTTCAATAGACCCTGCTTCCATGCTTGTGGTAGCACAGTATTGCAGCTTTGCTGGTATAAGTGCATGCCAGTGAACAAAAGTTATCATGGTGAGCAAATGCCCATGACAGTGTCTTCCTGCGGCTGAAAGAAGGAGGGGTAAAACAGTGTAATTCCTGAGATGATCAGGAACTTCATAGTGCTGGGTTTCACTCAAGTCCTGTTGCCTTTCTCTGATTTCTTTTTATACTACTGAATTTCCCTTTAAAGTAGGGAGGTTCAGACTGAGAATTAACAACAAGAACATGAGCTCATGTAGGCTTCCTAATCTGAGCTGTCTGAGGAAATAGTGATAAATTGTGTAAACATGGGGACTACATGGAAGTTCATGGAGGATAATGTAAATCTTATACTACATTCAGAGGAATCTCTTCCTTTTCCATCTGTTTCCTTCAAAATATCCTCCCAGATGGCTTTAGCATGTGGCAGTCTGGATTAAGTTAGGAATGTATCCTGTCTTCATCACTGGGGACTGTAAGAGGTTACAGTCAAGAACTACTGGGTGATGGTGAGCCTCCCTTGGTAAAAGTGGCAGAAATTCCTGGTCAGGCTTCATCCTGAGTGCTCTCATGTGCTTTGAATTTTAGGTGTATTCTCAAAGATTTCTATGAGTGTTAGTGTACATCACCATTACTCTTGTTATTGGTGCTAGCATCTATGTCTCTTGGGCTTGTGTAATTTTTTAAAATACAGAAGCAGTAGGACCAGATAAAATTCTGATTTTATGAATAACAGCTCTGTTCCTATAATGATTTCACAGATTTTAAGCATCATGCAGGGCTCTGCCATGCTCTAAATCTATTTATGGATATCTGCTGGCCAGTTTGGGGCCATACAGGTATCTGTATAAAGTTTCGCAATATCTTTAAAACATTCCCAGAGCTCTCAGAATTTACCCACACACAGGCAGTAAATAGCACCAGTAAAATCCACTGGAAATCTGCACACCCATATCATTAATATAAACCTTTGAATACTGTGGTCTGTACACATCTTTGTGGTGATTACGGATGCATACTCTCACACTTACCTGGGTAAATGAAGAAAAAATAGCCATCTTAACTGTGTGACATTGGTAAATTTAGCACTTTCACATAAATATTTGCCTAAACCTCAAAACAAGACTCTTTGAAATCTGCCCTGTCCCCAAAGAACATAGAGTCAGATTTTACAATCATGATGTAGTAATATTCTTACCAAGGTGTGAAAATAAACAGTCCAAGTAGAAATTTCTCCATTTCCTCATTTTTAGGCAATTTGTAGCAGCTGTAGACTCAGCCATATGGGGGAGTTACACTCTTAAGTAATACAAAGGAAATAGATATTTTTATGAAAACAAAATTGAAGCTATCAAAGTTTTCTGGAAACAAGATATGTTTTATTTTTATTATTTCTGGAGAGAAGAAATACTGTGCGTGTAGAACAGCCCTTTGAAAATCTTATAATCTCTTTTGGAGATCTATTAAAATCTCAGATCTTCACAAATCCTTCATATCTGAGTCTGTAAGACACCATACCAGGTCAGAAGGACAGTGTATAGATCAGAAAAAAGATTGTATCAGTCAGAAAAGTACACATAAAATATACATAGAAAAGTGTGCACAAAAAGGTGTATGCCAAAAGAACACATAAAGTATACTTTTCTACCTAATGCAAAATGTAGTAGATGCTTTCAAAACAACATCCCAAAAAAATCAAATCCCAACAAGAATAAACATTAAAAAGTGTTATTTTATATAGGAAAAAAGATGCGGATTTGCTATATTTTTTTCTGTTACTCATTTCTCAATCTTGGTATCAATAAAGTTATGCATGTTAATTAGTCATAATATATATACACCTCAAATTGCACCCACCACATATGTCTGCTCAATGTAGGACACAGTAAATGCTGAAAGCATCAGACTCTGCAGCCCAGAAGCTACATCTGTGATTCACACATTCGTATGCAGCCCAAAAGTCATAAACTTTCTGAGCAGAGCTAAGCCTGGGACCCATGATGGGTGTGTGGCAGGTCCAGCATACTGAGATACCCTGGCCAGTAGGCCCAAGGTTCAAATACTTCATCACCTTTCTTTGCCGTGCAATAAATCTGCACTTGGACAGGCTTCAGGCATTCTGTTACGTGCTGGCCACCACACGTGAATTTAGCCTTTTCCCTTCTGGGAAATCTCAGACAGATATGTGGTAGAAATACCCCAGAGACCCACTTTCACAGGTTGAAAAGAAGCTTCCAGTGTCTCTTGACAGGATGGTAAATCCCTTGCAGCCAAGTAATGTGCACATACACATTTAAGAGAGTGAGTGCCACCGTCCAAGGCCACCCTGTGTCCTGCCAGGACAGAAATACTGCAGCCTTGCTCCACTGAGCCTGGACTGTAGAAGTATTGAAAAACCTCTGCCCTGGAAATTTACCTAGTGCCCTGGGGTTTCATTGCTCTTCCTGCTGCATCCAGCAAGCTGTGTTATGCGTTGTGAACTTTTTTTTGTATCTACTGATGTGGAGAGTCAGAAGGTTCCCAGGGGAACTCCCAAAATTCAGATCCCAGAGGGGTAAAGCTTTCTTTTCCAGTAGTACATGGAATTTTGTACTTTAGCATAAGATGAGTGCGTATGTGTTATATAGGCCATTCCAGAACATCCTCTGAAAGTTACCATTCTTTTATTATTGCCTTTTTTTTTTCCTTTTTTTTTTTCTTTAAAGCAAATTTTGAATGTTTTCCCCGAGGTAGCAGTAGGGGCCATCTTACATGTACTGGAGGTTCCTGGTACCATGTGAACACAGGCTGAGCAAGTGTATATTGTGGAGCATGGGAAATAAGGAAAGTCTCTTGCTTTCTTCATGGATGCAGTAAATGGAATCTCATGGAGGATACTGGGCTTTACATCCTTGCCTTCTTTCTCTTTTCAAGACAGAAGGGTGGCAACTGCATGATGTGGCTTTGAATGGAAGACATATTCAGTCTTCTTTTTTTATAATCAGTTTATCATGACAGCAAGAGACTGAATAATTTGTCTGATGTCTTAAAAAAAAAGAGCAGGTTTTTGGAATAAAACTAAAAAAAATCTGGGGGAAAATATAGAAGATGCAATTACGAGTTTTATGAACAGATGAAGCACTAACCTAGACTTAAGAATGAGGTCTAGAAAGGGAGATCACATATTTCTTCCAGAAAATATCTTCTTATTTATATGACATAATTTCTGAATAGACTCTGAATAATGTAATTCAATGAGGCTACACCTAAAACACGAATCAGTGTAAGACTCATGCACCCAAGGCTGTAAGTATTTATGATTGTCATTTATTACGTATCTATGATAGAGTAACATTTTAGAGATGGCTGCATCCAGAAATTTGGCTGTAAATAAATTTAAAAAATTGAGATATTATATGACCAGAAGAAAAGGAAGAAAAGGGAAATAATACCCTTAAAAAACAGGAGTATATTCAGTCACTTTTAAAGAGTCAAAAATTGGAAATACGTGCAGTGATCTGAAGATGTAGGCTGCTGCTCTATAAGGCAAATTATTTTTGATTTTAATAGTTTACTGATAGTGGGTAGGTACACGGTGACCTCTCAGTTCTGGGAAGACAAAGACTTTGCCACCACGTACAGTGTCACGCAATGAACACTGTAGCCACAGGATCATTACCAAAAAGTCAACTTTATAAAAAACACCTTTATAAAAATTTGGTGGTAGAAGGCTAGAGGATGAAGGGGTAAGCCAAAACACTTCCCTAAGCCAGCAAGGCTCCTCTTCACCCTCTCCCCACCTCTTCCCCCCTGCCTCCTTGCTTGTGGAAGGAGCCCGAGATGGGCAGGTGATGTGTATGGACAGGGTGGCTTTTTGTTTGACCCCATGGCTATGGCCATGCAACGTGTTTATGCAAGTACTCCATTCAGTTCAGAGCTTGGCTCTGATTTGACATGAACTAAAGTCTCAGTAATAATAGCCAGAAGAGAAGGGGTTGTGTGGTGTGTACTGGGGAAACACCATTGAGGAACATGGCTGGGCAGTGTTTAAAAAAAATGTCAGTCAAGTGTAAATTAAACAGTGCTACTTTTGCATACACATACTACATATTTTGGCAGAGATTTCAAGAGTAGCAAAAGTCAGTACTGCTAACACTTGGGTATCTTGCTTCATAGACCTACAAGATTCTCAGCAGCACTTGGCTATCCTCTGAAAATCTGGATTCTTTTAAGGTATTTACAAAGTGATATACAGAAAGTTGAAACTACCAGAATGATCAGTCTGTGGACTTATAGAAACAAAAATAATCAAAATGCTAATTAGTAAAGATGAGGTGTGTGAGAAGGCTGTGCAGGAAGAAAGTGCTCTTTGCTGAGAGCTTGGTTCCTGAGCTTCTCATAAAGGCTCTGCATTTTTAACAGTCAGCATTGTTGTTGCTCCTCTGCATCCAGCTGAAGTCACTGAAAGATGCCCTATTTCCTGACTTAAATGTTATTAACAGATACTCCAGGGCTGTATCCTTCCTCATTTGCTGCACCGAAAAACATGGGAAACAAACCGTCTTTGTAACCAGCCACCCTTGGAAATTGTTCCATCTTTGCCATTCCAGTTCAGGGCCATATAAATTCTGTTGCAAATTGTATGTTAAAAATGAGGTGTGCTGTGGTGCATATGTAATAAGATAAACACAAAGAAAAAGTTAATACCAAGGAAAATATGTTTTTGTCTGTTAAATAATTTGCCAAGGCAGTTACAGTATTTGCATACCAGCACTATTAAAGTTTGGCTAGGGAAAAGAGTAGTACACTCAGCCCTTAGCTGATACACATATTTAAACATGTTTTGGAAGGAAGTAATAAGAAGCCAATATCTTATTTTATTTTGGGGTTTTCCTGGCATCTGGGGAATTTTATAAGGTCTGCTTGTCCAGAATAGCAGTCCTGGAATAAAAGAATAAGAAGCATTTCACAGCTACTCTGTTAGTTGTCTGTGGGGCATTTGTGGAATTTGACTAATTTAATTTCTTGAAATCAGTGCTGCCATGCTACCCTAGGGTGACATCTGGCCTCCTCGGTCAGCCTGTCAGCTTGTGACGCCTGTGCCAAACATTAAGGCTAGGGTGGATGCTCTGAAGCTATGAGCATGCTTACTCCGTTGCAGTCTAGAGAGGACCACTCAGGTGAAGGATTTATAGTTAGTGTGAAACAAAATCATGACAGACACTTTAAAACCTTGTTTCCTGGTGGAGCTTCTATCCCATGTTGCTTCTGTTGGTGCCCTCACTGTACTGTTCCTTAGTGCTGTGATGGAGTCAAGCAACACAGATGGCAAGCACAGGCTGTGATAGGCTGGTTGCTGTTTGGGGGGCCATTCAGGTCATTGATTGCTCATTGGATATTGTAGTCATGGTGCTGCTGTGTTTATAGACAGAATAAGAAGTGTAGGAGTATCAGCCTCATAGGAGGCCATGCAGTAAGAATTACGGTCCTAGGTACTTCCCATTGAAGGCTAAAGGAATACATAGGTGGTTTTCAGATATGAGCAGTGCACGAAGGATCTAAACCTTTGGGCAGTTTGTAAGCGTTTTGAGTTCATCATTATAGGACCTAAATAAATAAATGTGCCTTTGCCTCACTGAGGAAGGAGAAAAGCTATTCAAAACCACTGCCTGACTGTTGGGCATTGTAGCACTCACATTGTCATAGCGATGATCCATATATGATGGATCCTTTTTCTTTGGGATCCCAATGCAAGAAATGTTAAATTCTTTATGAAGTCTGCTCCAGCAGATGGTGAGCATCGCCATGATGAAATTTTGCTACTGATCTCACTGTAAGGCATTTCTGGAAGTGCCAGAATGTTTTCAGAAAATGTTGACTAAAATCTCACTTTAGAAATGACTGTTGCATATATTAGAAAAGGATATGATATTGCCAGTGTACATCTTGCTGTGCCTCTGTTTTATCAGTGTAGTCACATTGTTCAGGGCTGATCTCTGATCTCAGGTTTGAAGAGTTATTTGTTAGAAAACAACCATGGGAAAAGAGAAGGAGAGAAATAAAAAAAAGAATCACCCACATTCTGCCTGAATTCATATCTCAGATTTCCCACATCCTGGTATTTAGTTTCTCACAGAGTTACCAATGGTTGATCTCATGGCAGGATTAGTGGGAAGAAAAATGAGAGCTCCATTGAAACCAGACTTGAATCTGGAAGGAAGGAAGGAACATGTGAGCTCTAGGACCAGGGAGATATCAGATTCAGGGCAGTGAATGGCTTCCACCCCTTCCCCTTCCCTGATTCTCATGCTTATTTTGAGGCAAATTCTGGAAACTGAAATCAGAACAGCAAAGACACAGTTAAAGTGAGTTAGGGGGCTCACACATTGCTTTAATAGTCTCCTGAGAGCTCTGTTATATAGTGAGGCATTAACTGTAATTTATATTAGTATTTTTTTATGTTTAGAAAGAGGAATAGATTAGCATTGAGGTATAAATTGCTGTAAATCTGTCTCAGTCCTAAAAGAAAACACATTTTGAATGCATGTTTTCACCAGGATACCTTCTCTGATTTGATTATAGAATATGATAGAATGTGATCAATTGGAAAAGGAATTCCCATAAAAGGTTCTATAATCAAAAGGAAATAATCACTATCTATTAAGTTGGACAGCTTCACTCACTTTGAATCAGATTATCTTGCCTAGAGAAAGAAAAAGCTTTGTCCTGTGGTAGCAGGACACTGTAGATCAAGCTCAGAAAGTTGGGTTGCTGCTCTATGCTGAGGAGGGACCAAACTTTCTCACCCTTTCCATCAGATTGTACGGAGATATTCAAGAGTTGAAAAAAACCTTTAAATGCATCCCTCTAAGTGCTTTAGGAGTTGAAGATATTAAGATGACAAGAAGAGTATGTCATTAAACCATAGCTACCCTTTTGGATTACCTGATATTTGTAGATTTATTGGCAAGGTGGCTTAAATTAGGGATATATTTTTAGCCAGCAGCATTACATAATAAAATAGCAGCTGAATTCTTTGCAGTAAAAAAAGAGAAGGGGCGGGGGGAGTTTATTAAAACCAACACAAACCTCTCTGATTTTGCACTTTCATCTGCACAAAGAGGTGCTCCATGGTTACACAATCAGTAAAGTTTGCAAGAGAAGCATTTCCATTGCCCCACTGTGCTCAGGAACTGTCGCCTGCCTTCTGCTGCAGACCTGCTGTTTAGTCTGAAACTGAAAATTAAACCCAGAACTTCAGCTCTCAAAGTTAAATGCTCTGCGTTGCTGGAAGCACACAGCCTTGCCAGTGTCTGTGTGGCAAGATCCATGATCAAACTCTTCAGATATTTTTAAAAGCATTTAACAAGTCTGCTAAGCTTTATTGTTTTTGTTTTGGTTTGCACTTTTTTTAAGAAAAAAAATCATTTTCTGAATTATACCAGAAAGTCTCATGTGAACTGTCCTGAATCAGCTCAGAGAGCCTGGCTTGCTATCTTTCGGAAATATGTTTCTCATTTTGGAGGGCTTTTCTGAGAATGGCTCTGGCAAGGTAGAGCCCTGTACATTAAAATCTCTCCTTCAGAAACAAACAAACAAACAAAAAAAAACAAAAACAAAACCAAAAAAAAAACCCAACAAAACAAACAAAAAAAAAAGCCAGGGGAGAGGAAGAGCAAGGATGGTAGTGGCAGCAGACCCCCATGCTCTGCCCTGCTGAGGGCTGCCCTGGTGGGTGGCAGCATGTCAAGAGCCGCTCAGCCTTGTGGCTGGCACTCATAAAAATGCCACCATTGCGCTTCCACTGTGAAAGGTGCTTTTATCTCCCCTTCCTGCAGCCCCTTTCCAGTGGGTACTTGGGACTGGACCCGGCGGCTGCTGCTCGGCCTTCCCGCATGGCTGGACCCTAATGAGGTGTGTGCGGCTCTTGGCTGCAAGTTTTCAATCTCTTTCTTATTACTTCAAAGCTGCTGCTCCAAGGTTCAGACAAGTTTGATCACTTGACAAAATCTCTCAGCTGGGATTCAAAAGGGAAGGCACTTTATTTTATTATTTATCATTGCAGATAGATAGCTGCTCCCAAACTGCTGTTGCCAGTGGCTCCTTGGGCAGACCCACAATGCTTTTTTAAGTGATAAAGGATTGAAGGTGAATAACTTCTGGCAGTTGCTTCCTGTCTGTAACAAGTGGTCGATTTTAGGGGGAAAAGAAAAGCAGAATCAAAATCAAACAGGCCTTACTTTATTTTTCTTTTCATGTTCTAAATTAAGATGGGGAGGGGGGCAGAAGCTAAACGATGTGGGTTTGACCTCAACTTCAAAGCCTCTACTAGTGTTTCTGTGCTCCATTCTGGGAGACCTTTGCTGTAGTCTTTCCTCTGTCATTCAGCATAAAATATGTACAGAAACTGGTGCTATGTTGAGTACCTCAAGGGCTCAGGGGGAAGGCAGACTCCCTCAGGTTTACCTGTATGGGCTCCAGTATCCTTTCGGGCTTTTCCATCTCCAGTGCCACAAGAAAGCAGAGCTAACGCAGTCACCCACAGCATTTCAGTGATCTAGACAAGTCTAAGAATTTTTGAAGGTTGGCATTAGTCTTCTTTTGCTCTTTCATCTGATTATGGGCATACATATTAGTGGTTAGAGACTATTATTAGAGCCTCTGCTTGCCTTATGCTTCAGTCTGGATTTTGGCTGTGAATGCAGAGCAGTTTACCACTCCAGTTTACAGTTTCCACAAGAGGTTTGTAAGAGCAGCTTCTCAAAGTTGGGGTTAGTCCAGCTCAGTTGTATATGTTTCTAACAGCACTGCTGCCTTCTTTTTCTTAATATTTTATTTCCTTCCCACCAGAACTGTTTATATCTTGTAGGGTTGAAGCTCTCCAAGACAAAATACATCTCTGTCAGTGTTAGCATAGCACCTGCAATTGCTTCAAGCACCATTTTCACTTTAGGCCTGTGCTTTGCAGACTTTAAATGGTGTTTCCTACAAAATTCTTCTGAGCAGTACTGAGATTTTGCTGGAGATTTTCAGTCTCCGTTTAATCACATGGGGAACAGATTTTTTTCAAAGTGTTTTGACCTGCTTAGGTCAAAAAGGCACTTGCTCTACTCAGATGCCAAAACGCGTTTAAGAAATCTGGCCTGACGTAATTTAGACAGCTGAGTCTCAATTTCAAAAGGCTTCAGCTGCACAGGCTTTGGTGCTGAGCGACCTGCTGCCTTGCAGAAACCTCTTTGCTGCATTAACTTCAGGGCTACTCTAAAATCCATGGCAAATTTGGACACCTGAAGCTGAGGTTCATTCAAGCCCATCTGTAAGAGAAGCTGAGAGGCAGAAACCAAGGCAGGTAATTTTTAGGATATCTAAATGTCAGTCAGCTTAATTCCTGTTTCTGGAAGTTCTCAGTGTAAGCCCTCCTGGATTTAAAAATCCTGTGTCAGATAAGCCCTTTCTATCAAAGTAACCAGAGAGACTCATTATCACTCCATTATATCAAACAGTACTCCTAGTGGGACATAAGCTAGGAGATAGAGAAATGCTTTTGTTTCCCCCTTAATCTAACAGGAAGAAGATACTTGAATCTGTATTTAAAATAGCTGTTCTAACTTAAAGAGGAGTATTCTATCCTGTCCTGTCCTGTGGGAATCCTCCTGGGCAATGTCTTGGTCCCTTCCAGTTAACTGAACCGGTTGCTTAAGGACCATAACTTGGCCAAGCCTGGTGAGACACTTCCTCCAGAAGAGGAAGGGGGATCTGTAGGAGTGGTTTCCAAATGTGCAAGTATGGTAACTCTCTCTGACCTCTACTAGCTGAGTCCCAGCACAGCCCCAGCAACTTCAGTCTGTCTGCCTCAGCTACTTCATTTCCTCCAGCAGCTGGGGATGTGGATTATCCAGTAATCCCCATGAGTAGCCTTTTTGCTAGTCAAGCAGTGCTATTCCAGCAGTAAAAGGAGAGGACACACTTAATTTGCTTACTAACTATGCAACTCAAAAACCACATGCTGGTCACCTGCAGGACAGCATCAGTTTTTTGCTTTATTCCCTCTACTCGCTTTCTGTCTTTGACAGAATATTTGATTATTTATATAAAAATAGAGTGTCTTCAACAGAAGAAAATGCATGCTCTGTACACAACAGTTTAATGGGGAGACTTCTTCCTAGAAGAGAGAAAACCCATCTTGAAGTATCTACTTCAAATCAAAGAGCAGTGGGATTTCGAAACAAGTCTACATGTGAATTTCCAAACCACTTCTATTGCATTCATGCATACTCTTATTTTTGCTGTCTTTTGTGCCTTTTCTTCCTGAGCGTGAAAACTTTGAGGACATTGCTAAATCAAAATGACCTTAAAGACACTTGCTATCCCTTAGACTGCTCCCAAGAGTATTAGGCAGCTCTAAACATGCTCACCAACAAGCATGTGGGCATCAGTAAAGTCAAGCAGCAGCTGCTTACTGCTGTCTAAATATTGAACTCATGCTATGGTCAAATCTGTGACAAAGTGGGTCATTAAATGCTAAGTCCATAGGAACTTAAACATTTAAATCAAAAATGTTGGTTTGCAGTCCCTAAATCTCAACCCAAAACTGCCCCATCATCTGCCTTTTTTTCTGTTTGTCTCTCTGTATTCAATGTCATTTAAGTACTTGAAGTTTTACTTCCTTGGCATGGCCTGCTCACCATCGGCTTTCCCATGCCTTAGTCTATGACTACAGAAACAGTGCTGAGAGAGGGCAGGGCATCACAGAACTGCTCTGTAGGCGGAGTTTTTAACTGTTTTGCTACTCACCAAGCTAAAGAATTCGTGCTCCTTCCACCATGCAAGCACTTGCAGTGCACAGAAATTGCTTGCTTGTGGGCTGGCTTACTTATATGTGTTTGAATACAGATTTTCTGTATTGACATTTCCTTAAAATCGTGTTTTAATGCAGGAGTAAGAAGAGTTGTGTGGCTGTCGTGGGTTTGCCCTGGGCCAATTTTTCTCACCCCCCACACAATTACTATAAGTTGAGAGAAGGTTTATGCAGACAAAAGAGATTTTATGTGGGGGAAATAATATTAGTATTTATTGTTAACAAGATAAAAACTAAAGAATTATACATACAACAATTCTAACTAGGCAAAAGTGTTATGTATTTACAGGAGTAATCTTCCTCCCTTTGTATCAGTTCAGGAGGAGAAGCAGTCACTTTTCTCCTCTCAGAGCTAGAGGTCTTCCAAACAATTCTGCATCATTTGAAAGTTCTTCTTCTATTACCTCTAGGACAACAGCTACAATTCATCGCAGCTGGAACTGTCTTTCTCTCTCTCTCTCTCCATGTCGACCTCAGGGCTGGGCCTACCCCCTCCGGGGATAAGACTGGAGGCTGGGGGTTACCCAGGCCCTGTGGGGTCCTCCATGGACTGCAAAGGGACATTTGCTTTACCTTGGTCTTCCCACAGTGTCACAGGGGATAATGGTTTTTGAGTCCACCCCTGTTTCCTGTGGTGTCCCAAATTCAGCTGCACTAGCATGGATCCCCTCACTGTGTTCACAAGTCCTACCTGGGCCGACTTGCTCCAGCATAGGTCTTCTCTCCATGGGCCACAGGTCTCTGGCAAGAGTCTGTTTCATCTTAGGCCTCCCATGGAGTCATATCTTCTTCATGCTCTAGTGTAGGCTCCTCCATGAGCTGCAGGGGGGTCTCCTCACTTCAGTAATCTTCCACAAATGGCAGGGGTTTTACTTTTCAGCCTTTTCCCTGCTGAAGAAAGAGAGAGGGAGAAGGGGGGAAGGGCCTTCCCCTCCCCTTTCGAGCTTCTCTGTCTTGCGGCTGCCAGCTCTGACCTTGGAAGCTGCGTTATCTCTCTGCTTGGAATTCTTTCTGCAACAGTCTTGTCCAGGCAGTCTTCACTCTGTTACACATCTCGGTCAGGGGGGCTTCAGTGCTACACCTGCCCCCGGCCCACGGCCGAGGGAGGAGGGAGGCCTGGCCCCACTTGGGGCCTGCTGCCTTCCCCTACATGACTCCTAATTCTTCTTGCCACCTCGTGGCTCTTATCTCTTCTGCATCACAAAACCTTCTTTTCCGATTTCTTAAATATGTAATTGGCAGAGGCGTTACTAAAACTTTTGATTGGCTTTGTTCCGGAAATCCACCTGGCAAAACTATTTTCAGCCCCGGGGGGGGCTGGTCAGCAAACCCATGACAGTGGTCTTTTCTATATATGGTCATGGTGATCTCTTCTGCCTTAATAAATCCTTACATCGTGATATGTGAAGTATATCTGCAACAATTTGAGCTCTGAATCCAGCTTCTGGAATTCAGCTTAGCCTTACAGCTTAGTAATACTGTCACTGAGCTCGCTGTTGTGTTTTGCAGAGAGTACAGTAGCTTGAAGCAGCAGATCCCATCCTAAGCTTCACGCAAAGGAAACAGACTACTCTGAGTGTCTGTCAGCAGTTTGGTGCATTGGCTGTGGAGCAGTCAAGATGGCACTGTGTCTCAGCTGGGCAGAGTCTGGGCCCCTGCATTTGCTATAGAAGGCATTTGTTTCTATCCCTGTATTTCAGGGTCTTCTCTGAAAATATAAGCTTGCATGCCAGCAGATTTCAGAGCAGTTAACAGCAGACAATGGTCCACAGTTTGCAAGTTGCTCTTGTCAGCAGTTCTTTTTGACGTATCTATTCAAGCTTACCCTCTTGAGCTTAGCAAGCAGCGAGCAAAATCTGTGCCGATACTTTATTATAAAACAAAAGCTCTGACAAATTCAGAGGCTCCATATACAGCATTACTGTGATCCTGAAGTTCATTTCACAAAATGGGTTCTAGTTTTTTAAATCTGCAGTTCAGAAATTCATGAGCAAAAGGTGAAAATACTGAATTGCCAGCTAAATTGCCAGTGAGTTTCATGGGGCAAAGACAATTATTCTTAAAGCTTTGCCCCAGGGTATTAGAACAGAACAAACATTTTTACAAAAATGCCAGTTACCCTTCTGCAGGTTGGAGAATGCTTCTCTCAAAAACCAATAATCGTCTCTTTATCAGGTTTTGTTGTAACCACTTTGTGTGAGTCCAGCAAAAAAAGGAATGCAGAGGACATACAAAGACCAAACTAAATACATTTGTTCTTGAGGTCACTAGGATGCTACTGGCTGCTTGTACTTCCAGAAAAATAGCTGCACCAACCAAATGTGGATAACCAAATGGAGATCTTGGGGTCAGGCGATGACTTTGACCTGAAAAGATGTTGAAGTTTAAATACAGTAATTTGTGGCACAGCTTTGTTCTAGATAGTGCCACTTCTGAGCCTGAGGAGTGAATCACAGGATCACAGAATCGTTAGGGTTGGAAGGGACCTCTGGATATCACCTAGTCCAACCTCCTGCAAAGGCAGGGTCACCTAGAGCAGATTACATAGAAATGCAAGTGGGTGGGTTTTGAATGTCTCCAGGGAGGGACACTCCATGACCTTCCTGGACAGCCTGTTCCAGTGCTCTGCCACTATCACAGTAAAGAAGTTCTTCCTTATGTTGAAGTGAAACTTCTTGTGTTTTAGTTTATGGCGAGTGCTCCTCGTCCTGTTGCTGGGCACTACCAAAAAGAGCTTGTCACCATCTTCTCAACACCTGCCTTTGAGATATTTATATTCATTAGTGAGATGCCCTCTCAGTCTTCTGTTCTGTAGAATAAACAGGACCAGTTCCCTCAGTTTCTTCTCATAATAGAGATGCTCCAGTTCCTTAATTATTTTTGTTCCCCTCTGCTGGACCCTCTCCAGTAGCTCCTTTTCTTTCTTGTACTGAGGAGCCCAGAATTGGACACAGCACTCCAGATGTGGCTTCACTAGGACCTAGTAGAGGAGGAGGATCACCTCCCTCAACCTGCCGGCCACACTCTTCCCAGTGTGCCCCAGGAACCTGTGAAGTTCATGTGCTAGTGCTTATCATTTTGCATATTTCTGCAGTATACACCAGTTCATTTTTCCACAGTGGAGAAACTTAAAAAGCAGAGATGCAACTTTATAGATCTGAAGAGGGTTCATGGATCCACAAATCCTAACACAGTTGTTCTGTGCCTGTTGGGTGTCCATAGGGATCACAGGCAGCCACACAGAGCAGGTGGGCATGACACAGGAGACCAGCACCTTTCTGGCCTATCTGCTAGTTACCAGATGAGATATGCAGGGCATCTAAAACAGCCCCAGGCTCCTATCTTCAGGCAACCAGATCCCACCCAGGTTGTCATATTTTAAAATTGTGTGTTGGGCAAGCCCAAATAGGCACTTCTAACTGAAGCCCGCTGTCCTGCCTCCTGGTTCTTTTTGTTACCTTCACCACTGTTAAATCAGGGCTAACAACAGCGGTACCAGTCCCCTGCAGAGTAGCCCTTCTGAGGGCAGATACCTTCTGTGAGTCATTGTAAAACATATGTCCTTTCCCTCCTGCTGGAGCCCACCATATGTGAGAGTTGAGGGTCCAGACCAGTGTCCACATTTGCCAGCCCCTTGCCAGCAATATCGCTCAAGAAAAGACTTGTTAAACATCTGTGCACATAGGAGCTTTGGAGAAAGCTGCCTTGCTCTGTTTTGGGAGAAACACCAGCTCTCTATCACTCCCTGCTTGACAGAGCAGTTATAGCAGTTAAGGGTGGAAACAGCTCAGGGTCCTGGCTCGCAGTTTGTCATACAATATCATGCTATGACCTGTAGCAACTCAGGATAAACATACCCATGCATGGCACCCTTGGATGACCAAGGACAGTATGTGCCAAGTAAAACTGCTTCTGCGGCAGGTCCCTGTGTCAATCAGCCCCTGAGGATACATGTATGGGGATGTACACACAGATGCACAGGAAGTCACCTGGGATATTGTCTTAGAAGCAAGAATAAAGCCTGAGATATGCATGTGAGTATTTACCCTGCCCTACAGGTGTTTGTCCTATTCACCCTGAGCTCTTCATGGCTATGGCTTTCCTGTTAGCCGGATTCAACATGGTTTGTAGCTTTCTCAGGTTTCTCTTTGCAGTCTGTTAGCCCAGCCTCTTGCTAGCTTGCTGCAACAGAAAACAAACAAAACAGGGGAGTAGCCCTTCAAGGCAAAACTGGGTCGATGAACATTTATGTTCAATTAATACGTCACCATTCTGCCTCCACAACTACAGTGAATGCAACTAAAAAGTGAGAACAACCTGTAACCCGAAACCTTTGCTTCTTGGCTTAAGGTTCTTGTGATGTTGTTGCTGAATTTATGCTCTGCATGGCTATCACGCTCTGACTGACTTGGATTTCTAATGTCTAGTCTAATGACCATGCTTTCCTTCTTAATTTTTTTCCTTCTCTCCAACATTATCAGAAGCATTTCAGGACTTACAAAGTATTTAAATCCCGCCCCATTTCCTCCTTCAACTTTTGACACAGGGACCCCCTATGATACACAGTTATGCCATCAACCTTGATGGGGATCTGTGATGACTTGCAAGTTCCTGGAGGGTGCCTACTGATGCTAAAGCATCCTTCCCCTGAGGTGCCCAGTGCCAGACTGCCAAGCCATGCACTTTAGTGAATCTCTGTCTGAAATGACTCAGCACAGAGCTGGTTTTCGATTTCCACAGGTTGCAGAGTTCTCAAAACTCCTGGCCCCCTCCGTCTTTTGGGAAGTGTGTGTGCGTATGGATGCTGTAGAGGTAGAGGGTGGGTTAAGAATCATAGGTGCGCAACCTTCTGGTATTTGCAACCAATTTTTCACAAGTGCAAAAAATCCCTCTCTGTTCCTGCCCTGTACATTTGTATTTTCTCTTTCAGTTCCTCTACTGACTTCTTCCTTTGGCTCCCTCCATGCATGTATGTCTGATTTGTGCTATCCCTTTGTTTGAATTGTAAGCACTTCAGAGCAGCAATCATGTCTCCATCTGTTGTCTTGACAAGAGACTTACATGATAGTTTGGTTTAAATCACTCATCTGTAACTGAGCTATCTTAGGCTTTTGCAAGGAATGAACAACAATCTGAACCCTTTGGCAGCTTTTTTTCATGAAAAAAGTCTTTCCCAAGACTGATGTGAATTTGAAGTCTGCCAGTCTCAAATATTTTTTAATAATTAGTTTATTATTTATATATTTGGGGGGTTATCTTAGTTTTTTGTTTGTCATCCTTCGAGGTACTACAGGTATACACCCTTGCATGCACGTATGCAGATGAGAGCAACTCTTCCTTTATTGCATGAACACATACATATGTATGAAGGAAGAGCTTCTCATTAATTTCCTTCGTCACTACAGCAGGGGCTACAAGAAAAAAAAACACTGTGAGATTCACAGGATAAAGCACTAGAGTGGATGGCTTTTTAACTAAAAAGAGCTCTCTTGTGGCAACCCTGGCTTGGCTTTGAAGTATGTCCTTCCACATACTTTGCCTCTCCCCCATCCTTCTTAGACTGTGATCGGAAGTCTACCTTCATGGAAAATGAGTTCATCAGGTTTCAGTAGTCTCCTGACAAGCCAAGCATAAAACAAAGAGAGCGGCTGCTCTGCACCCACACGTGTGCTGCTGCCTTCCAGGAAACAATAATCAGAGGCTCAGGGCTGACCACAGTGCTGTAAGAAATTAAGCATGTGATCATCATCAAATATCAAAACATGTCTACCTGTATTATGTTAAGAGCACGGAACCCATAGTTGTAATTTTTAACTGAAATACTTGGCTTGGAGGCAAAGCTGGGGTTTTCCACGATCATTCCGAGTTATGAATTACCAAGTCTCAAACCAACATATTTTGCACTGTCTCTCCACGTGCAGCCCAAATCAACCCTCGGCTAGGTGCCTTATTTTTATTCTTGACTGAAATGTTGTAACAATTACTGGATTCGATAGGGTGTGAGCTCAGATCCCCCCAGCCCCATGGCACCAGGGACAGAGTAAAGTTCACTTGATCATTTTGTGAGTTGGGGATCGTTTTTGTTGCAGCACTGCAAATATAACCTGCTACAACTGGACACAAGTTCTTGTGAGGAAGAAATTGTTCATCTTGTGATAGATCAGTGTCCTCTGGAATTTAAGTATTAATTGAAAATTTAGGGTCAGAGGGCAGCCGGCACTTGATTTTGCTCTTTCCTCCATCCATGGCTTTGATCATGCTACATATTTCTTTGTGTCTGGTGCTCAAGATAGTACCCCAAGGTCACAGCCTGGTTCCTAGTCAAGAAGTATAAACCTACTGGCTTAAATATCTGAGGCCCAAGCTTTAGCAAGGGTGGGGGCATGAAGGAAGAGGAGGGAGCATCTCCTTCATGCTTTTCACTTTTCCCACATAACCCAAAGCAGACTAAACAAAACCAGTGTGAAATCTCATGGCTTGATGCTGCTATGGTTATATTTTTTAAGCTGTCATCCATTCATTTATAGTTATGTTTATTCCCTGAGTTTACAGCTTTTTTTTCAGCTTTTTCTTGCAGTGAGGTGGGGGGGAGGTCAGAACCTTCTGAAAGAAGATTGCGGTGATCAGTGGCCTGTGATTAAAGCGCAGTGTTTTTCCTTGATGCCGCTCCTCTGCAGCAGTGTCACACATGGTAGCATTTAGGAGCCCTTCACAGCTGAGGTGTTTCAAACACTAATGAATGGAAGTTTGGTTGCATAAGGCAGGCAAGCTTTAAGGCAAGCTTTGCTGAATGGTGTACTGTAGCGGCCTGGGAAAGGAAGAGAGTTATAAATTGTGTCAGTTAGCCACCCAGACAAAATGAAGCCATGTGGAAAATCAAATCTATTAAAGTATGAAGACTGTTATAAGCTGTTTTAAGCGGTCATTCTTCAAAGGTCTCAGTTGGCTGAGGAGGCAAATTCCTCTTCTTCCTAGATCTTTTTCATGTGCTGTCTTAGGCAATGATGTGCAGTGTTTGATAAAAAACAACTTTTCACTGGCAGCCCCTTTTATTATAAATGTTTACTGCCCCCGGTTCACCATCCATTTCCTGAAAGGTACTGCACATTCATTAAAAAAATCAGGATAAGAGCATCACATTTGGTCAGGCTTGCTGAAGGTAAACGTGAAGCAGTAGAAGGGCCAGTGAGGAGGAGAAGGAGAGCAACAGCTTAACATTGGATACCTGCTCAAAATGCTTTCTGTTTTCTAGCTGCCCATGTCTGCTGGCCATAGGAGATCTATGACAGAGCATGGCACAGATTACTTTTTCTTGACATCTTCTAGGGTAGAAGAAAAGCCTGGCAAGGCAAAGTGGTGGGATCAGAGAGTAGGGTACCTTCCTGTCCTCCCCAAGTTGGCTTCTTGAGATGTCACAGCAGCTGTAAAGAGCATTTTATTAGCTCAGGAGGTAATTGTTAGCTGTGTGAGAGAACAGTGAAGCAGCAGCCTAAGATGCATGGTCATATTATTATCATATATTGTTCCTATTTGTGTATTCTAGGAAGAGACTGAAGAAACGTCCTCACAAGAGTCTGCAGAGGAAGACTAGGACACCGCACCATGCAATTTCTACCTCATCAGCAGTCTTTTGAAGGGAGAAGACACTGCCTTGACCACTTACTTTCTATTGCCATGATCTTTCCACCTTTGCCTGTAAGGGGGAGTGGGAGGGGGGGGGGGGGCGAGGGGAATCACATAACCTTAAAAAGGATTTGACTAATCATCTTTGTAATCCCTTCACAGTCCCAGGTTTAGTGAAAAACTGCTGTAACACAAAGGGGACACAGATTAACGATGCAACTTTTAATTACTGTTTTCTTTTTTTCCTATTAATAGTTTGAGTTGCTAAGTAAGGGTGATTGGGTCCAGAAGAGCTCCAAATCAGGTTTATGTCATTCACTGCACTACATATAAACAAGAAACTTTTAACACAGTCATTATAATGGGCATTGAAATAGGAAAGGCTGGGTGTTGTAACACTTATGCCTTGCGACACTTCCAGCAACCCACTCCCTACTTAATGAACTCCCTGTTTTAGATCACCAAAGATAAGGGATAGATACTACTCTTTTTCTTTTGTAACCTTCTTGTAGACTTGTTCTTGATTTATTTTTTTTTTTTGGTAAGACTTACTGTTGTTTCAGGAAAAAAATGAAAGCTGATCTTTCACTTCATTCAGCTGGTAATCAGAAGAAAGAAATAACACGAAAATGGTACTTTCATTTTGCAAAACGGGAAGAAAGACAAAGATACGTTGTATAGTTATAGATACAAACATATCAGCAGAAATAGTAGTAAACAAAATGAACAGCCCTTATCACCTGGATAATAGGAAGCCAGGGAGTTGGCTCTCTGTAGAGCAAGGCATTTTCTATGGAAACAAAAATGACTGACACCAAACTCTCTTATGCCATTACTGACTAAGTCTTTATCGATAAAGCTGTTTTAAAACATACAGAATGGTACCTAAAAATTAATCATACATTTATCTGAACAAAAATAATCCAGATTTTTGCTTAGTTTTAACTAATTCTCCTCACCCTGTACCAGTATTTTGAAAGAATTGAATATCTCATTACTCATCAGTCACAATGTTAGAACCAACACCATGTACCTCAGCTAAGCTCATGCATTACCTTAAGCAATGTATTTTGACATAGGATGGTTCACTGAGCACCTCTGTGCCAGTGGCATTTGTCCATCTTTTCATTCAAAGCAGCACTTTTAGCACCAGATGCAATATTACCCCACTATTCAATACTACCTCTGATTTTTACAAATAACTCAACAGACTGATAAATACATGCTGCTATACACATTCAATGCAGGAAATTTTTATTGGGTAGATAACAATGAGTATCTGCATTCTCCCCTTCTTTCTATTTCAACATTATTTGCAGTTAAGGAAGCAATGTGTTTTTTTTGTTTTTCAGCATGACTATGTGTTTTTCTTTCTCTTGATTTGTTTGGGTTTTTCTCTTTGTGTGGGTTTTGGGGGTTTTTTGTTGTTTTGTTTTATGTACTTATTCTCTGCTAGACTTCTGTGTAATGTATTGTTAACTTGAATATATTTTTGTACTGAATTGCTGATAAGTTTGTGGAATAATTTTCTTCAGTGACACTACATGACATAGAAAAAATTTAGCTGTAATGTTTAAATATTACTGTCCAAGTTTGTACCTCAAGTGAATTGTTTAAAGGAATGGACTAATTGATTGACAAAGACCTACCTCCAGACTTTAAATGGAATGAACTTGTAACTTTCAGCATTAGTTTTGAGATGTTTGAAACAGTTAGGACTGCAACTAATCCCTAATTCAAAACTATTTTTGTAAAATAACTTGTGGAAAATGAACACATTTTAAATTACTTTCATATTAAAAAAAAAAAACCTAACAAAAAAAACCTTCAAAGAAACTTGAAGCTTTGTAGGTGGAAAGCAGCAAGCTCAGCTTTTGCATAATGCAATCACAAATATGTGTTTAAAAAAAATAATTAGTAGATTGTAAGAAAATACTTGACAAGTATTTTCATGTATTTTAGACATATGTTTGTAATGTTTCAGCCAGATTTATTTTAAATGCTTCTTATGTAGAGGTTTTTTATTTTCCCCTCTCTGGCTTTTGTTGTTCCTTCTCTCTCTTCTCCCCCCCTCCAGTTTCATTTTCTCTATTTCTGTTTTATTTCCCTTCTTCCTCTCTTTTCTAGTCAGTACTTTGTACCATTGTATTAATAACTGGGCCAGGGTAGTTTCTCAGGAAGGCATCCTTTGGTATGGCTTTAGTACCAAGCCAAATGCAGTTAAAGATAACTACTTACTGGCTTCTTCCAAGAGGCAGTGTCAAGAAATACAGACCTCCTCGAAAGACTGAGAGGGTTCAGTAGTGGAAATTGCTGAGAAAGAGCTGATCGGAGTATCACAACTAGACATGTTAATATTAAGTGAAAGAGAAATTCTAGCTATACAGTAGCTCTAACAGGCCAATTCCAGTGTCACTTGAAGGCAGTAAAAGGAATTCTGCTGACATCAAAGGGCATTGAATCAAGCCTTAGCAAGTTCCTTTTAGGATTTAAGGGGTTTTTTGCATTTTCTAAAACCACAGTATTCAGTGGATGACACAGAAATAATTGCTGGGTGTATGTCACTCTTCAACCTCCAAGAGACTTACCACTCTGATGAACCCAATCTTACATTTTCTATATATTGTAGTACAATCGAAACACATTACTACCTCTTAGGGCCTACTATACCTCATTTTTTCAGACTGAAAAATTGCATGTGACCATTGACTCAGTGAGAACATCATAAAATTTTTTTATATGTATAGTTTATTTTTGTGGGAGATAAATTTTATACGACTGTTCTTTGCTGTTATTGGTCACTGCTAACTATGACTGGACATGTAACTCTTCTACCATTCCTGCAAGAGAGGTGTGTTTGCAGGAAAACAAAAATCATTTCAAGATGTTTAACTACAGTGTACTTTTCCTTTTGAGTGTCTTCTAACTTTTTGCTTTTTTCTTCATGTAGAGTTGCTGTCTATGATTGTACTTCAAATCGCTTGCTTGTTGAAAATGTTCCTTTAATGGATTATCACAGTCTGTTCAGCACAATAAACATAATAGCCTCTGTGATCCCCATGTTGTTTGATTCCTAGACTTTTGTCACAGTTCCATAAAATGAATAATAAAGTTGGGTCACAATGACCAAATTTGTAAAATCTTTACATACAAGTAGCCTTTTTTTTGTCCTAGGACCATAGGCATGTGCCTGAGAAGAAGTGCATTTGCTGTTAGGGGCACCAGGGGTGGGCGCTTAACAGAGGGACACATCTCATGAGGCTGCCCAAAAGGTTCCCATTCCTGGCCTGGAACTCACTGTGCCAAGCTAAGGACTAAACCATGCACTTGGGGACCAGCAATCCTACCTTCTAGACAGGGAACATCATAGCATGGGCCAGGCTGATACGGGTTTTGTTGCTTGATCTCAGACCCACCTCTAGGGAGTCCACCAAGTTGACAAACCTCCTCTTTTTAGGCAAGATTGAAAGATTGCAGTTTGCATCCTGGTTCATGGAGTTTCCATTATGCAGCATTAGTTAGAAAGAGCAGGTACTCAGAGCAGCAGACACAGGGATGTGACTGGGTACAGTCTGCAGCACAAATTGAAGAGCTCAGGAAACTGCATTAAAACTCACTGCCAAGATTGCCACAGGCAGGTTGGGCAGGATTTTTCTGACTTCTCTTCTTCATTTGCTCTTACATGGTCACTTGGCCTGTTACAGTGAGATTTAAAGTCATAGAATCATAGAATTGAATCACAGAATATCCTGAGTTGGAAGGGACACACAAAGATCATCAAAGTCCAGCTCCTGGCCCTGCACAGGACAGCCCCAAGAATCCCACCATGTGCCTGAGAGTGTTGTTCAAACCCTTCTTGAACTCTGTCAGGCTTGGTCCTGCAACCGCTTCCCTGGGGAGCCTGTTCCAGTGTCAAACGACCTCATGGTAAAAAAACTTATCAATATCTAACCTAAGCCGCTCCGACACAATTTGAGGCCATTTCCTCAGGTCCTGTCACTTGTCACCAGAATTAGAACAGATCAATGCCTGCCACTCCACTTACCTTTGTGAGGAAGTTGTAGACTGTGATGAGGTCTCTCCTCTTGTCCAGGCTGAACAAACCAAGTCAACTCTGCTGTTCCTCATATGCCTTCCCCTCTAGGCCCTTCACCATCTTCATAGCCCTTCTTTGGATGCTCTCTAATAGCTTTATATCTGTTTTATATTATGGTGCCCAAAACTGCAGACAGGGCTTGTGGTGAGGCCATTCAAGTGCAAAGTAGAGAAGGACAATCACCTCCCTGATCTGGCTAAGTCTGTGGTGCATGTCCATTGATTCATATTGGCAACCGTTCCACTCTCACCTTAGGGGATTGTCCAGTTACTATTTCCTGGGATGTGTAGGTTTACACATTCTTTGCATTCACTCATTTGCAGACTCTCCATCTAATCTCTGTTGGTCAGATAACCACTGCTTTGCCAAGGGCTTCATGGCATGTTTCCTTTGGGCTCAGTTACTTGTAAAATAACCAAAATACAATCACAAAAAAAGCATTAAGTAGCAACACTCATTTGGTCCCAAGTCAGATGTAAGTAATTACATTAATCACATTGTATTTCCTCTTCTGCTTTGTCACCCTGCTTGATGTATTAAAAGATCGTTCCAATTTTCAGTCTTCCTGGTGGTCATTTTCCCTGTGGTTGCCATCACTTGGTTCATCTTGTTATTTTATCTGGTGTGATGATCCAGCTGTAATCCACTGACCTGATGGATCAGCCAAGTGGCTGAACTTCTGCTGCTCTGTGCTTAACTCCTCTCTACTTCGTAGTCATTCTTCCAGCTTGCTTCACTCCCACTCCCCTTCTCAGGGCATCTCCCAATAAATTTCTACATACTTTATTCCATAGACTATTTGTATGTATAAAACTAATTGGCTTCTGCAGGATTGAGGCCTGTGTTTGTCCAGAGGATGAGTGTACTTTTTCCAAGATGCCTGTGGCAAGAGTCATACTAAGTTTCTACTTTTGTTTTCCACTCCCGTAACATTTCATCCACACAAAGATGGGGGGAATTATTGAAAGCTGGCACTGCCAGTGCCTTGCACACCTTTTTAATTGTCCATAGCTCTTTTCAAAACCAAACCATCTGGTCTAGTCATCATTAGAAACAGGAGCCAGTGCAATGACAACAACATGTTCCCCTGATCACACAAGAGAAGTCAGATTTGTCACACCTCTAGCTTCACCTAAAGCCTGAATGAAGCAATGTTTTCCACCCCAGCACCTCTGCGTATATGGATATAGAATTTTGTCTCTCATTTTTCCCTTTTTTAATGTCCTACCATCTTCCTGATCACAAAATTTTAAAATATACAAAAGTACTTAAAGCATTGTTTTGGTTTAGGAATGGCACTTCTTCTCCCCGCCTCCACTCCCAACGGTGAGAGAGACAAAAGACAGAGAGAGATTACAGGCTGAGATAAGAACAATTTACTGGAAACAGCAATGAGATATGAAAGCACAGTAACAGTAACAATACTAATAACAGCAGTGTACAAAAGAGAGGGTGTTTTACATGCAATGACAACCCAACTGATCCAATATGCTGCAACCCAGAGACAGTGAACAAAATGGCAGCTGTACCCTCTGCTCACCTGCTTTTACCCCGACCGCAAACCATGTCCCTTTTTCTCAAAAGTGGGAATCCCTTATTTCCATCCCCAACAATGATGTGGGTGGTATGGAATAACAACCTAGACATGACCACACAGCTCCAGGCTCCACCCCCTCACAGGTACTGCAAAAAATTAACCCTGTCCTTGGCCAAAACCAGGACAAGAATGTATAGCCTTTAGTAAAAATAAAGGTCCAATTGCTTTATGCATTCTTGATTCAGAAATTCTACCATTTGAAGCTTTATTGAACAGGTTGTCCAGAGAAGCTGTGGATACCCCATCCCTGGAAGTGTTCAAGGCTGGGTTGGATGAGCCTTCGAGCAACCTGGTGTAGTGGAAGGTGTCCCTGCCCGTGGCAGGGGACTTGGAATTAGATGATCTGTAAGGTTCTTTCCAATCCAAACCATTCTATGATTCTGTGGTTTATTACATCTACTTGCTCAGTCAAATGAATGTCTGCCACTGTGTGTTACATACACTGTCTGAACAATACAGACATCGAAACACTGAAGATCAGATTGAACAGGGCTCTGAACAATCTGATCTATCCCTGGTCATTGCCAGGGGTGGGACTATTAAAGGTCCCTTCCAACTCAAACTCTTCTATGACTCTATAATCCTATTATCCTTGCTGTTTGGACATTCATAGCCAGCAGTCAGAGTAGGTTAATGCTATTCCTGCCTGGCTCCAGGACTTAGGGGCTGTGTGCCAGGCTAGGAGACAGTAGCGATCGCGAAACTTCAATCCTCTTGCCACCCCACCTCACAGGCACATGAGGAGCAAAACCACCCCATGCATTCACTCCACCCTGCTTCAGGACATCCCTGTCATGCAAGTCCTGCTCTAGCAGAGTTGCTGCTCCAACCATCCTCATGTCCTCCAGTTGGAATGATGAGCTCTGCTGCTGCTCTTACCCTCTGGGCTCATTCACCTCCATGTGACCATAAGGTTTAACATGTCTTTTTTCTTCACACCTTTTACTTCCCTTTGCCACCCAAACAACCTTTTGGCCTGTTGGAAAGGTTTTTCATTTCTTTCCTTCCCACCTGCGATTTAATGCTTCTCCTTTATTGCTCCAGACTTGCAGTGCACATTTCCAGTATTCAAGAAAAGGAAAGCATCTTCCTGTAATTAACATCCTCTGAAGATACAGGAATGTAATTACAATTACCTTAAAAATAACAGTCCACTATGGCAGAAGTTTAAGTGGGAAGCAATCTGCCTGTTCACACTCTAAAATGAGGTTGCAGATGGTTTTGCTCCAAACCTGCAGCCCAGAATTACAATCAGCTTCTATCTGCTAGAAAAAGCGGAAGTTGAAACATTAGGAGATAAGATACAAGTCTTAGAAGTGCTTCCCTACTAAGGTAGGGCTAATTAAACACAGCTAAAAACATTAGCTCTGTCACATGAAGGAGGAGCTTTACATTGTTAATAATGGTTAGGGTAAAACTGGAGCCAAATATATGCTACATTAAGGCATGCTATTAAAATAATCTGTTAAAGAAAATAACAAATGAAAGCTGGGTGGATCTGAAAAATCAATGGCATACAGAAACATTAATTAGCCAGAGAAGAAACTTAGCAAAGACAGAAGTCCCATCAAAAAACAAGATTATATTATGTTATTTACGAATGTCAGCTATAAAATATTATGTGGGACCACCAAAGATTATGATTTTAATTGAAGGGGGTGTTAATTCAGAAAATCTATTAAATATATATAGCCCTTTAAGGCATTTTATTCTTAGTTCAGGGAGTAGGAAGAAAAATAAGCACATTTTTATTGCATTGGAACACATTTGCCATAAAACCATATTTTTTGCAATATCACATAATAAAAAGTAAAAAATCAACATTTGAAAACAAATCAGCTCAACAGATGCACAGAGGAAGTCACTTTGGCCCTGTATAACTGCAGAATATTGTCTTTAAAGCTACATCACAGTCCAAGATAGAGATTTTATGAGGTCCGACATGCTCGGAAGGTGTTTGCAATTAATTGCTGCTCCTAGACTCGAGCTGTGCTTGGGGCCAAGACAAATTAATGCCTGTCTAAGGCACTAAGACTATTTTTGTCAAAGGTTCATAATGTGCTCATTTTGGGATGGTTTAGGTTTGGCATTTATATCCTAACAAACAGAGAGTAACTTCAGTGAGATCTGAGACCTGGGGAGTGTCACCTGCTGGAGTTCCCCCCATGATGCAGACTTTTGATCTCCCCATATACAGCTGTTGTGTTATGAGCAGTGCCCTTAAGGTTCATCTCACTGTCCGGTTGTAGTCCCCACAGGTCTCAGAGGTACCACCATGACTGGTCAATAAGTGACCCTACATCTTTGCAGGGAGAAAGGGATCATACCCTAAACAAAACTCTGTGTGGTAAAGCTCATGATACAGAACTTGTGCTGGAAGTGGCCATTACAAAAGCCCCGCTCTCACTTCTGCAAGCAGTTTACAATCACAAGGGTCATCTCTATTTGGTTTTGGGTATGTGTAACTCTACAACAGGACCATAGCTGCATCTATATATTTTTAACACTTTTTAAAAAAATGGAATTTTCCAAGGGCTACTGGTGATTCTCCATTATCTGTGCCCCTGGCACACTCAATAAAGTGTTGTATTGTATTTAAAACAACACAGCAATGACACAGCTCAGGGTAGGAGACCAAAATGAATGTCAGAAACCTTGTGTTATCCAGACCAGTACGTAAATTTTTTTAATAAATAAGTTTCAGTGCATCATTATTCACAGTTTTGGAGAGGGAAAAGTTACATTTTCTGATTAAAATCTTTAGAATGAAATTGCTTCATCGGCACTTAATTATCTGTGCTGGGAATGGAAGTTGTCTTCCTTCTATCACAGTCTGACACAAAACACTTCAGTTTGGTTATGTATGCGTGTGTTTTACATGAAAACAGTCCCCATCTTTCTTAACCTATACACAAAATTAAATGGTACAGCTCCTGGTTTCAATAGGAAATAAGAAAAGAAAATAGGAAGATTTCATTTCCTATGGAACACAGGAAGCCTTCATAATCTTTTGTCTATCCCCTTTCCCTTAACAACTTCAAGGCTATTTCCATTCTTTTCAGTAATTATCCTTGACCTGGAAAGCATGATCTCTACTATTGCCTTTTTCTCATGAGGGCTTGACATAGATCAGCTTGTAGTGCATAGATTTACTTTGCACTTCTCTGAACTCTACATTATGGGAAATATCAAGGTCTTAAATACACTCGTAGGACATGCAGCCCTGAAAGTAGCTGGTCATGGATCAGTAATGGCTTTTCTGGTAACATCAAAACCTGCAAATCATGAGGCTAAATAGACACAGTTCGGGGTACACACAAATGACAGAGGCAAGGAATAAAACAGTAATGGGAAGTTAGGTGAAATTTCACTGGAGCTGCTTAGGACAATGAGTGTTAGGAATAATTAATCTATTTCATGGAAGTGAATTCAGCCAAAGTTGCAACCTCTGCTCTGTAGACAAAACCTTGTGAAAGACATTTTATTGTTATTATAGTAAATCATATGGTAAAAAAAAAGGCAAGAGAAAAACAGAAGTGGAGAAAAGAGAGACAGAGCAGGGCAAATGGCACTGGGAAGTGTGGCCAGAGGAAAGCTTAGCAAAAGTGCTTTTACTCAAGTTCTGACTACAAAGACTAAACCTATGAGCAAAGAAGCTGCATATGACTGTTCCTGCTCTGCTTAGGAGACCAGACTCGGCATGTTCTTCACAAAGAGGCAAGCTTAAGACAGGCAATGCCTGACTTGATTTGTCTTTCTAAAGGAAACTATATCCAGGACTCTGAATTTTGGCTAATTGCATAGCTTGGATATGGAAAAGTGTTCAAAAACAGTAATATGCATGCATGCAGAGCTGAGCAGAGGACATCCCAAAGAATATTAGCAGGTGGGAACTGCTTCCCCTCCTCACACCAGCTGTTTGAGATGGAAGGCTGACTATATTGTGCCATTTACAAAACTTGCTTTATTTCTTTATGGAAATTCAGAGGTTGACGCACAGTTCCTAATAATCGTAACATTCTGTTGTTTGCTTAAGCATAGCTATGAGTTAGTCTAGAAAATTTAAAATGAGTTAACAGGTCAATAAACTATTCAGAACTAACCACTCCCTGTCTGCCCCACACTATCACAGCTAGTGCACCAGCTCCATTGCACTCTACAACAGAGTTTCTTTGAAATACCTACTGGTAAGATCAAGATTTCTTCTGAGGTGCCTTTGAAAGCTCACAAGCATGGTACAGTCTAGGAACCTCAGTCTAGATGATAATGATCATCCTGTTCCAAGGACCTGAGGGACTTAGTGCTTTGCAGGGTCTGGTCTTGAACTTGTCTTTGCTCTAGTTCCTTCCCTAAGGCTAGTGTGCTGCACATAGAGTGTTAAACTGGTTAATATGAGGTTTCCCTTGTTGTGGGTTTCTGTAAAACTAACCAGTGGAGATTAAGCAGAGAAAAGCCAACCTTCATCTGAGAACTTATTTTTATAATTCAACACACCTACACCAGCCCCACTGTGTTGCAATGGGTGTTTGAGATGTACAGACTTAATTTTACACTTCTGGGAAGGTGATGCACAGGGATGTAAGGCTATGGTCACCTTAGCTGAGTATCTGTCTCTGTTTCCCAGCGACAGAAGTCCAAAGGCTTCCCTGCTCCAAGGGCACTGAGTCCCCCAGTGACAGGACCCTGTAATTATGTCACCAGTACAAACCTTTGGGATAAGCTGTTCTTCATCACATGCACCAAGACAGTTCAAGTCACTTTGAGACCATCAGTAAAATAAGTGGGTGCCATTACAGTCCATGAAGGTGAAAGGGACTGCACTAGAGCAGCCACATCATGTTTTCAATTGAGACAAACGCCCACTAGCTAAGGAGAGCTGACCCCAGAAAGCAGTGGGATAGTAGTAAATAAAAAAGTTAAGGGTTTGGTGTTGATGAAAAGTTAGTGTGTTGTTCTTCAGTTAAAGGTCAAAGAGTAGCCAGATTAAACAGGTTTCCTGCATTTAGGAGGAGATATGTGTCACCAAGCTTTAGTCATTTAAATGTTAGATGTCTCATTTAAGGTTTTCATCAGCCAGAGGTCAATCTATTCCTTCCTAAAATATGGGTCTAAGCTGGGTGGGATGAATCACTCATCCCTCCCCACTGACTGTTCAGGAAGCTGAGACAGTGATGTTAACTTAGCTCAAAAATGAGGGAATATGGGTCGTTTCCAATTACATTGCTGAGCTGAGCTGAGCACTCCTACTCATGACCAATTGCTCTAACCCTTGCACTCCTCTTCCAGATGTGTCTCCAAAGAGAGATAAGTCAGTTGTCTCAATCACATGCACAGTGTAGGTGCATAAAATCCAGAATGGGATTCAGGCTCTGTGTCCCAGTTTCACAGAAATAACTGAGTGCAGACTGGGAGAGGGACGGGGTCAGTATAGACAGTCATCTCCCCTCTGAGCCAGCACAGCCCATTGCCTGGAGCAATTCCCATACCTGCCCTTTGTATGTCACTCATCAAAGGCTAGGTTAATGTTGTGGTTTAACCCCAGCTGGCAACTAACCCCCACATGACTCACTCTTCCCCAGTGGAGTGAGAGAGACAATCAGAAGAGTAAAAATGAGAAAATTCTTGGATTGAGATAAAGAGAGTTTAATAGGTAAAGCAAAGCTGCATATGCAAGCAAAGCAAAACAACCACTTCCCATGGGCAGGCAGATGATCAACCATTTTCCCCATGTGCCAACTGGACTGATCTCACAGGGAAGTCTGCTGCCTTTCTTGAACTCAGGTAAGAGACATTACTGGAAGACTCCTTAGATCAATTCAGCCCTCTGATTATTAACCACTTCTACAAGTTGTCTTCAACTACCTGAAAAGAGATTGTAGAAAGGTGGAGGTTGGCCTTTTCTCCCAGGCAACTAGCGACAGGAAAAGATGAAATGGCCTCAAGCTGCACCAGGGGAGGTTCAGGCTGGGCATCAGAAAGAATTTCTTCACTGGAAGGGTGGCTGAGCATTGGGACAGGCTGCCCAGGGAGATGGTGGAGTTGCCAACCCTGGAAGTGTTCAAGAAACAACTGGATATGGTACTTAGTGCTATGGTTTAGTTGACATGGTGATGTTCAGTCAGAGGTTGGACTCAATGATCATGGGGGTCTTTTCCAACTTTAATGATTCTATGGTTTTATGAAGCATTTTGTGTAGCATAAAATAGTTGTCTTCTGATTTTTCTTCATTGGATTTCTCTAATTTTTGAAATAGTTCTTCAAATCACCTCCTACAATTCATTAAATAAGAAAGGGTAATTAGCACTGTAGACTAACAAATTTTTGTGTCCTCAATCACAAGTCATTCTGACAAAGTATGCTTATACACAAGACATACTTCATCATCTTCCCTAAAAAAAAAGTTTTGCTGTAGTGAATATAGCACCTACATGAGTAAACTTCAGGCTCTTCCTGTCAAGTCATGTTCTTTGTGGGCTGGTGATGAGCTCAATATGCTCTAAGTTTTAAATTTTCTAGTGGAAAACAACCATTTCAGCTGACAGTTGCTGCTCAGTGACTGCACTAATGTCACAGACAGCAAGGACAAATATTTCAAATAAGAACCAGCACCTTCTTGGAAAGTTCATCAGCACTGCTCTTTCTGATGACAGCATTGACACTCTGAGCCCAAACCTAATCAGATTCCCTCACTTATAGATAATATTGCAGTTAAACATATTAAAACTAGACAGACACTTTCTGCAATTCAGATGGGTTCATTAAAGCCAATGTTCCTTTCAACATACATTGCCATCAGACTCAGTCCTGCTGTGCTGGCTGTCCACATTGGGTTGAGTTTGAGTGAAAACTACATAGTGAAACCTTTGAATGGAGTCTAAACCTCCAACTATGCAGCTCAGTAAAAAAGACTCTAAAAGAAGGCTTTTGAATTATCACTGTCCAGAACCTGATGTCATAACGATAAAACAACATTAGGAAATAATAAAAATACGATGTACCTTTTTCAGTGTAAATCCTCTGTGTCAGCTTCCCAGATGGTGTGAATCTGCATAGCTCTAGGAAATCAATGAAACCACTCTGCCTGATGCCACTGAAGAAGTCAGGCTATCAAACTCAGGCCAAAACAATTTCAGAACCCTCTCATTTGAAACGAAGAGAGGAAAGATGCCCAGGAACTGCAGAGGTAATAGTTAACAGCACTTCCCTGGAGCTCGGGGCGGGTGCTCTAAAGACCACTGAACACCTAGATTAGACCTCAATGAGATACAGCTAGAAGGCAAAGGTATATTCTCATTACACTAGAATAAAAGAGGAATGACCATGCAAAAAACACAGTTTGAGCATGATACATATGTGAAAGGTTTCAGACCTTCTGAGATTTTATTTTTTTTTCATTCATGGGTTATACAAAACACATTCATGCAACCTTAGGTATCTCATGAGTTGTGGTAACTCCAAAACCCCATGAAACATGCGTTCTGCCTTCAAGCAATTTTGGAGTCAGAGACAGAACTTGACAGTATGCTCCACACCGAGTGTTACTATCTGGAGACAGTGGAACATTAATTACCAAGATGGAATTAATTTCAATAGATGCTGTCAATTCTGTAAGAATCAAAAGCCTCATCTTCTCTCCAGCCTTAGAGTGGTCTGCATCAAGAGGCTGGATGTCCACAAAAGCAATAAACCACAGACACTGCGTATGCCCCTTGAAAACCCTTTGGAAACCTCCTTCATCCATGTGCTGTATCCCAAAACCATGTCTGGGGCAAAACACAGGGATGGCACCGACCCCCAAGCTACAGCCCATCCCTGTGTCACTCCAAAACCTGTGCACACCAACTCCTCCTCCACATCCTGAAGGTGAGGGTGACCCCAGAGCTGGGGTGTTGTCATGGAGGTGACCAAGCTAAGCACCCCACCCAAAGGCACACCAGGGAGGAGGTCCCGACTGCAGCAGGAGCCACAGAATCAGCAGAGCTCTACTGTCACATTCAGCGCTGAGCTGTATCATAACTTTACAGTCCTGCAAGATCACAAGGACAAGTGCACATGTGAAAGAAAAGAAAAATATGAACAAGAACCCTAAAACTAATATCTAACAACCAGCTATCATTTTCCAAATATTTTTCTTCTATTAATTTTAAGGGCGAAATCATTTGCTGGTAAATGTGGAATAAAGTAAAACCATCTGCACCATGCTCGGCAGCTGTCAAAAAGCCAGGCAAGCTCTTTGGGTATATAGGCCTGATGTTCAAATCCACTGAAGCTATGCCAGCAGTGTCAAGCACACTGATGAGAACCCTTTCCAAGGGCTGCGTGCAACAGGCCTATTCTATTGTTATGGGAATATTGCTGAGATTAGAAAGGTGTGTTAGAAATCCCACTAAGATGATACAGGTTTGCAAGAAATTAATTTTTTTGAGAGATTACTCATATGGCGCCCATCTATTTTAGAAAGATGCCCCAGGAGAGCAGAGAAGAGACCTCATGTATTGGTGGGATAAGATGCCTAACACAGTATGTAATTTAAACACCAGAGGTCTGGACTTGTGCAGAAAGGGAGAGAAGCAGTTTATAAACATAATTGAGAAGAATGTCTTAATACAAGAAGTAGCTAGCAGATAGCCTGATGGCTAACTTGGGCAATTTGAGCTAAACACCAGCAGTCCCAGAGGAGGGAAAGGTTTGTTGAAAAAAGGAGTAAACTTCAGAGCATATCCCATAGACCATGTTTCTGAGATAAGATTAATGAGTAAAAGGTTGATTTGTACTTCCTGAATTTAAAAGTGCAGATCTCCACGATCATAATGTCTTGCCTGGCTGCTAATATTCATCTGTTAAATAAACATAATGTCTTTTTGGAACATTACCGTAGTGCCACAGTATTTTTCCAGGGCAAACCTAAAATGTATTTTATTTATTTTATAGGATCAGAGCTATCTAGGGAAGAAGCAGAAGGATCAGCATCTTTACTGCAAGGTACTGAAAACAATTCATCTGAAGATTTTGTAACTCTACTGAGACAACCAGCAATTCAACTGGTATAAATATACATTTTTATATACCATTTATTATTATATTATATATTTAATAAATATGGATTTATTATCTATGAGTTTAAAATTTTTATCCTACTGAGCAATCTTTGCAGAGGATAAAAAAGGATGAATTTCTTTTAATCCATTTTAGATTTCCAGACACCTTTCTCCTTGATCACTGTCTGTAGCAAATGACACACAGAAGTTTTGAGCAGCCCTCCCTGTATCCTTCAATATTGCTCACAGCCTGGTCCCTGCACCCTTTCTTCACAGAGGAAATAGCCCAAGGGCAAACTGGGAGCCCTCCCGTTGAGCTTCACAAGCCCAAGTCTCATCTGCAGTTCTCAGGACAAAGCTTGGAGTACATAATGAGATTTGCTCTGAACTCTGGGCATTTTTGATTATACCCTGCATGAATCACAATGTTTTGCCAATTATTATTGCCTCACTTCTTCAGCTCTTTTCTCTATGCAGCCCAAAGGGACAGAATGGAAATGTCAGTGTGATGCTGGCCACCATGTTTTGTGCTGTCACGTCTGTTTTCATACAGCCATACCTCATCCAGAGCCACGGACCCATATACCAAGCTGGGCTTTGCAGAGATGTATGCCTGCAAACAGGTTACTCTGCGTACACCCAGCAAATGGTGCCAGACCAAGGAGATGGAGGTGATGGGCTATGGGAAATAAAATGGTGGGAGGTGAGTAACAAAAGTTAGAAGAAAGGAAGTGTGAGACAGAGGAAGAAGGCGGTAAGTTGCATCTGAACTTTTAGGAATCAGAAGGGAAAAATAAAAAGCAAAAGAAGGTGTGTGAAGGAAGGTGAGATTGGAGCTGCACAGCCTCTTTAGCTAGGCACAAATCTGTGCTGGTGCTAGGGGCAGCCTCTCCTCTCCCCTCTCCCTTGGTTGTTTCCACCCTTTCCCTGTTCAGTCTAAGCTGGCTGGAAATGGCCAGAAGTTGAGATGCTCTCCTGTGATAAAGGTCAGGGACAGTCAGAGAAGGGCTTGTGTAGTCAGGCAGGAGCCCAGAGGACCAGCAGCAAGAAGTGGGAGCCACAAGGGTGGCGTTGGGTCTCTGCCAGGTTTGAGTGCCCAGGATTAGTCAGGGCTGTTAGGGTAACTCCTGTGTGGCTAAATGTGACATCCCGAGCCCTGCAAGTGCCTACCTTGCTATGGCTTACTACACTGTTTAGAGAAGCCCATCCTAGCTGGCACCTACCTTAATGAGAAAAACAAAGCTTGTGCTTGAATGCAGTGACCCTGGGTGAAGGCACCTGCCTGGATTTTCCCAGTGAGGATCTTGGGCTCCAGATATGTTCTGCTCCCCTTTGGATCATGGCTAGGCTTCGCAAACAAAGATTTGAGAAGGGCTCTACCCACGCTTGCTGCAAGCGTGCTGATGGCTAAAAAGGCCAATGCGAGATAGACAGGT